>VWYP01004027.1:8912-80904 GCA_013400435.1 Pycnonotus jocosus | reverse complement strand
GTGATAAGGATTGCCTTACAGCTCTCAGTATATCACATCAGCTGAGTAGCAGTACCATATATAACAGTTTTCATCAGTATCATAGGTATGGGTCTGTTAAAATCAAACCAGGATTTATCCAAAGAATAAAGCAATTTCAAAAATCCCCCGCAATCTTTGAACTTGCCCGTTACCTGCAATATACTGTTAATGTAGGTATCAGTTCTGAATTTGTCACATCAAGAGCAGTCTTAGAAATTATTGAAATTTGTAAAGCATGCTGCTGTTGGAATTTATAATACATAAACATATTCAGTATAGCTACATATCTCAAAATTACTATGTAGTGTTCTAGGTTTGTTGTTTTTAAATAATAATGTGTTGCAAAAGAAGATACTGGTATATATTGATTAAATCATACAGGAAATTATTAATTTTCTGTTTTTAAATAAAAGACGCTTTTAGAATCTTAATCTGTTCAAGGGCATTGCAAACCATTATAGCTTCTTTTTGTTGGACTACTACAATTTGAGCATTAAAGAGAAAATTACTTTTGTTATCTGCAGTTATTTCCTAAGTTTCTATCACAAAGTCTAATTTTTACAAGATTATTTGCACATTATTAAAATGTTTTATAACAGGAATTTGAAATGCACCAAGCTAGAAATATACATCTAAAAGAAAAGAACTCTAGTTGCAGTGTTTCTTGAAGCTCCCTTCTGTTTTCCAGTTCAATGGAAAGCAGCACAAAAATCATATTTTTAAAGCAACTTTTTAAATTAATCACGTGTCTGGCTTTCTTTATAGTCTCATGGTATCTGTTGCGTGGGAAGACCAGTACATCAATATGGTCAATATTCAATGTGTTGCTAATGAAATCATGGGACCCAATAGAAAATTGAAAGTATCATGTGAATGTTTTCATGTTATCATTTTTCTCGGTTACTTTCGGTTAATTAATGTTACTTTGGACTCCAGGTGATAGCCTATTTGCTGATTTATCTCAAAGATAAGCTCTAAAAGAAAAATAGCAAGGGAAGCAAATCACAGCCCTTGTCACTGCATCTGATAGAAGAACCAGCAATACCTGACTCAGTCTTGGTCAGGACTGCTCGATAATACTGGAATAGATTTAGAGATAACCGTGGCCATACAAAGTTTAAATAAATAATTTCTAACTTTGTAATTTTGACTGAAGGATTTGCCTGCATTCTAGCAGATTAAAGGATTGAATTCTAATTCTTGAGTATAAAATAAGAAAACAGTTAAAAAGAAAATCAAGAAAGTCCCTGGCTTACTCCAAGGTACTGTCAGCCAGCATTTATCTGAGATGCTGTTTGGCTGTAGAAGTTCAGAGTCCAGCTCATCAGCATTCTGACATAATTTTTCTTTTAGATCAGACTATTTTGCCTCCTTAATATTTTCAGAGTTAACTGTGAGATGTTACACTTTCTTTCTAAACAATTTTGCTCTGGAAAGCTCCCTGAGGCTATCTTTTCCTCACTGTGCCTTTCTTCAAAATGGAGCAGATCTCTCTCTTTCTCAGCTATGTCTTTTCAGAATTCTTTTCCTAGTTCTTGCCCCACAGACATACATAGCACAGGCTTATATCAGATAGTGCTGTTGGAATTGTTTACTGCTTTTCATTCCCTGTAGTTAAGCTCTGAGGGAGAATACAGCACCAGGGACCCTTTTGAAATTTATAATTCTAATGTAATTCTTATTTAGCAGATTTTCTCCAGGAATTACCGGGATTTTGTTTTTTCTGCAAGGCTTTCAAGATTAAATATATATATATATATATTCTGCATAGGTATTAGGCCTTAAATGTCTAAGTTTTCGTTAATTCTTCATACATACACCACATAGCAAACTTGTCACCCTCTATCCATTCCCTGTTAGCTTTTTGGCTTTTGATGCTTTCAGGNTTTCTGATGAGAGCTACATATATACACCTGCGTCTGTGAGCACCTATGGGGAGCATGAAAGTCTTGTTCCTTAGTTCCTTCTGTTTGTGGGAGTGAGAGCCTGGCACATGGGAATGTCTGTTCTCTTTCCTTTAGAAATGCTCTCTGCCACAGCTATAAGTACTCTGGGGTGTCTTTTTGAAGGTTTTTCTTTATTTCCTGTTATCCCTTCACTGCTAATACTCAAAACAGGTGCTTGGTCCTTTTGATCTGGATGTTTGACTGCAGCTTCATTCATTGATGCAGTAGATAAAGCTCAGCCTTGAGCTCAAAGAACTGGAGAGCCTCCTACTCAGGTGGTTCAGAAGTCATGCAGTGCCAAAGTTCACAGTGACTGGTCCTTGTTACTCAGAGCAATTACTTCAGGGATTGGTGCCAGTTCTGGCTGAAGCCTCATGCCATGAAGTCAAGTCAAAAAAGTAGATGCCTGGTGCCATTTGGTGTCAGCTAACACGTCATGGAACCCAATCTTAACGGACAGAGATGTAACTGTTAAGACTTTAAAAAGTCATAAACACAAGAAGATTCTACATCTCATGAGGAAGAATAGTTGCATTTCCCCTAAAATTGCAGCAACCTAATCAACCATGTCACTCACAACCAAATGTCACCTCCATGTCAGATCTGCAGCTGATGTGGGCCAGCAGACCAAGAGCCATATTTTTTCAGCATACTTTGCTGACATGAACATATTGCTGAACTTCAGGAGACTGTTTCAGTCTCATTCCACAAAACAGATTTCATACTGTGCCATGAACCCTTGGTCACACTAGTGTTACTGGGCAGAGAAATATAATAGGCCCTTACCTTAACCTGTGTAGCAGAGCAGTGCCACTTTTCATTTTCTCCACAGGAGGACATGTGCTAGTCTTCATAAGAGAAAAAGTTATTTAGGACATTTACTCAGCTGCCAAGAACAAGCTTTCTTGTTTTCACATGAAAGCATGTCCAAATGGGTAAAAAATATTTCATTTTTAAACCAAATTAAAGAGCATTATTAGAGCGCTGTTATTATAATTTTCTACTAAAGTTTGTGTGCTTAAGACTTTTAATTAGTGTTTCAGTACTTGGTTGCTTTCACCATGTTCCAGACTGAGGGCACTTCAGTAAGAAACTGCATGAAAAGAAGCCATATCAGTCATGAAGAACAGAAGAAATGCAACAATTAAGGCTTTTCCTACAATCTTAATTTTTCCTTCTTGTTTGTAGACATTGTAGTATTGTCTTTAATTACATGATCATATACTATTTTGCTGATGTCTCAATTCAATTGTTCAGTATTTCTTTTCATCATCCTTGTTCTTTATGTACCTTATTTTTCAACCTGCCATTCAGACACTTCAATGAACACAAAAGTATTAATTTTTTTTTCTCTGAGAGTGTGTGGTAGTGTTATCTGAGTGCCTCACAAACATCAGTTAAGTCTTTCTTCTCAATCCCTTTATGAGATTAGGTGTGATCTTCCCCATTTGACAGATGAAGAATTTACAAAACACAGAAGTACAGAAGCATTAAGGTTTAAAAAAAAAAAGTAAGCCCACTTTATGCCACTGTTGAGACATCTGTGATAAATTGCTAGCACTAATTAGGTTTAAAGCACTCAGAGCACATTGAAATGGCAATTATTTTTTCTTTGTATATCTGATCTCAGTCCCCTATACTTGTACCCACAAAACAAGCATAGCATAATGCTAGGATGAAGATTTTGGTGTACTTGGAGATATATTCTTTTGTAGGATCTTCTTTCACTTTGGGGAGATAATTTCTTAGCTGTCTGTATCATCAGTCCATTCCAGAATTCTGCTCATGTTTGCAGTATAGAACTTAATGAGCAGGAAGGGGCCCTTTTTCAAGAGAGTCTCTGGAGTGATTTTTAAGTAGTGTTTGAAAGAATTTTGCATTACATTTCTGACTTCAGGGGATGTATTTTACTTTCTGTTCTGTATAGAAACTAGGTAAGTGTACTTTGCTGACAGCATTTTCCCTCCAGAATCATTGATTTTTGTTAAAAGATTTTTTTTTCCTAAATATCCTCCCATTTAATCAATTTTCCTTTTTTTTTTTTTTAATTTCTCACTGTTTAAATGTTAGCCTTACCTAGATACACATCCAAAATAAGTACTTTTAATTTTGTTCTGTACTTCTGTATATAGTGGAGTAGCTATACAGCTTTAAGATATGCTGTGGTTTGACAGTTTGCATGTTTGTATTGTTTTGAATTGCCTCTACACTGAATTGCCTTCTAGGCTAGCTAAACCTACAGCAAAATTAATTCTTATAAATTATCTGCCTCTTTCTTGAAGGAGTTTAAATCAGATGATAAATCTGCAAGGGTAATTATTTAGCCAACACCTGTAGACATGACCTCAGTTTTACGTATTTTCATACGTAAAACCTGGCTATCTAATTTTACCCCTTCCTGAAGCCTTTGAGAAAGTTTTAAAATCAAATTACTTAGTATAAAGCAGGTTCCATGTGCTCCTTAAAATACCACAGTGTTCTTTCTACTCCTAACTGCTGGCAAGTTTCCAACTGTTCAGTATGTTCTAAGATCATAATTACTTTATATTAAGAATGAGGGAGTGAAAATACTGAATTAGCTTAGAGATAGAACAGTTTGATAGTACTGGAGCTGTAGCTAATAATGCAACTTACTGGCTCTACCCTAGACACAATATGTTCTGTGTCAGTCACCCATGGGGTTACATAACCCTACCAGCAGAGTCCTACAGGCATCAGGAACAATGTGCACTAACTACAAATCTCTGCTCATACAACTGGGGTGCTTTCTGACAACTTTGCACCTCTGACAAAGCTGCTGAAGTTATTTCCTGAGAGAAAATTCCTTTTATTTTTTCCATACAATCTTAAAATTATTATTGCTTTGTTGTTCTGTTCTTTAATTTCTTCTTCTTCCCTCTGTGCTCTGGACTGATTAATAGTTAATACTTCTGAGTTAATACTTCTGTTAAATTCACCAGGTGTGAATTTTGTTATTTTTGTCATGCTGATACTTGCATGCCTACAGCAAAGCCTCTCTTAGCCCCTCTGAATTCCATTCTATTAAAACCAAAATACAATTGTAAAACACGTGTTCACTTTTGAAGGTCTTTGCTACATTTATCCTAAGCACTGGTTTATATCCACCTCTTTCCTGATCTAAGTAAGATATGGTGAGTTTTTTGTCTTGCAAGCAGTATAGGGTTATGTCTGACAGTACCTCATTAGAGCGTCATCTTCCTGTAAATTTGCTGGAAGCCTTACTCTGAAATAAATGAAAAGCCATCATAATGCTTCCTAATATTTTTTTTTGGCTGAAAAAAATCTCTACAAATGACTCCTGACAGTACATACCCCTACATAAAATTTCAGCAGAGGAAACTATTGTTTGTAATGGTGCTAGAACCTTCTATTCTAGTGCTCCCAGTTGACGGAGATTGAGGTCAATTTGCCTACCTTGCTAGCACTCTACTGATCTAAAGTACAGCAAAATGTAGCTCCCTACATGACAGCAAATATGGCAAAATTCGTACCACTTTTAGGATAATTTTGTTAAATATATAGTACATTTTCTCTACAGTGAAAAGTGTTTGTAGAAACATACATTTGCTAAATAAATACGTGAAGTTTCTGGAGACTTTTAGTAATGAGAAAATTATCTTAATATGTATTTATGTTTCTTTTTTAGGAACTTGAGCAATACAAAAGAAATGCCTCTAAATCCTGGAAAGAAATGGATTTTGATTCTGATTGATGAACTGCTCTGTCTTCAGTTTAAAACCATTTACAAAATTATTTTTATCATTTTTACATTACATTAGCAATTTCATCTGATGCAGTTGAAAATATGTAATACCAAACTACAAAGTTAGTATTTATTAAGCATCCCTGATATTATTTTTCACAAAAGGAGCTGTTTATTCACTGAGTCCAAATTTGTTTATCTTGGCACTCGCAAGGAGTTTTAAAAAGTGGGGAGAAAGGAATTCTAGATTGCTGTCAGATGGGTTTGTTTATGAAGACTGGAATTAGTCAGTTCTACCTATTTTATAAGTTACACCACCTTATTTACTTTTGAATACTTCTAGCCTAAGCATATATTTAAATATAAACAAGTTTTCATACCCAAAATATGAAATTTTGTAGTGTGCTAGGCATCTTTTTGTAGTTCAAAACCAAAGCTTAAGAAGTACTTGCATAATAGTTTGATATATTTGAATAAATAAATAAAACTAAAACTGGCAGAATAAAGTGGAGTTAAAACCATCTTTGACCTGAATTCAGAAGTGTGCTTTCTCTCTGTCACAGAATCATACAGTTTAATACAGGAGTTATTTCTTGCAATGTATGTCACACAGAGTTTAGAAGATGGCTGTTTCTGTCATATATTCAAATGCTAGGAAGTCAGTCTAATTGATTTGACAGATACTTGGTTAGTGCTGAGATTACTGATTCACATTCTGCCTAAACTAGGAATGGGTTTTTGTCCATGCACACCTCACTAGTGTGAGATGCACTGAGTGTTTTGAGAATACACAAGACAATCCAGATTAAAGCCAGAGGTGTCTCCTGAGAACGTGGACTTGTCAGAGAGCGAATATCTGAACAGTCACTTGGCAAACCAGATCAACCCATCAACCCTACGTGCTCATAAACTTGAGAGAGACAGACCAATCTGGTATCTTTCCAGCTATTTAAAGCTGTTTGTTATTTTAAACGTATTCATTCGCCAGATGATTTACTGATAACATTTGTGTCTCAGAATATTTTTCATAAAGATACTAGAAAAATACACTTAAGTGGAACTACTGTATTACCCTGAGGATTGGATTTAAAATTCCTTGTTATGAAGTGCCTCATCTCAAAATTATCATATAAAACTAGTTGTATAATTACAGAATTTTAGGATACAAATATACTTATTACCTCCTTGGAGAAATCTATCTCTCTGCAAAAACCAATTTCTTCACAGAAATGAAAATAAGATACAAAATTTAGAAATTCTGTGTCTGTTATGTTTTCAATTTTGAAGGGCCCATGAGAATAATTTCCAAAGATTAAAATGGCATTGCTTCTGACAAACAACTTTTATACTTTTTCCCTCATTAAACTGACATTTTATTAAATAAAACCAAAAACATTATTAAACAAACATATTTTTCCTTGTAATTCATAAAATGCTTCCAAAGCAAGATTAGAGCTTGACTGAAAAGAAAGAATTGATATAAATAACCTGTCTTCACTGATTTACCATCATTTACAAGGCAAAAACAAGTTGAGTAACTTAAAAGATCCTGTACTCATCAGTTATATAGCGTGTATGAGATTAAAGTGGAGTGATTTCTTGATTCTGTCTTTACATGTATTTGGTTTTGTTTCCTTTCTACAGATTCCTCCAATGGTACCAAAACAAGGCATAAGACTGAAAATACAATTCTAGAAATGAGATTTACTAGCAGTTGGACCCCTCTGCTTATTAGTAGTGGTTAAAAAATCAAAATAGTGGGGAAAAAAATTAGAGCACCATTGCTACGTTGTTAAAAATTGTCAGCAATAGCTGACTAAATTAAATCAGAAAGCCCTTTAAAACATGAAATACTCTTGATTATGGCTGATCTGGAAATCAGCCAGAGGGGAGGGGTAGGGAATACCAATATCAGAACTCATTCACACTCTTAAGAGAACACTGTTTTCATGATGAAAACAAACATGAGAAGATGAATGTGGTTTTTTATGTGTAATCACTTAAATTCGATCTAAAATCCAACAATATAAGCCTTCGACCATAATATAAATACAAGTATAGTATTAGAGGCTGTTGAAATTGCTACATTTTCATTGTCTGTCAATAATTCTCTCTCTTAATATGAAGCTTAGAATTGCAATAGTGGCAAGTACTAGTATGAAAGCATAGAGTACGAGGAGATCGACTGTGAAGCGGGACAATGCCCCAGGATAGTTTTGTTCAATGAACCGGATGCCTTGGGACAAAAGACACGCAGCGTTATTTGCAGTGGAACTGTTGTTTCCACCTGTCAAAACAAACAAACAATTTCTTTAGTAGGTAAATCAGTAAAATGAAAACTCAGACTCTAGTCTCTACCTCATGCCTTGAATACACCTCTCCCTGACATCCCTTCCATGAAGAACTACAGCAGTATTTCTCATGACTGTGGAATAAAACCAGACAAGCCCTATGTTTCTGTGGTTAATCCATGACATACTCTTTGAAGGGAAGAACAAAAGGTCACTAGGAGCTCTCTCTTTTGTTCATGCCAAACAAAGATTTATGGCTTTTCACACACATTATCTGGAGTGGCATCAAGAAGCAAGTTGCCCCATGTGGTAGACTTACAGTGTTCATATGTGTTGAGGGTTCCAAAATGCAAGAAAATGGTGACTGTCATTAAAAATGAGGTGTTTATTGGTACTAATAGAGTCGTGGATTCGTTTTCTAAAGTTGTTGATCTTGTAATAAAGAGGTGCAGGAGAGATTAAGAGATAAAAAATATGGAGCCTTGCAGAGGAGCACAGACACCTGGCTACAACACCCCGAATATCTTAGGGTAGGTCCAAAGATTCAAGTTTTACTCCACTAATGTGTATTAGCTACTAACCCTGCCACCCTGACTGATCTCTTGTTTTGCAGGTTATCTTGCTCACAACCAGCAAACCACAGCTTGACAGACCCAAGCTGCTCAATAAATACCATGAAAACACATTTGAACAGAAGCCTCTCTAGTATTAGAGGAGATATCTGATCAGCTGTTTGTTACCTCTCAATACTCCCTCCACTGATGTTTGATCTTAGACTGAGCAATTCTCTTGATGCTCTATTTGTGTACCATTGCTCAAAAAAAATTTCCAGCCTGTAACAAACTTAATTCCAAAATTCCTCCAAAGAGGGAATAAAAAGAGAAAGATGGAAGAACTGGAAGAATGAGAAATGGTTGGAACAAAAGAACCAAATTCTGCTCTAGCTTGCTGATGTGGTGTTAGAATCTTTACTAATTATCAAGTTCTTTTTAGCAACTCAAAAGTTACCTTTATTTTATCAGGTTACATGTACATAGAAGGAAAAAAGGATCAACATTTCATTAAAATTATTTATAATGGACTTTTTTTTTAACACTTACCACATGTGAAGTTTAAGCCGTAAAATTCATTGACTACAAGGACTTCACTGCTGTATTTTTGAAACGTCAGAAAGCTGAGTAGTTTGAAAGGTGTTGGCATTTCTTCAATGGTCCTTAAAGAAACAGAGAAGTTAAGCTGGCTTTTGCTACATACTAAGAGCCCCCAAATTAAAACATGCTCTCATGGTTTGTAACCTGTGACAGAAACAGTTCTTGTCACTACCTGTAGAGTTTTCAAACATAAAGTCCAATTTTAGGGCTAAAGGAAGAGACAACCATGAAGGCTGTTCCTGACTTTGGTACACTGTCACAACATTCAGCCCTGACTTGTTTATGGACAGTCACAAAGAATTCTATGGTTGTTTGCTATTCACTTGGCAGTGATAAACTGACAATGACAAGACCCAATACAAAGACCCTTACTTGCCAAAACGTGTTGCTTTCAAAGTAAGAAACCACCACCCCTCCCTCCATCTTCAAAACCAAGTAAGACTGAATAGAAATTTATTGCTGCAATAATAACAAAGCAAAAATGAAGCAAAAATAATGAGAAGAAGCATTCAACAAGACTGGGCAATTTCAACACCTAAAATACTTCTAGACTCAAGATTCAACAACAACAACAAAAATTAAGAGGAAAAACCCATCAACCCAGCAACGCTATTTTTAATGTTCTTCATTGCTTACGAAGATTAATAAAAAAGATTCATGATAAATGTGCTTTAAAATAAGGTTAGAATCCACTCTAACACTTTTAAGTTATCATTAAGGCATTAGACTATGGTATCAGGAATAAATGTTTTGTCACTATAAACACACATCTTCCTCAAATTAGGCAGGAACCAAACAATTAGACATTAAGCTAGCTTTATGTCATAAGTATGAGCTGAGATCTACTTTAAAGAGACAAAGCATCATCAACTTTGTGAAGACTGAGATGGTTTTCTTGAGGACAACACCATCTGTTGTTAGGCTTACTTAATTTTCACAGGGAGGATCTCAGGTAAGCATATCCCACTTGCTCAACATCTTAGGAAAACTGCTCACAATTCCACATTTATTCTAGTATGTTCCTCGAAAAACCCAGTAATTTCAGTATTGACAAATACAAGGGGAAAACTGTTCAAACTTCACACAATTAAAATGCAAACCTATTTATTTGCACAGTAACAGAGCAAGTGGATCACAATTTTCCTCCGTATTTAATACACTACTTAATAATTTTTATAGATTTCAGTCTGTACAGGTAGAAAAAGTGACTGAAAAGTTTACTGGCTAAACTGGATAATAATACTAGTGAGACAGTAGAAAGCAACGGCTTTTTTAAACCAGCATTACCACTGTTTAATGTCTGATAAGTTCCAGCAGTTACTAAAAGATGTAGGAACAGAGATTTTTGGTAGGCTGCTTCAATGAGGACTTTAATGAGCATTTCACATCATCATGACAGCATCAGTAAAAGAATTCAGGTGAGCTGGTAGATATGAATTGTTCAGTTTTATCTTCAATGTATTTGCAAAAACTGGGGGAAATCTTCAATATCTTTGTTGACATCTAAAGACCCTATCTGTTTTTATGTTTAGTACAAAGCCCAACAAGATTAGGTAGTTCTGCCACTGAAGGAGCACAGCTGCTCTTGCTTTGCCATTGCTACCTGTGCATTACTGGATTTTGGCAATTTCGGCAACAGTTCTAGAAACTTTTCCACAGTTGTATCATTTTAACAGCAACACTGTAACAAAGTAAGATTTTTTTCCTACCTTACTAGTCCTGTTCCCACTATCACACCAGCTGAATTAAGTAGCACCACGCCACTTTGGACTAAATGTGGGTCTTGAACCACGCCAAGTATAACAAGTGTCAGTAGTTCACCAATCATGTGAGATGCTAGGACAACAGCAAAGAAAATTCCAAATCTGGAAGCATCAGGATACAATCCTATAGTCCTGTACAAAGATGAGCAAAAGAGCAGTTAAAAACCAATGTTTGGGTAGTAAACTTGGAAAGCAGCTTTTACTTTTGTTTCTATTTGGGTTTTTTTGCAGTTAGAGCTCATTAAGCGAAGAGTTTATGCCTTAATCCTTAGTATATTGTTTGGAATCTTAACACAAAGGACATCCACTTACTATCATGATGTAAGTGCAGACACATGAGGTTTTCTCCATCCAGACTGAAGAGGGTTATGCAAAGATGTAATTCTTGTAGAAACCCGGGTGTTTCAACACAATCACCATAGTTTTTCAATTCCCTAAACTAACCTGCTGCTCCTTGTAGAGTCTTTGCAGTGGGAATCATTGATATAAGTCACATATTTAAAGAACATCTTTATGCAGGTAATTAACAGATGGGATTTTGCACTTCTGATAATGTGCAAGCAAACATAAGTATGGATATACTCAAATTAAAAACAAATTAACAAAGTAAGATATGTAATTCATACCAATGCAATTTCCTCCAAACTCCTGCATTCTTTAATGCAAGATGCTGTTCTCAGTTTTCCCCTAGCTAACCCAAGGGAAAGAGTCCTCTCAATCTGTACTCAAGATTAAAAAGTTAAGAAAAGCCAGCAATTGCTTGACAAACTTAATTCAGCCTTACAGTGTATGTGACAGATGACAAAACCCTTTATTACACTGTGACACATTACTCTTTTTCCAAAATACCTCATACCAAAATTGGCTCACACTAGGTGCACACTGCATGCTTTGCTTAGCTAACAAGCAGCAATTCAACATTTAATTTTCTTTTTTGTTGTTATTGCTCAGTACAAGACCCTATTTTTTTTTTTAATCACCACGTTCGAATATGATCTTAAAACAGAAGTATCAAATTTCTCACAGGCTTTCCTGCAGCATTTTTTGTAACACCAGAATAATTTATAAATAGATGGATGAACTTTGACTCTTCTAGTATTAAACACTCAGCGAGCTAGCAGTAAACTTAACTTTTAAGTACAGATTGGTGCAGAAGAAACAGCTTTCCAAAGTCCTAGCAGAAAACTATCACCTCTGAGCTGCTCTAATACTTTACACAGAGATATGGAGACACAGGCTAGTAAATCTGGGCTATGAATAAATTTGAAGAAAACCTAAAAAAAAGGAAAAAAATCCCAAAGAGAGAATATTACAGCAATAGAATAACAACATGATGTGAACTGTCAGAAGATTTCCCAGAGGTATCTTCAGCTAGGAAAATCTTCACAGATAGGACATTTACTTGATTGCAAAAGAGGCTCTCTTTGAGCTTGGCCAGACCTGCCTCGTGTCTGATCAGGTCAGAGTTTGGGTCTGCCTGACCCAACTGTGTGACCCCATAAACACAAACTCAATGAGAAATGGCTTGTAAGAACACATGCCAGAGGCTGTCAAAGCCTCTCAAAAAGTTAGTGCATCCAGGAAAGTTTAGTCCTGCATAACAACTGCCAAAATTTCATCCAGAAGCGGCTTGCCCTGAGAGGTCTAAGAGCATTGTGAAATCACTCTGGCACATCCCCGATGGCTTCCAACCAACCACAATATTGGAAAGATAGTATCTGTAACTATTATCCATTAACTGGAGCCTCACTATTTATTGTTGACTGTGTCTGAGCCAACCAAAACACAGGCAACAACGTCTCTGCCTATGTGGATTCCTTGTTTGTTAAGGAGCTGAGAGCGTCATTGAGCCTGGAAAACTGCTTTCCAAATGGCTGTTTTCTTGGCTCCAGTCACAAATGAAGGTCAGCACAGCATTTAGTGGGAGGAAAAACAATTTCTGTCTGTCTGTCTGTCTGTGAAAAAAAGGCTTCTCAGGGAGCCCTGCCTGAAGCAGGCAGCACTGACACCTTGCAAAAGTAAAAGCCCAGGTAGCTAAGGGGATAAAGATGAGTACTTTTCATATCAACACCAAATTACAAAAAAACCTGCCCATGCACCCAAGTCCTCACACCTGGCAGAGCAGAAATCTTCCTCTCAGGGATCTTCTCTTTATATTGAGATTTCAAATGGAAAAAATTAAGTAAATGCTGAGCACTTCCCCTCATTGCCTACTATAGACCAGAAGGAAGAAGGGAATAGTCATCCTCTTTTCCTGAGTTTTTTCCAGATGGGGGAAAAATGCTACTAAAAAATTCCCTGTACAGAAATTCTGATTTAGAAGTCCAAGCAATTTTGTGTAGTTCTACTTTATCCATTTTCCATTCATCTTACTAGAAAGTAAGAGCACTAACATGCACTGCAACAGCAGAATGGCTTCTGCACTTTAGCTCTTTTCTGAGGGTGTATCCACGTACCATTCCTGAACAGCTCACCAGAGAACACGCATCCATGACACAAACCAAGCCTGCTCATCACTTGTACACATTTTACTACAAACTGCCAATTGATTGCAACTGTCTCAGGAAAACTAAAATCAACTTTGGTGCACAAGACATCTGTCAACATTAGAAAAAGACTGAAGGACAGAAATTTGTGCTTTTCTCTGGAGGGTGTAAGAAAGGGATCCAGATTTCATCACTTCTATATGCTGTAGCTAAACCCCAATGTCCCAGGAAATAAAAGTTTTGTTGCTGTCATGTACCTACAGGTGGCTTCCTCACTTTGGAGTTTTTTTGTTGTTTTTTTAGAATTTCCTGTCTTTCTAAATGCAAAGTAAAATGACACTTCCTGCTTCCAACATGACACAAGGATGGTAACTGTCCCAGGTCCATTAAAACTTTCCAAGTTACCTAGAGAACTGGTAATTTACTTACTGGGGAAGTGTTTCCAGTCCTGCCTGAAAGAGAAGGGCTACATTTGTGTCATCTTTCCTTATGCTTTCTGTGTAATCATTTTGAGAGACAACAGCAGGAAGCCATGCCAGGAGGCCTTTTGCTGACGTGTTAACTGACACTGGTAACAAAAAGAAAATGACAAACCAACAGATGGTCCAAATGCTTACCAGTATATGAAGGTGCTGAAAATGGCCACACTGATGACACTGAAGGGCAGGAAGTGGACTATATAAGCTACAAGCATTTGCCATTTCTTATACAAGCCATCTTTACTTTCTTGGTCACTGATAGCACGTAGAGGTGGGACTGAATTAAATATATAAGAAATAAAGTAAAAATTACCATTAAACAGAGAGAGCAAGACTTCTTGTTAGCAGAAATTATCTGAAGCACAGAGACAACTTTGAGAACATATCACAAACATTCTGCCTAAACCATGCTGATCACTTTTCCCTCCACTATAAATGCAAAACATGCTCCCTGCACATTGCAGACATTGGTAGGCTTAATGAAAGAGGCCTAACTTATCAGCTTGCAGGACAGCCTTCTCTTTATGCATATACAAATTAAATATGAGAAAACCTCTATCATAAGCTAATTTATTGAGGTGCTCTGATTTCAAGCTGATGACAGCAGTGTATGCTCCCTACATCAGCAAAACAGTTTTTAGGGCTGTAAATAGAGAACTACTGTTGCTTTCAGTATGGTACTTGTAAGAGAAAAATCCTCACATAATACTGATAAATCCAATTTTGCTTAATTGCTGTCAAAGCTGTTTTGTATTTCCATCCTTTCCACATGTCTGGTTTTGAGCTCACTTAGATATTAACTAGTCCTAGACTTTGTCTTGCCTGTAAAATGCTACACACAGGCAAGTCTTTTGCACAGTTTAGAATACACCCTTCATAGAGAGACCAGCTGCAAAAAACAAAGGCAGGGATCAGGGCATATTCCCTTAAATTCCATTGAATTTTGTGCTTCTGTATCAACTCTGACATTACCTAGAACAAAGAAGATCCTTTAAATTACTATCTTCAAGAAATACTTTTTCTTATTTAAGAGAGAGTGGCAGCAACACCTGCTGCTGCAGGTAAGACAGGACAGGAACTCACACAGGGCCACAGCATTGAGCATCCCTGTGTAGGGGAGGGCACTCACGCACTGGTAGATAAGCCCCACGCGGTCCTGCACGGCACCCTGGGCCACATCATTCCTTAGTCTAAGAAGGAAAAAGGCTATGAACAAGCCAAATAACAGATTCTGCAGCAGACGCATGATGATGCCTATCTTATCTCTGGAGAGGTTTCTGGTTGTTCTCCTAACAATGAAACAAAACAACAAAAGGCTTGTTAGCTACACATAAACACATGTTGGTAGGGTATTCGGCTCTGAACAAATCTTAGACATACACTGTCCACAAAAAGCTAAAAAAGACAAGGGACAAGTACAGTGGGAGATCAAATAACCAAGGAAGTACATTTATACATGGAGAGGAAACCTGAAAGACTAGTAGAGAAGAAAAAAATAATTGCTTTAAAAATGGAGGGGAAAAAAGTCTTACCGTAAAAGAATCAACATCTGGTAAAAGCCACTGGGTGAGTCTCTGTTTTTGAGTGGTAATGGTGGCAGCTCCTTCATACACTTGGTTTTTTCAATGGCTGCCAGTACTTTGCTAAAGATCTCCGAGTTTCTATAGGCTGATACAAATTCCTGAACCCTACTGTAGGTTTCAAGTTCATGTTCCTTGCTTCGGGTGTCCACAGATGTCAGATCCACTGTAAAATGACAAAGTTTTTACTTTCTATGCACATCACTTTCTCTTCATATCTTTTTCCCCCTTGCAACTAACTTGTCTCTGTTCTAAAATGTGCGAAGATGAAAAGGTCAGTTGAGGTATTCAAGGCTTCTCTCTCCTTTCTGTTAGATGAATGAACTGTGCAGCCACAAGAAACCTGTGTTTTGTGACCTCTGTAGGACCCTGCAGTTCACGTCCTTGATCTGGAAATGCGAGGCCTGAGCACTGTGCTGGTCAGACCTTTAGCATTCTCCTTGTATGACACAGAGCTGTAGAGAGCAAGATAAAGCACCAGAAGATGAATATTTATGAAGATATTTCTCAGGTTTTCAGGCAAATGCTCAGACATGGCCTCACAACTCCCCCTTGTCCTCTTCCCACTCCTCCATAACTATGGAGCTTTATTTTTTGGTTAGTGTGAACTCACTCTGTAGAGACACTGCTCTTGTCTACTTGAGCTGTTAATGCATTGTTGCACTGGGTTTCACTGACCTCCTTTGCAGATATACTTCTCTTTTAATGTTAAGTCAGAGGATGTTCAGCTGGCCAAATTCTCCTAGCAGGTTCTCCTAGCAGGTTCAGCCCAAGCTGAAGAAAGTATTACTGACTGCCATGGAACTCAGGAAAGGTAAATACTTCACAGAGTTAATGGTCCTTTCTAATAAGTCCATCTAAACATACTCCTGACACCAGCAAATCTTTTGCTGGCAGATGGGAAATTTGTGTGTTCCATTTTTACAGTCATACAGACTCAGTAATAGTTGCTACAACACCTTAGAAATTTCCCTTTTCCCTAACAGCAATGAATTAGCCAAGGTTTTGTAAACTGGATTGTTGTTCTCAGCAGTATTTGTTCTTATCCAATTTTATACTACTCTTCTATAGCTGGTAAGATGTCTTCATCAGCTATTTATTCCTAAGGTTTCTCTCATCCTTAGATTTCAGTTTTGCAACGTTCTGTTCAACCTTAAAAAACAAATTCAACAAAAGGAGGCCTTGTCCAAGATTCTTAATTTGTCCTCAAAACCTGATTTAGGTTTGTCAATAGTTCCCTGGTGGTCTGAAAGCTGGAATTCAGCAGAATTGTCTTTAATGGTAAACGTATCCAGAATGAAGTCTTTGCTTTTACAAACATGAACATATGAAATGTAGAAACACTTTTTAAATCTTGGCCAGTGTGACTTGCAGGAAGTCACACAGGAAATAAATGGCAACTGGGTGTGCTTTAAAAGAATTGTAACACTGACTGCTAACTAGACCAACTAGCTAATGCCTACCATGCATTAGTACTTTTTATAAACATGTGACAGTTCAACAATATAATCCACACTCAATACATATGATCTATTTTCCTCTGCTGCTGATGTAAATGATATCAGAATCTGTCCCTTCATTCACATCAAATCACACAAAAAAATATAAACTACCAATTTTCAAAAGACTAAATATTCTGATGATTCTTTGCTCTAATCTGTATTTTTTCCCTTTCTTGTCACATTCAAAGGTTGACATTTGAAGAATGCAGTACTCTCTTTATCAAGGTTTTTTAAAAGTGGGTCTAAATCTCAAATCATCTATGCTTTTCAAGACTATTCAAATTCATGAAGGCAAAATTATCCTCACTGTCATACCAGTATTTTCAGCTTTATCCCATTCCAGCTTCATGTCAACAACCATCCTCTCTTCTCACTGAGTTTAGAATGCCATGTAGACAATAGGAAAACACTGCCTGCTCTGAATGCAGCTTTTTAGACTGGTCAAACTCCCTGGTTAGTGCTCAGCTAGTATTGCCAGAAATTAACCTGTTGGATTTAAATAGAGTTATATACATGGCTGCATATCTGTGCACAAACACATCCACAATCTCTTCAGACCTGTGCCTGTATGGATCAAGGACATAGATGTCCTGCAGCAAAACTAAGCCTCATTTCCAAAGCCTCCTGCTGACTTTTTTTCTTTCATCCTGAATTGGTAAGACAATACTCTCCAGCTCATGCCAACAGCTTGCTATCATCATCTCTTGAAGCATCCATTCTGTTCAGTAGCTCATCCTGGTATTAGTAACTCCCCAAACTTCCAGAAACCTCAAATTCAGAATTCTTGGAAACTGATGCCTCAAGTCATCCCATATTTATTTTGTATCCTTCCCTATATGCAATAACTCTTTTCAGTTGCTTGGCATCACAGAGTCCATAAGAGCATGGGATTTTCCAGAGTTTTGGAATCAAATTAATTTTCCAGCATCCAGCGCTCAGCCATAGGGAAATGCCGTCAGGAATCCATGGGTTTCATTAAGTTGAGATTCTTTTTTTGTTGATGTTTTACTCCTTTACTGCAAATATAGCTATTTTATGGAGTCATTAGGAATTATATGGGGCCAGCCCGCTCTCTGAGCTGAAAATAATTAAAAAGTTGGAGCAGAATTCGAACGTATTTCTATCTCTGGAAAAACTTTAACTTGGAGAAGAAAGGAAATTGTTTTACCAAAACAACTTAGACAAACTTACCATAGAAGTCAAAAGGATTTGATTGTTCAGGACAAGAATAGCCACAGTCACTAAAAAATGTGATCATTTCCATAGGGTTCCCACAGAAAACCATTTCTCCAAAGCTCATGATGGCTATTTTATCAAATAACTGTTGGGGGGGAAATTAATATATTAGCAGTATGTACTAAGAATCACAGAACATGCTGACTCAGAAGGAATCCACCAGGATCATCAACTCCTAGCCCTGCATAGGACACCCTAAGAACCATGTGCCTGAGGGCATTGTCCAAAAGCTTCTTGAACTCTGTCAGACTTGGTGTTGTGGCCACTTCCCCGGGGAGCCTGTTTCCAACCGCCCTCTGTGTGAAAAATCTTTTTCCAAGATCCAACCTAAACCTCCCCTGTCACACTTCAGGGCATTCCCTCAGGTCCTGTCACTGGCCACCACAGCAATCAGATCAGGAGTGCATTCATTCTTGAGTACAGCTACTGTCTTGGTAATAGAAATGCTTTGATGGGAAAAATAGTTTTGACACATTCAAACTTCCTTACTATATTTCCCCCAAAAGAAGTTTGTCCTTTCTTTCACTCCTCTCATTGGTGGTTATGCAAAATGACACATCTTTAAGCTCTAGTGGTTCTCCAGACTGTCAATGAGAACAGCACACAGAGGTAATCCACAAAAAGAGATGTGGCTTTCTGACTTCACTTCCAATGCACCTTCACTTACTGACTGACCTCCTTCCATGCTTAATAGCCCCAGTCTGCAAAACCTCCCAAAAACTGTTGGTTAGATTATCTTGAAGTGTTTAAGGACTCTAGCAGCACTGCTCTTCAGGTGAACATTTGCCAGGGCAAGGTTCCCACCAGCTATGATCAATCCATGGTCTTAAGACACCAGGGCTGCTTTCAGCCCAGAAAAGCACTGTTGCTCCCCTCCCCTGTAAATGGTTCCACAACCATTTACACTCCGTTCAGTCAGCCAGGGAAGAGGAGTTTTGCATTCATGTGGCAAGTGGTGGATAAGAGCAAAGGGAGAATCAGTAATGGAAAGGGAGAAAAGCTCTCCCCAGCACAAACCCTGCAAGGCAGGACTCCTCCACCACATGACCAAGGCATACCCATATGCCTTGTCATGGCTTCTCCCACTGGTTTTGGTTTGGGGAGTTGCATGACACAAGTGTTAGGCACACAGAGTCCATGCTATTTTCATACGGTAATGTGTGTCCCAAAATGCCCTGTGACTGCACAAGGCCAGAGATGCAAAGTTCAAGAGAAGCCTCTAATTATGCAAAGGAAAGGAAAAGAGGCAGCTATACTGGATCTTGTACTTCCACCCTGAAAAGAACCGAAGTACTAAAAGGTCTGATGGAAAAGCCAATAGTGAGGAGATAACATCTACCTTGAAAAGTTCTGAGCGAGGCTGATGGATCGTAAGAATCACAATCCTGTCTCTGTGTGCAAGCTCTGAGAGAAGCAAGACAAGCTGGTTTGCAGTCAGGCAGTCCAGCCCTGTTGTTGGTTCATCAAGTAGCATCACCTCTGTCAAATGGCAAGGAATAGCTTCAAAATTCAGGTAAATGAGGAGCAAATGGCATAGCTTCCGCCCTTAAAGCTGATTTGGCAAATAACATAGAAATAGCTTTACAGGTGAAGTTCCACACATAAAACAGGGTATGCACAGATATTGCCATTATGTGATCTTTCAGTGGTTCAGTTTCAATGACTAGGAATAAGGACATTAAAAATACTTGAGAGCATAATACTTCTTTTTCTAAATTCATGTGAAATCTGAAAATTACCAAAATAGTTTTGATGCATACATCTGCTTCCAAGAACAATAATGATAGATTCCAGCATGTAAAAAACTGTAAATATAAGCAACAAAATTAGCTAGGAGTTATATGTTCTGAATTAAATTTATATATACACACAGAATTTATTATGAACAAACCAAGAATGGTTAAAATACAGCAGATGCAATTCCATAGATTGAAACAGATGTTACTGCCTTTATGATTTAATTGCACATGAAAGGGAAAAACTTATAATCAAATCCCTTATTTTTATAGAGATGAGCCAGAGCACAGATGAGGACAGTCCAACTTTGATCAGGGCACAAGAGGAGCGGAGTTTTCACTATAGCTTTACCAACACAGAATTACTGCAGTGTTTACTATAGAATTGAGTGAGGTCCTGAGCAGCAACTACACCCCAGAAGCCAGCAGCAGCAGGGAGGTACCTACCTCACTGTGCTATGTATGCTCCTTCCTGCCTAATATGCAGTTGTGGCACATCCACATGGCTACAAGGACTCAGCACCCAATAAATATGCGCTGTACATTCACTCTGTCAGATTCTGGCACCTTCAAGAAGCTTTCTCAAAACTGACAAAATTTTTCCCATGGATAATCCTTCCATAGTTACTCAGCTTTGATTTCCTTTCATTGGAATTTTTTTGGTTCTGGAACATACATGACACTCACACATACATAGATCAAGGGCAGCTACTCTACTACAAGACCCAGTGCTTGCATATGTATGGCTCTAATGTACTGAAAAATGGCAAATTAATGGGCTACAACCAACATTTGGGAAGAGTGAACCCAGAAAGACTTAAAAGGGATAAATCCAAGTCTAAACCTATGCTCAGTCCCCAAGATTTTAAAATTGTTTGCTTTCCAAGATCAATTAACGGATCAATGGCAGACCTCAGTAACTGCTTATTCTTTTCTGTCCTCTCCAGACTGGCTTCTGCCAAGTTAAAGAATGCAAATGTTTTTGTATTTTAAAGTGGTTTACAGAGGCCTGTGGTAGGAGCACAAAGTGACACAGCCTTGTTTTATGTTTAAAATCCATGCAGTGGTACTTACTGGGATCTTGTAAAAGCTGGGCTGCAACTGATACCCGACGCCTCTCACCCCCAGAAATTCCTACAACATTCCGGCTTCCAATTATTTTGTCAGCAATGTGGCTGAGACTCAGCTCAGCCATAACTGCATCCACCTGAAAAATAATTACAATTTCAAAAGACTAAACACAGTCCAACTCAGATAACTGTGTGCAGTGGTAAAAAACAAGGAAAAAAAAAAGACATTATTTTAGGTTATAGCTTTATCAATACTCTGCTTGCATCCATGCTGCTTGGATGGTATCTGGCCTAATTTCTATTTGATTATTTTTAATACATTATTTAAACTATTTTTTAAAAAAAATATTTCAATGTATTCTGAAATAAGTAAACTTTAGTGTCACTTGACATAAGGAGTTCGAAGATGGGACTAGAGGTTAAGGGATGGAGCATAACATGCTGCTCTGGCTTCCAAAATCAGGGAACAGGAAGGCACATCAATGCTGGGAAAGTATAAAGTACTGAGTGGAAGATCAGGGAAGAGAGAAAGCAAGCAAGACCCTCTGGTCAGGAATATCCAATTTTACTTTCAGTAGAATTCAAAAACAGCCCTTTAAATAAATCTGAAACACACCAATTTTTATCAAAAAAGTAGCTTGCAGGGGGCTTAGTAGACCAGTGCTTTTTTGAGCTGTTGTGGTTAGTGAGAGATGTCCTACAGGAGACAGAGTGGTGTCAAAATAAGTTGTGCTGTCCATGGGACCCGCCAGCACACATGGCCCTAAACACCCCAGAGAACTGAGGTGCCCCCCTGGGGAAGGGGAGCTGACCTCAATACCAAGGCCAACATCTCCTGCAGTAGAAACTGCTTCAGCTTTGGGTGGGAAGGTTTTGTCCCAGCACAATGGTGATGCCCTGGGGCACCAGCACAAGCCCCTTGAAGAGGTGGGATCACCAGAGAGCTTGTGTCCTGCTCCTCAGCAGGGGGATCTCTCCCTGTTTGCAGAATGAGGATTACAAAACCTCATACACATAAAACACAGCCATGGATGGAAAGTGCTGCTGGTGAAAACATTACAGACATCCTGTATGACTTCCTGGTGGAAGACTGTAAAATACAGACCTTCTTTTTGATGGAGTTGTTGGAGCATTTCTTAAGAGTTAGTAAAGCCGTGTAGGTCAAAGACTCCTGGATGGTGAGAAAGCTTAACAAAGTGTCACTCTGGAAAAAAAGTGAAGAGGAAAAAGCAGAAGAGGAAGTTAGTCCTGTAGTAATTAAAATTTTGTCCCACTTCATGCAAGCTTAATCATTCATACAGCTTACTAATTGATTTGTCCCAAATTTACTAGTAAAATCACATTCACATGACACTACTCCATTACACTAGCAACTTTTTTTACACAAAAGGAAGAACAGCAACAAAAAAATAAATGTAGAAATCAACCTGTGGCACGTAAGAGAAGCAATCTCTGAACTGTTCCCTCTTCAGCTGGCGTCCATTCACATACACTTCACCAAAGAAGGTGTCTTTATGTCCCAGTCTTCCTGATATTGCATCCAGAAGTGTTGTTTTCCCAGATCCTTTCAAACA
Source organism: Pycnonotus jocosus (assembly GCA_013400435.1). Taxonomy (NCBI): domain Eukaryota; kingdom Metazoa; phylum Chordata; class Aves; order Passeriformes; family Pycnonotidae; genus Pycnonotus; species Pycnonotus jocosus. Next base: position 58,345 of record VWYP01004027.1, on the reverse strand, counting down.
AAAGAAATTAATCATGTTCTGAGATAAATTTTATGATTCCAAGAGTGGCAGCCTGACTTGGATGGACACAAAGTTGGATTTTTTTCTCAATAACTTTAAAATACTAGCCTCTGAAAATGCAGCTAATTAAGAGAAAGTAAATGGGAAAACTAGAATGCAAATTAGCATTTAATCCATAAAAAATTCACAGTTTGCAGTCAGACATTTGAGTTTTGAAGTAACCTTGTCTGATATCGAAGTTATAATTGTTAGTTAGATGACAGAAGACTGAACTCTGAAAACCAAGGACCAGTTTTACAAAGCAGAAGTTAAAATCAGCCACAATTTCATCATTTAAAACACAGATCTCAGTCACATTCATGTCACTGTGGAAGTCACCAGTATTAACTGTGATCTTATTTCTTATAAATTACTGGAACAACTTACCAGAATTTCCTAAAATCCCCATAATCTGGCCACTTTCTATGTGAAATGAAACATCCTTAAGTATCTGCCGGGTCCACTTTTTACAATATAAAGAAAAGTTCCACCACGGGCCAACATGCTCTCTTGGAAAACAAACATCAATAAAAAAATTAGACAGAGAATATGTAAACATTTTGCATAAAGCAAGTGAATGGTTCATAGCTACTTGCATGTGGGGTGGGAGCTGCAAGGACATTAAAATATGGAAAGATAAAAGTATTTTCCCCTCTACCCTTTCCTGTCCTAAAGCTCGTAACTTTGGCACTATCTGGAAGATAAAAGGAGGTCTAAGCACATTTTCCAGAATGATTGCTAAGAGGTTTTCGGACTGCAGCCAAAAGGGCAAATGTGAACTGTGGCTTTATTTGCTGATGATGTTTGCCAGCCACTAATCCACCTGTCCCTTTCCTTAGGGCCTCGTGTTATCCCTCTGGCAGCAGCAAGAAAAGCACTGGGAAAGGCCACAACGTTTGGAAATCTCCTCTAAAGCACATTCTCCAGAGAAGCGTGAAGGAGATGTGGTGGGGCTCCGGAGGGCTCTGCCCTGAGGCGGAGGGCCGAGCGCCATGAGGGGCCTGGCGCCATCGCTCCGGCCAAAGCCCGGGCCCACAGTGCCAGCCCCGCTCCCGCAGCCCCTGGCGCCGGACCCTCCGCACCGCCCTCCCAGCCCTACCTGATGGTGTAGGAGACACCCTGGACGCTGACGCTGTCGGGGAGCTGCCCCACAGCCTTCCCCTCGCCTGTGTGCCCGATGCTGCCGCTCTTCTCCAGGGTGGGAGACGCTCTGCCCGACATCCTCGGGTGCCGGGGCTCCGCAGCCTCCCTGCGTCCCTCACGCTGCTGGCCGAGTGCCTGGCACTGCCGCTGCCGCCACCACCACCACCATGGCTCCCCCGGCAGCACGCAGGGGCAGCTCCCGCTGCCCCGGGTCACAGCAGGTCGCTGCCCCCGGCACTCGCCACCTCAAAGAAAACAGAAGGGCTCCCTGTTCTTTCTTTTTCCAGAGAACAACTGATCAGTGACTAAGCTGAAGCCGCTATCTGATGTACCTTTAGCCTGCGCTATTAGTGTCCCAGAGGAGGGGAGTATTTCCCCGTCCACGGGGTCATGCCAGCTGCAGAGACGCAGCGCGCCAGGAGAAATGGTGCTGCGGTGAAGGTGCCTGGAAAGGACTGCGTTCCAAACCACGAGGAGAAGGATTTCCACAGCTTTCACAGAGAGGAGCGAGACCTTCCACCACCGCCGCCATGAAGGAAACTACTGACAGCGTCTCTCTGGACGATGCCCGCTGGAGCCAGGTGATGTGCGAGGGCTCGGCTGTGGGTGAGAGCCGCGTGGAGCGGGGGGCCCGAGGGGCTCCGCTGTCCCGCAGCTGCAGCGCTGGCCGGGAGCTGGGAGAGGTAGGCAGCCATCCTGCCCGGTGACAGCCCTCAGCCAGCCATCCTGCCCGGTGACAGCCCTCAGCCAGCCCTGAGCAAGACCCGCTCTGAAACGGGGAGCAGAAAGCATCCACGGCCCCCACCGGAGCACACTGGGTGTGAGGCTGGTGCCATGCAGGCCCTGCTCAGGTGCCACCATGGTGGAGCTGAGAGAGGGTCTCCAAATGTGTGGATGGAGGAGAAAGCCCCTGAGCATATCCTGGACTGGCTTTCCCAGAGAATGCCTTCAGACTGGATCCCCACATTTGCTGGGGAGCACCTGTTTTTAAAAATTAGGTTCAGCATAAGGAAGGGCTCAGAGTGCTTTGGCAGCAGGGGTAGTTTGGAGGGCTTTCCTGTAGCTTTTCAGGCTGCTTGGTGTGATGTTGCTTTCTGCTGTGTTATCTAGACTGAAAAAATTAATCAGCCTTGTTTGCTGTGAGGCCAGGAGGTGCACCCAAAGATCACGGTCATCCTCTGCCAAAGATACCACAGGCATGGATAGGGTCTTGCACACAGGGAACAGGTACATTTGCCTTGGCTAGGGTATGAGTCTGGCAAGTAGGAAAAGCACAGAGCTATGGGAGAGATATGCCTGGCTGGAAGGAAAACTGCAGGCATGCACACAGAGCTAAAGCCAAAGCCAGAAAGCTGCCTCAGCTAGGACTTCGTAATTGCAGCTGCATGCAAAAGGGCCAAGTAGACTCTTGTTATTTTAACTGATATCTCAAGTTATTTAACTGATATCTTAGCTGAACATTAAGTTCCAGCTGATAAATGGTGAATTTTAAAAATAAAAGAGAAGAAAGAAACTGCACTCAGTGGCCGCACACCTATTTGTTCATAAAGCCTTCAAGTTTACAAGTCCATGTGGAATTCAATAATGAACATAAATACTTCCATTGAACCTTATTTTTAGCTGTCAAAAAGCATCAGTTACAATATGCACAATTTTGGTTCAGTAGATTAATACTGCTGAAATAGTACATNTTTAACTGATATCTTAGCTGAACATTAAGTTCCAGCTGATAAATGGTGAATTTTAAAAATAAAAGAGAAGAAAGAAACTGCACTCAGTGGCTGCACACCTATTTGTTCATAAAGCCTTCAAGTTTACAAGTCCATGTGGAATTCAATAATGAACATAAATACTTCCATTGAACCTTATTTTTAGCTGTCAAAAAGCATCAGTTACAATATGCACAATTTTGGTTCAGTAGATTAATACTGCTGAAATAGTACATCTTTTTTTCCTAAAAAAAAAAAAAGAGTCTAATCTCTCTGTAGTGACATGACATTTATCTCAATTTTGAAAGCAACTAGAAAAGCACAGCACAGCATGTTTGGCCCTCACACGTCACCAGAACAAAGTATGTTTCACACTGATTAACAGATAACTTATAGCTCATTTCAACCCTTCAGACTTTTGCACTACAGTAACTTATCAATAATACTATTACATCCCATCAATAAATTTCTGTTTGTGCTTCATCTTTTCTGAACTCAGACTTTAGCAACACTTTAGTTACTGTAATTAACTGTTGTAATCCACCTAACAACTTTTCCAGACCAAGACCCAGGATACTATTTTTCACTCTGACGAAGATAACAGTCTTTATTTCACATACAGTGGAAAATCAAATGTTCTGGAGGTCAAAGAACTCAACTACCAGGTAAAGATGTCATTTATACACCTCTCTTCAGCAGGAAGCATATCCAGCAATGCTTGTTTCTATACTCAGGCCATTTTAAAAGCAAAATAAAGTTGAAAAAGTTCACACAACTGTTGCACTGTCAGTTTGGGAGCAGAATTGCACTCTTGGCTGCAATATTGACAGCAGACTAACCCCTGTATTGTAAATACATCCAGTAAAGTTAAAGGATAAGACAGGAAGAGAGATCTGTTTCCAGGCTCTGCTTTGTTTCAGTCTTGAGCAAAATTATTCCTCTGAGGGTTGGAGCAGAGGGACTTTCTGTTCAGCTAGGGATGAAAGGAGCTCTTGCTGGCAGGAATGAGTATGTGAAAGGGGATAAAGAGAAGATGACTAACAAGGAGGATTTCAATGAACCAGTGAAATATTTCATCTCCTTCTCACCATGGCATCTGAATAAGATTTCACAATTTTCAGTTTTGTGGAATTTCTAATTAAATTTAAAGTTTGAAACATTTAAAATTTACAATAGTAATGAATTACCAAAGTAACAAAGGACAGAGACAGTTTTTGTGATTAACAGAACAAGAAGCAAGGCATGAAAGCATTAGGTGGCTGCAGAAGAACTTGCTTCTATATATTTCTGAAGATGAACAAGAATGTTTTAATACATGCTTTGCTTGTAACATTGTAACTTTGAAGGTATTTGTTGTTAAATAGTTTATTGCTTGAATTGTAGGGACTTGTTTCCTTCTTTGTTAGGTTAACACAGCATCCCAGATTCCCTGGTATGAGAACCTTGCTCAGATGAAAATGCCCTGGACCTGGAAATCGGATCCCCATTCCCATGTGTCAGTCATCCAAAATCTGAATCTCAAAGTGCGAAGTGGTCAGATGCTTGCAATTATAGGAAGCACTGGTAAGAGCAACCACATTTCATTACATGACCAACTCTCAGATAAAATGTACATGATCAAGAGCAATGCTCTGCAGTCTTTATAATGTCAAAAGCTAGTTGAGAAGAAACTATTGGATGTGTCTCCAAAATACATTCTTTAAGTGACATGATGAAGGAAACAAAGAAAGATACTGGGGCGGGGTGGGGGAACAAAAATTTATTTCCAAACCCGATTTTGTTATGCCCTGCAGATATTTGCATTCTGTTTCCTGAGCTGTAGTGAGGTATTGTTACCAGTGTGGCCTTGCAGCCCCAGATCTGCTGGACATGAATCAGTTCCATGGCTCAGATTCAAAACAGGCCAATTGCAGACCATACTCAGATAGCAAACAAATGAGGCCAGAACCCATAAGAAAGATCAGTGCCAACTGGCATAACCATAAGCAAGAATTCCATCTGGACTGAAACAATTCTAACAGGATAAAATATTGCATTTCTATTAATTAATAGAAACTTACAGAGAAGAAAAGACAGTCCCTCTTCTGTCTGTGTTACTGCTTTATTACACTGGGGTTTGGGTTTTTTCTTCCATTTTCTGATGGGACTGGTCAGAGGGACAAGAAGTAGACACAGGACCTTTAAACTGAAGTAAAAAGTGTCATATGTGGGAGGTAAAACCCCCATGGTGTGTTTCCAGTAGTCTTACATCAGGTTAGCTCAGCAATTCAGTGAAGATATTCTCCCTTAAAGGCAAGGCATATTTGCCAAAGAAGTTTTAACTTTATTTCTAAAAAATCAGAGTTTTCTTCCCTATTGCCATGGGAATTTTTCCTTAGCACATATTCTTAATGTAAGTGAAGCTTACTTCAGAGATTCTCCTGATAATAAAAGGAAAAGCTTTGTGATGAAATAACATACTGAGTTATAGATATAGCACCTTTGTAAGGCAACATACACTGAGCACAAACCCCTTTGAGCAAACTAGTCAAACTATTTTCAAAAGCTGTTTATCATCTATTTCATCAAATGCCTTAGTAAAATGGATTAAACTGCTGATGGGTTTCACATTGTCAATGGCAATCAATATGTCACTCTTAAACAGAGCAATACGTGGTTTACAGATGGATGGGTTTCTTTTTTAAGATATATGTATTAAGAAGCAAGTGTGGAGTTAATCTTTCAACAGGGAGACTAGAAATAAATGACATCTAATCATAAGAGAGTTCTGTGTGTTTACATACAGAATCATACAACAAAAAGGAAAAATTCTTTTGCTGTTTAACTCCAAATCAGGTTTTGTTTTCATTGTTTCACTTTTCTTACCTCTGAGTATGAGCCAGCTTTTCTTAATTATTTAAATGACTTTTTGTCTTATTTAAGTGATAATAATTTTTATTTCAATCGTGATTAATGTTCTTATTGTCTGTATAATCATTCAATGCCTTAGTCGTTCAGCTGATCCAGCTGCTGTTTCTGAATTCACAAATCCCTCCACAAAGAAAGCTCTTGCTGAGCATTTGGGGGCAAGCCCTGCAGCCAGGGTGGGACCATCTTTCACCTCTGTTTCAAAAGTGAGAGTTTACCAAAGAGATAAGAGACATTTCTTATGTGTTCATGAAGCCTCCTTAAAGCCCAACTACCCAATTCTGCTGAGAAATGATAAGGGTTCAAACCACATACTCCATTCCAGAGGAGAGAGAGTTCCTGAATATGAGCTTGTAAGTCAGTATTTTCTTTGAGAAAATCCTGTCTCTGTGACTTTGGGAAAACTTCAGGAGGGATTGGCAAAGAATTTTTTTCCTTAACATCTCTATCTATTACAAGATCACTTTTCAAAACCATCCCTTGGAAATTAATTTTCAATTTTTATTTTCCTAGCTGGTGGAAAGACATCCTTGCTTGACGTGATAACCTGCCGGGATCATGGAGGCAAAATCAAGTCTGGCCAAGTCATGATCAACAACAAACCCAGCACTCCCCAGCTTGTTAGGAAATGCATAGCACACGTGAGGCAGGATGACCGACTGCTCCCCCACCTGACTGTCAGAGAAACACTATTGTTCGTTGCCAAACTGCGCCTTCCAAAGTTTTTTTCAGACTCACAAAGGAAAAAAAGGGTAATTAAGCTGTTGGGAAAAAATAAAGTTGTCAAAAATGTGTCTGACAGGAATTATCCAAGAGATCCTGTGTTTGGAGTCAGAACAGCTAATCTGGCATTTTTTAATGTAGATTATGAATTATAAACCTTTTTCATCTTTCAAGATAGAAACCAGCAATTGTTCCAAAGCTCATAAAAAATGACAATCTAGAGAAAGCATTAGAGAGGCTGAAAGACAAACTAAATTTTTGATCGCTGAGCCTTTTTTAATGTTACCTCTAAAATCAAGATTTGTTTTCAAGTGTCTCTAGCACTGAAATATACAGATGAATTTGAACCACATTAATCCTATTTTCCGTTTTATCTATGCACGAATGTGCAAATGAACTCTTGCCTGACGCCTGTCGCCCTTGGATCCCCGCAGGTGGAAGATGTGATCGCAGAGCTCCGCCTGCGGCAGTGCGCCAACACCAGGGTGGGGAACGAGTACCTGCGGGGCGTCTCCGGGGGAGAGAGGCGCAGGGTGAGCATCGGCGTGCAGCTGCTCTGGAACCCGGGTGAGCACAGTCGCACCTTCCCTGGGGCCCAACACAGGCTTGGGCATAACTGCATGAAGATGGAAGCTTTCAGCGAACAGCCACACGCTCACTTGCCCCTAGGGCAGCTGCAGGAGTTCATAATCGGGACAATTAACAGGCCTTTCTCCACCCTGTGCCAGAGGCTGCCTCTCCACAGCACAGTTAGTGACTGCTGCTGGTCCATTTGCTTCAACTGCAATCAGTGCTGATCACAGATAATACTGTAATCATTACAGAACCGTTCTGTAGACAGTGTTTCAGCAGCTAACACACTTTTGCTTCAGTCACCTTTGCCAGTGGGAAAGTGGAGACAGACCAAGGTAGAACCCCCAGGAGCCTTCACCCAGCACTCTAAAACCACCACCACAAAGATTACTCAAAGTTGCCTGAAGTTACTCTCACAGCAGCGCCCTGATTTGTGCATATCAGTATAAGGTTTGGGTTTTATCTGACCACATGCCACAGGTTACTTTGGCTTTAACATGGAGATTGTTTTCCTTTCCTCTGACACTGCCCCCATTTACATGTGCAGTATTAAGAGGAAAGGTCATTTTCTTTGTTGTATAGTCAGTCCTTGCAGTCTTGTGCAACTCACTGACATGGCTTCATGTTGCAGGTGAACTAGAAACTTTCATTGTCTTCAGCAGAAGCAAAACATGAGGCTAAATCCACAGCTGATTTCGCTGGATTGAATCCCCTCTCTGATCTTACATATATCAAAAGCACTACTAACCTTGACTGAGCCTCTTGTTGAATAGGATTCCCCATCAGCTTTTTCCCTAGGAAATAGATTTGAAAACTTTTTGCTTGTATAAAGTTATACTTCTATAGTTATTGGGAAAGCAGGTTTTTGCTTTTGTAAGAAGTGATGCTCAGGAATAGATGTTCTGAAATGAAAAAAAAAACAAACCCACCCTATTATTTTGTTTAAATTTAAAAATAATGAGTGAAACTTCATGCATTAGCACCATTTCACTTAGAACATATTTTCCAAACCAAACATGCTGCTTTCCACAGCTAAACTTACTGTCTTTGGCAGGAATACTCATACTTGATGAACCCACATCTGGACTGGACAGTTTCACTGCACATAACCTTGTGATAACATTATCCAGACTGGCCAGAGGAAACAGATTGGTTCTTCTTTCACTTCATCAGCCCCGGTCAGATATCTTCCAACTGTTTGATTTGGTTCTTCTGATGACTTCTGGACTCACTGTCTACTGTGGAACAGCTAAAGACATGGTCCAGTATTTCACAGAACTAGGCTATCCCTGCCCAAAGTACAGCAACCCTGCGGATTTCTACGGTCAGTATCAAGCACTGCCATAAAAAAGGGTTACTGGAAATCATTTGCTTTCCTGAGTGGCTAGGTAATGTTCATTTTTATTGACCGTGATTCTCTTAGAAATTCCTTGTAACTAACTCAAATCAATATTGCAGCAAGTTCAGTTTTTAATAGGATCCTTATTTGTCTCTACAGGAAATGTAGCAAAAACAAGAGGTACAAACAAAACTAATTTTAAAAATGCTCCTTCTAACCCTACCAGATGCAGTAACTTGTTGACATGTTTAGCATACTTACCCCATGTCTTAGCTGGTTGTAACTTCTTCTCTGGGAAAGACACAGATAAACTGATCAACTGCTTTCTGTAGACAGTTCTTTGATTTCTCAGTTAAGAAAATGTAGAAGTTTGTTTCCCAGAAGCTAGCTCCTAGTCTGATATAAACCTGGAACAGGTAATGGGAAAAAGGAGTGCTACCCTGCAGAGCACACTGGAAGGGAGAAAATCCTAATCAGCAATCTTTTTACTCCCCAGAGAACGTTTACATGGTTTCAAATCTATTCATCTTCTGGTTTTTGCAACGTGGAAGGGGAATCTGCCCCTGTTAATCTAATGGCAGGAATCTCTTTACACAAGCTGGTTCAATTCCAGCCCTTAGGTCTTTGCACTCAAGTTGGCCAGAAGACCTTGTATAGACCTCAGACTACCGTAATGTTCTGGAGTTACTCTTCAGCTGTGCCTGTGTGGCAGGCGGTGCCAGCTGTGCAGAGATAAACAGAAGTTAACCTTGGTGTCAAGCTCCACAAAAAGACCTTTGTCACCATCAGGGTTCAGAGCAGTCCTCAGCCAAGCACAGCCTTGGGGAAGGCTTGCAGCACCCCTGTGTGGGAATGAGAACGAGAGGCAGTCCTGGGGAAACGTGTAGCTACAGCCTGTGGTTACAGAGACAAATCCCTGAGACATGGAGGTGGGAGGGCAGAGAGGCAGGTGGGAGATCATTGAATGGGATGCACTGAGTCAGTACCCACAGTACAGTACCCAGTACCCAGGAAAAGAAAGGAAATATGGGCAGCAGGAAGGTGGAAATAGGACAGGGTGGCAGAGCATCCAACGCAAGAGGGAGCACCTGATGGAAACACACAGATGTTGGCTTTGTGTGTGACAGAGAAACAGGTGACCAGGGCAGAAGGAAAGGCAAAGAATTTCTGATGGACTCCTTCTAAGAGTGGCTGAACAGACATGATCAGCCCAGTGCAAGGAGTTAGGAAATGGGCAGTGATAGTTCTCTCAGAAAGCATCTGTAAAGCATCAGATATTGTCAATCTACACCAAAGGTCAACATGGGAAAATGCTATTGTAAGTTTAGATTAAAAAAAAAACAAAACAAAAAACCCAAAAAAAACCCCAGCTAAGTCAGCTATTATTGGTATGACTGTGCTGTCCTTAGATAATGTTCCTTTTGGACTTTCTCAGTATCAGGTAAAGTTTATGGCACCTCTGTAAGATATAACTAAGACAGTAACTATAATTTTGCAGATTAAGAAAAAACTTGATTTAAGTCAAAGTCATATAAAAGACTCTAAATGCCTACATGCCAGGAAGGAAATTCAAGCTACTTTTTCTCAGCACTGTTCTCAAGGTGCTATGAAATTTATAAAAATCTGAAATTGTAGTTTATAATACTATAATAAGCAATTATGTAATCTCTCAGTGATTCATTGAGTGACTATGTAAGAAACACACACATTAACAATCTGTTCATCTCTAATTACCTAAAATAACTGATAGTTTTAACTGGTTTTAGTTAATGCATGTGTACAGGTTGGACTGTTTGCTCCTAATGAAATCCCTGATTCTAAACACATCAGAAAGCTAGTTCTTCCATAGCACATGGACTCACATCAAGTAATATCTTGCAGTTGACTTGACCAGTATCGATAAACAGACTGCAGAAAAGGAGATGGAAAGCCGAAAAAGAGCAAATGCTCTTGCCAACTTGTTTGTAGAAAAGGTCAAACATTTTGATGATTCTTTATGGAAAGGAGACATTCCTACTGAAGGAGACAATGCTGAGACCGCAGTCATCAAGCAGAGGTAAAGAAAAGAGTGTCACACAGAAGACTTGGAATAATAGCTACACCTTCTGCTAATTTAAATTTTTTTTCTCTTTTTCTTTTGAGCAGGAATTCAGAAGAGGTTCTCAATATGCCTCACCATTCAAGTGATCAATTACCAGGAGCTTTAAAGCAGTTCACTATATTATTAAGGTAACCTTATCTTCAGTATAAACAGTTTTCTATCATGCCCATTTGTATCTAAAATCATCAGAAAGAGGCACAGAACGTCCCACACCAATTCCTTCCTTCAGGTTTTCAGCATTTTAGACCTGAAATACTTAGTGGCTAGAAGTGCTTCATTGGTTTGATTAGGTAAAATCTTTTACAGAAACAGGGAGTCCAACTCCTGTCCTAGCCAAAGCCAGCAAGTTCTAGGAACTGATTTTAACACTGTTTGGGGCTGTGTCTGAATATAACCAGCATAAATAAGTATTATATCTCACAGTCAATATTGCTGTTTTCCTAGTCGTCAGGTCTCCAATGACTTCAGAGATCTTTCAACGTTATTAATCCATGTATTTGGAGCCCTTCTTATGTCATTACTAATGGGATTTTTGTACTATGGCCACGAAAAAAATGGACTCTCTATTCGTGACACAACAGCACTGCTGTACATGATAGGTGCCCTAATCCCATTCACCATCATTTTGGATGTTATTGCCAAATGTAAGTGTCAGTCTTCTTGTAAACACTATAAGGAATCCAAATCAAAAAATTCTTAAATCTATGAAACAAATAAACTTATTATTACAACCCAGTGTGTTTGTTCCTACCCTGCAGGTCATTCAGAAAGAGCAATGCTTTATCACGACTTGGAAGGTGGAATGTATTCTGTTAGCCCATACTTCTTTGCTAAGGTAATTGGTTTTGTTGCCAGGAAATACAAACAGCTGTCTTGAACATTAAAAAACACAAGCAAACCAAAGCCTTGTATAAATAATCACATTTGTGTCAGACTTTGTTCTTTCGTGCCTGCCAGCTAAGGCTATCAGTCTCGCTTCCTTAGTGTTAACAGATTAAGCCCCACACTAGTTTAGAACTTTGCCATAAGTCATGGCTAAGATGCCACACCATAAAAGCCAAAGAAGAACTTTTCACTGGGTTCTTTGGCCAAATTGTGAGAAATCCCAGACTCAGATTTCCAGTTTAGACAATTTTACATACCTGCATATTTAATTCACTGAAGCATCTTTGAAAGTCTGCTTACATATCTTGATCTGTAAAACAAAACATTCATATGAAATGCTAAAGCAGAGGTAAAACAGAAATGACAAAATGCTGTGATATTTCCAGTAGTTGTATTGGCCTCTATTGGTCTGAGCTGAAAAATGTATTATGTGCACAAAGAGCCAGAGTTTCTAGAATTAAATTTAGAACTTTTTAAAAACTACATTCTCTTTTTCACAAGGGTTTTGAATAATCCCTTTTTTGTGATGTTAGATGAGTTCTGCCTGCCATGGCATCTGTAATTTAGGTTTCCATTTCTGCACAAGATTTTAAATGCTTATTAGTGGTTGCCAGAGAAAAATATTCTTTGCATTGTGTCACAAAGATTGCACATTATTCACAGAGAAATCGATGTAATTTGTTACAACCTTAGTATTAGAGGATAGTAGCAACCCTCTTGGGAAGAACTAATTCTCTCTCTATAGCTCTTTAGATATTTAAGAAAATTCCAGTTATGCTTTTGTTTTACAATGAATCAGGTTGCTAACTGGACTGCTTTTGGGACAAGGTGGTGAAGGGACCAACAGCCAAATTTGTCTCAGATTTGATCTCACACTAGTTTTAACCAAATTGGGACAAAACATTCAGTTGCCATGAGTCAGTAACAGTATTACTGTTATCAAGAACACCAGCTCACAGCAGAAGTGTATTACATTCTTAGAAGCTCCCAAAACTCTTAACAAAACAATCTGTAACAATTAGTTTTAGGCATTGTCACAACCAGAGAAAAAATCAGCAAGGATTTGTTTCTGTTGTGGCTTGGTTTTGCTTGTCACTGGCAAGCCCTAACAGGGAGATGATTGCATTCTAAGGGAGTATTTTCTACACTTTTATAAACAGTCCATAAGTACATTAAGGCACATCTCGTGTATTTTTGTATCATTCACCTTTTTTTATTTTCTTTTTCATCTTTCCACACAGATTCTGGGGGAGCTCCCAGAACACTGCATTTTTGTTATAATTTATGGGGTTCCCATCTACTGGCTGGCAAACCTTGTTCCTGAGCCAGAACATTTCCTGCTGAACTTCCTGTTGTTGTGGTTGGCCGTCTACAGTGCCCGCACCATGGCACTTTGGGTGGCAGCTCTGCTGCCGACGTTACAGCTCTCGGCCTTCCTTGGCAATGTCCTCTTCACATCCTTCTACCTGAGTGGCGGTTTTGTGATAAGCCTGAACAGCCTCTGGACAGGTAGGACAAAGCTCCCACCCTCCCTCCAAACTAAAACATCAATGGCTTTCATCAGTGACAGTGTTTCCTGTGCAGGAAAACTCTTCTTTATTCTTACCTTTGTAATTATCTTCTTGGGTGGTAACAGTGCAGTCAGGTCATCCATTTGACATCAGTTTCTCCATCTGAAAAGGAGGCAACAAGAAGTTTGGTCAAAAAAGCCCTAGTGAAAGGCTAGCTTCTTATGTGTTTGCTAAATTCTTCGGTAAAAAGAATTGCATTCAAAAGATGGAGCTGGAGCTCCAGGAAGACTTAGTTGACAGGGGGAGTTTGATGGATATGGATATTAGCTAACTCCTGATTTCCCATCTCCATGTAACTATGTAAAGTATATCTGCCATTTTGTCCAATAATAAACTGTCACATGTTTACAGCCTCTGGCTGTCAAGAAGGGAGACAAACCTGCTGTATTTGGCAACAGCATGGCAGTATTCGAGGTCTTAAGTTCTGTGTGTGTGTATCAATTTCTGTCATTTTTTCTTTTTCAGTTCCTTTCTGGGTTTCAAAAATCTCCTTTGTCAGATGGAATTTTCAAGGAATGATGCAAGTTCAGTTCACTGACACCAGATATGAAATGACTGATCGAAACATTACTTACCAAATACCAGGGAAACTTGTAAGTCAGTAGTAAAAATTGTTGCACACATTTGATAAGAATTTGGAATGCTATTTGTATGCCTGTCATATTTAAATAGATGGTGGAGGCCTCAAATTTGGCAATCGCCAAATCAACATGTGAAGTCATGTTATACTTGGTTGTAAATTTGTTCCTAAAGATGGCCCTACAGCAGTCACTCCCTCTATGCCTTTCTTTTAGTTGAAGAGAAAAAAACCAAAATAATAAAAGACAACTCTTTCCTACACCAGCCCCAACGATGCACTTTGTTTAGGAGCTGAACTGTGTTCTTCTGAAATAGGAATAGTGTAGCTGCAACCCTCTATCAAACTACCCTGGAAGCTATACCCAAGCTAGAAAACAGGAGAAGGTAGCAGGGGCCAGGGAAGCTTACACATAAAACACACTTCACAGATCCAGCATGAAAATTTTGTGTCTTTTCCTAATTTTGTGTTATTGGTCATTACAGATCATTCAGGCTATGGACCTGGACTCCCACCCTCTCTATGTGAGCTACGTTGTCCTCACTGGCATAATTTGCAGCTTCCTGCTTTTATACTATTTATCTCTGCGCTTTATCAAGCAGAAATCAACCCAAGACTGGTAAGAGCAGCGGAGGCAGCAGGCGACGGCCTCCCTTGCAGAAAGGCTCCCGGTGTGGGAGCCCCGGCAGCCGCCCGGGAGGCGGGCGGGGAGCGGCGGGCGCCGGCAGCCACAGGATGGCAGCAGAACCCCAGGAGTCGGGACGCGGGCGGGAGCCTGCCACGGACCGCGGCTGCACAGCCTGGGATTTGAGTCGGGGGTGGGCTTGGGGCTTTTTGTTTGCTTCACGTACGGACTGAACGAGTGACAAGGCGCCTGTGAGTCCTGCACATCTGGAAATAGTCTGAGCTATGGGCCACCAATATAAAAGGACGCACTGCACTCTAACAATAGCTGATGTTTTAGTCAATGTTTGAACATACGATGATCACGTACTTTAATTTAGAAGGCTACAAGAGAAGACGATCAAAACACTTTCTGTGGTGTGTATGACATATATTATGAACAGTGCAGAGGAAAGTAACACAGAAGATTCCACAAGTGCTTCAGAAGAACATGCAAGGATGGAAAACACAGCTGTTAACTACTCTGTGTTCTAATTGCTTACGTGTTTTAAAGCTTTAGCTTTGCCTTTGTGTTCCAGTAATATGCTGATGATGCCCAAAACAGGTATTTGCTCACTGTAGAGATGAGATCTTATAACAAATAAAATTATCTCACCATCTTGGATTTATTTTTACAATACAAATGTATACCAAGTGATTGTTATTAATTACATCTTTCTCTGTTGCAATACACATCATAGCAATTTGCCAAGTTTGCTTCCTAAGGTTTTCAGGTAGACAACACCAACCTGCCCCTGAGTAATTAAAAATCTAATGATGCAAGCTGTTAATGCGTGTCATGGTGCACCTAATTCTGCCCAGAAAATGAGTATCAGTATGGCTGTAATTCAGACCCAGGGTAAGTGCATGTGCAAATTACCTGTACATTTGCTGTGAGCGTTTTGTAAGATTAGCTTGCTTGCTAAACGTTTAGATGCAGATCTCTGTTCTTACACAGAGAAACCCAAAGCAGATTGTCTACTTGACTTTCATCTGCATGTTGCACACAGGGGAAAACTCCTAGTGTAAGCAGCTCTTTATGTCCCAGATACTGGTACATGAATTGTGAGGTTTGGTTGGTTTTGGTGGTTTTGTTTTGGTGGGTTTTTTTAAGAAATAGGAATGAAAGCACAACTGTGTTTTATTATTCTACTTGGCAGTTAGGACTGCCGCATTACTTTCCACAGGGTAATAAATTCCCAGGAGGACCCTGGTCTACAGATGTTAAGCAGGTCTGATAAAATAAGATCTTCAGCCCCAGGCAGCAGTAGGAATCCAAAACAGTACAAGGTTCTTCTAAGGTGAATTCTACCATTTCTTTCTCGTTCTGCTGCATTTGATTCAAAAAACCCCACTTGATCTGATCTGAGTGCCATTTTGAAATTATCAGATTTTCACTGCCTTTTAGTGGCAAAGCCAATTCTTTCAGTCCAATTCAGCATCATTAAATTGTCAGAATAGCAGGTTCCTGTTTGATTCTTAATTATTCCTTTTTATTATATTTAAGACACTTAATTTTTTTTAAAGTGGTTTACTCTTCTTTGTAATGATCTGTTGTGATTAGAATCTCTTTTATATTACACTGAAGTTTTAAGGGTATATATTGGTACTTCTAGTCTAAACCTCTATTTTCAAGGTATTTAGAGGATTAAATTCTAGGCTGACTCTCTGTTGTGAATTCACTTTGATGTTTAATAAAAAAAAAAAGGAGCGACACAATGGGAGAAATTAAAGACATAAGGGACAGCTCTGAATTTTAGGGGCATATTGTCATGCACAGAAATCTTCAGGCATCTAGATAAGAATATACCATAGCCTTAACTTTGAATTTCCTTCCTTTTGTGAAATTAGTCAGGCTGCTGACATTACTTAAACAGCCTTTTTCCATTTAATATTCCACCCTCTTACCATTATGCAGCAGGACCAAACGGTGTGAGTGTTTCAGAGGTGGTGTTATGACAAGGGTGGATGTATCCATAATGGGGACTTGAGCGGTGAGCCGAGGAACAGCCTGCGTGCCGAGTGCGGGAAGAGCTATCATAGGATGTGGCCAGGCCTCTGTTTACATAGAAAAAGCTCATATTCTATATACTACAATTACATTAGCACTCTGCCTATGATCATATCTTGTTTCCTTGATGCCGAGAGATGGGGAATATAGGCTGTGATTATTGTTACAGGCTTTAGCAATAAGAAGGTAGGAGCCTTGAAATACCAGCAATTAGCGTTCATGCCTAACAATAGCATCCGTGGGGCTGTGTATGGAGAGGAGCTCAGGGAAGAGTGGGTGGGTGACACACAACCTGCCCACTCGCACTGCTGGCACTTGCAAATAATGCAAGTGAGGGAACGATGCCCCCACTCAGCCCGTGAAGGTCATGCCGTGTGCCTTGGCCTCTGCGCATGCTGCTGCTGCAAAAGCAAATGGTTGGTGAAGTAATACAAGCCTTCCCATGAGCTCCAACCAAGGCTAGAAATCCTAACTGAACTTCAGCATAGCTTTGCTTTCCAAGTTTGAGAGTAGCCATTCCTTTTCCTTAGACCATATCCCTGTAGCAGCAGCAGCTCACTGTGCCCTCCTGCCTGCACTCCCTGTATCAGTATAACCAGAGCTGCTGCAGTCCACAACAATCTCAACACTGAGACTAAACAGCACAAGGAAGAGACTGTCCAAAATTCACTGTACTGCCCACTCTACAGGCCCAGGACAATGTTAGGGACTTCAGCAGTGTGGTGAGGCAGATATACCAAAGCACTGCCCGCCAGTCCAACAGTGCCACCGTCCCAAGGACTCACCAACTGCTGTCTTTGCTCTCCCTATATCCTCCCTGGCCAGCTTTAGAAGGGATCTCCTCAGCTGTAAGTCCCAGTCTCTGCTCCTGCAGGCAACCAAGTCAGGGCAAAACTGGTTTTGAACTGGCACCACATTGAATTGGTTTCAGGGTTTCCAGGCTGTTTTGTCCAACTGCTGTTTGAACTGTGCACAACCCAACTGCATCAGTCTGTGGGGCTGCAGTGTGCAGATGTGTCCAGTTTGGGAATGGGATTATCAAATACAAGCAACAACGACATTTGTAGGGAAAAGTCACCAAATTTAGAACCCCAAGAGTCATTGGTTGCATGGATACTGATCTGTTAAGAGACAGATGTAAAAATTCCCTTTATTAGTTTATCATTTAATATGGCAAGAGGCAGGAGATTCTTCTCCAGTTCCCAATCCAAGTTCATGCAGTCTCTCCACTATGGCAAAGGACAAACTCTTTTAGCACTGGAAATGGATTATAGAAACACTCCCCTGCATACTGGCTCATAGGTAGTGTTAGTCCTCCAAAATATTTTTAACTTCTCCTTGGGAAGGACTAGCTTTCACTATGGCTAACCTAAATTAATAAGTAGTTGCCAAAAGTTTCATTTCATTTTTCTTCATTCCAAAAATCTCTTCAGAAATGCTAAGTAGGTAACAAGTATCAATAGCCATTCATTTTAATAAAAAAATGCCATTGAATTCCTTAAAAAAAAAATCACAGACAATACTACATGTGGAGATTCTTTGGGTAAGAAATTGCAGGTGTTGGTGCGTCCACTTGTACTAGAAATAACAAACCTTTCAGGTTATAGCCACAGTGATTAATTTTAATGGCAGTAGACAAGAAACAGTGTACACAGAGCTCTGTGACATGCTGCTTTTTTTTTATATACTCTGAGAGCCAAGACAAGCCCTTCATGTGTTAGCAGCTATTAATTAAGGCAACAATGTTTAAGCAGTGGGTTGAGGTAATTTTAAAACTGCTTAACCCTTTTCAGAACTGCTGAGCTTTAGAAAGCACATATATATGTGTGTTCATATTAATATGTAGAAGTATCTGCATGAATGGATTACATACATATGTATATGCACACATAACTAATGCCTATGATTGCTCCTTTTTTTTTTGTAGACCATATTTCAAAAGCAGTTCAAATCCATAATTTATAGAAGTGCTGCTGCCAATTCATATAATTAATTATAAGACTGTTTGTTGACATTTATTTTGTCATTAAATCAAACTTAAAGCTTATTTTGAATTGCAGATTTTGTTGGCATTATTTTGCTTTCATGGTCACTATTAGATACTTATAATGCTTCCAGTGCTAAAAACCCTGCAACTTCAAACCCTCAACATTCACACCATGGCTTCAGAACCAGCATCTCCCATCACCAACATTTTTGTATGTTTTGCTCCTCTTTAAACATCTGATCAGATTTTGCTACATTTTCTACTGCATCTCAGCACTGTTTCTGCCCCACAGTACTTTTTCATGTTGAACAAGTGGGTTTAGAGGCCGAAGTGTTAAAAGTACTGACCAGAACTACAAGGTGAGTAAACAAACAATGCCACTTGCCTGAAAAATAATTTGTATTTTTTACACAAGCAAATCAGCCTGAATTTTCAAGCAAATGCAGAGGAATTGGAAGTCTATGGACATTCACAAGTAAGGAAAACCAAAATGCACACAACATGTAATTTTCAATAAACTCCCAGTGCCTCGCAATAACATACGACCATATCAGGTCACAGGTAACATCATCAGTCTTCAAGACAGTATCTTTGCACACTTTCACTTACTGGGGGATGCGGGAAGTGTTTAGAAAACAACGGAAACTTTCTTAAAATAGAAAACCTTCACCTTTCATTGAGAAAATCAGAAGGAAGAAAACCAAAGAATGCAGCAGCACTGCTATGCCTGTCCGGATTCCAGCAGCAGCTCCTCCCTGACACAAGTAAATATCATCCTTCTCACCATTCAGTGCTGTGAAGATTGCCCTAAAAGATCTGAGTATTATCTTAATGTTCACTTCTCAACAAACACCCGAATTTTCTATGACTCAGTTAAAAATAGCCAATCACCTTGTGGTAGTGCTTCATCTGACTGTGGAAAGGCATAAAGCAAAAAAATGGGAGCTCCAAACCAGGCAGCAGAAAAATGTGCTACACAAAATGAAAACTTTGAAGAACAAGATGTGTAATGCCTTTATTAGCTGCCACCAGGTACTGGATGTTATGCTACACAAGGCAGTCACTGGATTTCCAGGCGGGAAAGTTGGAGGACAAATCTGTGGTGGCCATCAGCCCAAGAAACTCTGATCTCAGCTGAGCAAGGCAGAACACCAACAACTTCTTTGCTCTTTTAGCACCCCTTTGATAGGATCAACTTAATCAACTTTCTGGCTTGTAGTTCCTTGCAATAGGAGCATAAGCTTCCAGAGTCACAGGGGAATTTCAGGCTGGTGGGAACAGTCTGAAAGCTGGCACAGTCCCACCAGAATCCCAACAGTGATTCTGCACACACTGAGTGTTTCTGGCTGCTCACACTACAAACTGTGCCTGTTTCCCCAACTGCCCCCACAATTGCTACAAATAACCATGTTAAAAAAAACCCCCAACATTTTGGCCAAGTATTATTGTTAAGAAAGAAAGGCACACTTGTCTGGTTACAGCAGAGCTCACCAATGCCAAACTCTTTCCACACACTTGCTCCAGGTTCATTCCTTCTAAAAGCAAGACAAAAGGAAGGTGAATGAGTATTTTTAGCTTTATGTACTTCCCAGGGAATTGCTCAGTGCCTCTGTATTAGAAAAACGCCTTACAGCTCCGTAGTATGTTCGGTGACAGGCGTGTGATAAATTTCCACTGGAAAAAATACTCTTGAACATGACTGACAATAGTAAAGCCACAAATTACCGTAATTTTATGCCCCCTGCAGCTAGTGGTACAAAACATAGTTTTCAACCTTGTTTTTACTTGCTGAATTTAGACAAATTTATAATGTTATTGATGACAGTAAGAAAGACACTCAAATGCAGAAATTGTATTCCTTGGCACAAACACAACTGGAGTATTTTATATGTACCACAGAGGGTGCAAAATATGGTTGCCATTAAATACATATATATAAAAGGATGGAAATCTAGAGAATTCAAAAGAATTAATTTCACATTATATACATATTTATTTTCAGCTATCACATACTTGATCAGGTGTTTTTTCCTCCTCCCTGGAATACTGAACTGTTAGCCAGGTGCAGCACATGATATTACGGTGCTCTCTCTTGCTGAACATTAATGTTTGAAATGCAGGCTGTGTCAATAATATCATGAAGAAATGCAAAAACCTCGTTTAAGCAAAGTCTACAGATAAATTGCTCCTAATGCATTTTCCAGTGAGCATACATTCTCTATCTTATTTCTAATTTTTACAGTGTCATTTTACTTACAGAGGCTACTGAGGACCCCAGAACCGGACAATTGCTTGAGATGACCAAGCTTTACAGTTAACTAACCCTACACAGACCGTTCTACTAATAAACTGATGGAAGGGAAGACCCAGGGAACTCTGCAAGTAACAAGGGCAATTGCATGATTTATTTTTGGTGTAGGCAGGAAGTTTTTCAGATTCTGCCTCAGTAAGCAGGCTCAGAAACTGGACACAGCTGCTTCACTTACAACCTCACCTGAGGGTGCAATTTCAGAACATGCAAAGAAATGGTGAGGGCCCCAATGCTACACACAGTCCTGTACCCAAACTCCTGTTTAGCACCACCCTGAATTACACTAACACCACACTTACAGCTGCTTTTGAATTTGAGAAGTGAGAGGTTGAAGAGGCTGCTGCTGGAACAAACTTCCTTTGGTATCTCCAGCCTGTGTTGATGCTCCCCTCCCTTCAGTCACAGGGCCAGTGCCAACCCAACTCCCTGCGGGGAAAGGCAGGAGAGCCAGCTTGACTCAGCAGCTCTGATCGGTCCCTTGTGGCCTCTTCCTTCACTGAGCAGGGCTCAGCAACCAACACATCCCTAGCAGCCCTTGCTGCTGCCACAGCTGCCTTCTCTAGCACACCTCAAGGACAAGCAGCTGAAGAGGAGTCAGCAGGAGCCATGCAAAAGGCAAAGGTCCATGGTGGTGTGCCATCAACCATGGCAGCCAACAAGCTGCAGGCTGCTCCTGCCCCTCATGGCCATTCACTCCCAATCACTCCCAAATCCCAGACCTAAGGCATCATGCTGAAGCTGCTGGGTTTGTCTATTGAGACCTACAACTGCCATTCTTTCCACTTTCCCTGTACTTCCCATCCCTTCAGAGTTCCTCTGCACCCATCCTGTATTTTGACCATCACCCCTCCTAGCTCATCTCCCATAAATAAAAAATCCAGCACCCAACAAAGCAGCCTTTCAGAGCCTTCGACAGCCTCGAGGGAGGTTAGCTAGAACAATCTTGCCCTGTCCACACTCCCCTGCTTTCCCTCCAGTCCAAACTGCTTTCCACCTGGGAAGTTCACCCTCCATTCCTGCCCTCAAGACTCAACTCCACCTACAACCCTTTCCAAAACTCACTTTTCAGATCTGCCCTGGTCTCATGGAATACATGAAGAACAGCAGACGCCAACTACTTGCAAAGCCAAGAATTAAATTTGCTGCTGGTTGTCAAGGCTCATCGCTGCCAGACACCAGGGTTTGCTCCTTTCTAAGCCCTGAGTTCACTGGCACTTAAGACCTGAGGGAAATAACTGTGAGAAACACAGAGCTTCAAAGAGGTTTGTAGCAATCACTGCAGACAATAGCAATTCCACAGATACCAGTGCTTTATCAGTGTTCAAGAGTAATCACATGAGAAATTGTGAAGCATTAGCCAATTGCAATATAAAGGTTTAAGAGTATCAGAGAGAAACCTTGCATTAATAGTTTTATCTAAAAGTAGATCAACGTGGAACCTCCATCTATAGCAGGCACTGCATAAGACAGTTTCTATTATCTCATTTTCTTAATTACAGGAAACAGGAGAGAAAACTTAAACCTTAAACTTCCATATCTACTCTTATTTCCATATCTAATGGCAAAGCCAGCACTTTGCTCTTACAGCTGAAGATCTGCACACTTAGGAAGATGCCCTCAGATTGAATTATAGTCTCAGTTGGAGCCACTAGCTTGGAAGGATATTGGGTTTCCTCTGATTATTGAGTCACAAAAGCAGTGGCAAACCACCAGAGATTGCAGCCATTCTGGAAAGGAAATACTTTTTGGCAGTTATTTACATAGAAATTATGAGAATAATTTTAAGAAATGCAGAGAAATACTTACTAAAAAAGGGCTAAATTCAATGACAGTCTCAGCTTTTCTTACATGCTTACTTTTTTTTCACATTTACAGTAAAAATAAACTTGTGCAGGAATGTGGACATCCCTTCTACATACTGACAGATTTCTCACACCGAACAGCGAAACCTCTTGGTCACATCCATCACTTCTGTCACTTTCTCCTCTGCTGTGCTCCTGGGGAGTCCAGAAGCATCACATGTTCAAGAAAAGCACCAAATACAGTAGTACCCTAGTGAACACAGTACCAGTCTATTCCTCTGTCAGTATGTGCGCTTGTGATACTCCCTTCACAGTTATGATCCCCGCCTTGTCATGTAAACTGCAGCTGGAATCCTGCTGACTCAGGCATTCAATCTATAAAAACCCTCTGACTCTCACTGCCAGAGTCACAATCTCTTCAGCTACTCCATTTTCAACAGTGGGTACATATGAAGAAAGTGTGAAGACAGCTACTAACCTACCACGCTGCAATTCTTGCCATAAAAAGGGGTCTCAGGAGACAATGACTTGAACAAACTGTTTTAGTAGGTAAGGATAAAACCATAGCATGTAATTATCATGCTGCAAAATTACTACATTGGTAGTTAATGAGGAAACTTTTCCTGTGTTGATCTCAAAAGCCCCCTCCTCCTGCCCTGCCTCAATGGGAGTGGGGGAAGAGGCAAGTCCATCATGTGGTGCAGGGCACAGAAGTGAGATTAAGTCATCTCAATTCAGGCAGCAAGCTTTTCCCAGTCCTCTCAACCCCAATCAAGACACACGATTATGCAAACACATACACACTCCCACAATTTGCTTCCTACAGTAACATGTCAGGTCATGGCATGTCAGCAGGCTCTCTGCTTCCCACGGAGGCCTCTGGAAAGGCATGCTTCCATCTCACAGACACTGCACCTGGTCTGGATCCTGCACAATCTCAGTTATCCACTAGCCAGTGGCAAATAATTCTATCCTGCTTTCAAGGGGTGCATGCTGTGGTCAGTGTGCCACAGTGCATTTGCTCCTAGGACCAGTAAATCACCGTGACAAGTTCACAAGGCTGCCATTCTGCATTTTGTCATCTTACAGGTTTCTCTCTTTGAAGACGAAGAAATAATGAAACCGCCTACTTATTTGGTGAAGAAATGCCAGCCTTCTAAACTGCACTTTTCCTCATGCTTGAAATGGCTGAGTCTCAGCACAACAATGCACAAGAAATATTATCATTTCAAGCGTGTTCTTGAAGAGTTGGCACAAATGCCGATTCTGCAAAACCTTCCCGGTATAACCCTGAGATGACAGTGTCCCAGAGTGGCACAAATCCCTCATTGGCCCACATTTTAAAGACAGGAGAGACTGCACTTCTCTGTGTAATCATCCCTGAACTGCACATGAAACATTTACTGGAACAGGAAATCAAAAGTATTATCACACAATGGCAGCCCATCCTTTGAAAAACCTCCTTTCTTCTTCTCATCTCTGCCAGAGAGATGGGCTGGGCTCCGTGCGTCCAGCCTATTCCAGTGGGATCCCAAGTGGTCAGCATGTCCTTTTGCTCATTTACCTTTCACTGCTGCCATGACACCCTGGTTCTGTTTGGTCTCATGTTCCTGTAGTGCTTCACTGCTGTTTATCAGCTTTGCAGATGGCTTGCTCAGCCCACAACTTGCCATGGGGTCACTCAAAAGGCAATTTTGGAGCTGAAAAGAGTTTCACTTAGACTCTTCAGTTATAGGCTATCAAATGTACTTATTATCTCCATAACTATAACAATTACAGGGCATGGTTCTGACAGAGAGGCAAACCAAACCAGCTAGAAGAAAAATGGACAGATGTTAACTAGCACGAATCCTGCATGGTCAGCCCCCACCATGGGCACCAGCAACACAGCCCTGCCTCTGGCTGTGGCCTTGTGTGCTGCTCCCCTGCCTCAGAGGGCAGCAGCCAGCAAACATGACCCCTTGGTATCACAACACATACTACTGACAGGTGCAGTACCTGATCCACACCCTCATGAAACCACCTCCTTGTCAAAAAGGGTGTTAAGATCCACAGATCTGCTGTTAACTTCCTCTGTGACGACCTGGTGGTTGCTTCAAGTAATATTGTCTTTCTTAATCCATGTGCTAGCTCAGCTCCAGCTGCATCCGTGCTCATTTCCTCAAGTTACGCTCAGCTGTGACTGCACTTACAGGAACACGGCTACTGCTGTGAAACGGAGAGATTCACAAGATGACCTCTAAAAACAAGAGCTGTGGCACCAGAGAAAGGGTTGCCAACTAGTTGACACAGTCTTCAATTATGCTGCTATTACACTGAAACACATGTAATGTAGCTGCAGCTTTAGAAAAAAAGAACCATCTCCATTTGTGAAATGAAATAAACTGAGTCCTGCCTAGGCTTGCTTTCATGTAGGGCACAAAACCATTAGGCTATGAATGAAATTTCAAATGTTAATGCCTTATCTTGACAAGCCAGGAACAAAGGGTGCGAGACGGTTCGAGCCACGTAGCTGCCGCATTTTGTCAAGTCTACGCTTGTGGAGTGATGAAGGTCACTGCAAAACCACACCACTGAGGAAGCACACACTGCTTGCATTCATCCAGCTTGCCTGGAAAACAAAATTTACCATCCTCCTCCCTCCTGATCAGTGAAGCCTCATTTTTAAAGTACAGCAGGATTTTTCTGTGTATTTGTTAATATAATAATTAATTAAATTGGAAGTTTAACTTAAAAAAAAATTAGGTCTCAATTTCTTGCTTTGACCATACAAGTCTTGCAAAATTACACCAAAACCTTGTGAGTACATGTGAATTTTTAATTACCACAATTTTACCTATGTGGGAAACCCTAAGAACGATAAAGTTAAGATATGGGTGAAAATGTAAAGATTAATAAACAAAGCTGAAATGCACAGAAACAATCTTTCATTTCCTTAAAACCTGTTTGAAGTACCCAGCAGGCAACACGTTCCATTTGCAATACCAATGTGCACATTTGTGAGTTTCCATCATTATGCACAGAGATAATGGATGTATTTTCTACCTAATATTGAATCTTTGTAACTTAGACACGTCTTATTTTCATGATCACACAACTCTGGGCTCTAAAATATCATCTCAGAGTATCTGTACTCTCATATTCCTTCAAATAAAGCATGTCCACCAGTCTCCCAGCAAGTAAAAACTGCCATCCCTGCAAAGAATAGGCACTGCTTTGTTTCAAGGGCATGCTTTCTTGGATATGGAGTTCTTGTATCAGTAAAATTATCTGGAGTAACAGTCATGAGAATTAATTCATTCTATACAACTACAACACCCAAGGCCAGTGTAAAAGGCCAAAGTATTTTGTCTTTACGTATAATACCCAACACCCTCCCAAGACGCTTAACACAAGAAAGTACAATTAAGAGAAAACTTAAAAAATACATTTATTTTCTGTGTAGATACAGCTGAATCCTGAAGATCATGTTCTTCACCCTTGTCTTTTCAACCCAAAGTACAGTGACCAGGCAAAGAACAAGGATTACACAAGTCTCCTTCAGTTACAGTTCTGTACCCCTCTAGCAACTTTCTTGATATACACATATCTGGCAAATCAAAGTGGCAAAGAAACAGTTGAGTTTATAGCAGACCATACATAAAAATGGAAATATCTCAGTGGGCTGCACCTTGATATTTCATTAGGACTTTTAACAGCATTTCTATTAATAAATGTTCCTATCAACTGCAGTTACAGCAAATTACATTAATCAGATTTAAATTAAAAATTACACATAACATGCTTTTTAAAGTTTTTATTGAATGTAGTATTTAAACAATTTCATAAACAACCAAATCATAAAACTGTCTGCTCATGATGCTTGCAATCTTCTGTTCCTCCATTTTTCCACATAGAACTTGAATGCCTCCTATAAAGAGAGTGGAATAAACAAGTTCAACCTTGTTTCAACTGAAAAGTTACTAATTCTGAACAAAGTCTTATGTCCTGACAAAATCTATTATTCTCTGTCATGCAAAACTAGATCTGTATTGAAGTCTGTATAATTAGGAGAAATACCAGAGAGAGTGAATAAAAGGAAAAGGAAAACCTTGCCAAAAATGCATAATGAAGCTTCTATTACTAAATGCAATAATATAATCAATTTCATTTTAAAAATGAAAATACTTTTTAACTTCAATCTGCAATTGTGTCAAAAAAACTGAAACGCTTTTAAAGACCAAGCTGCATTAAAGAAAAATTGAACAGGGAAATCAGAAAATGAATCATCCCAGTGACTTGGAAAAAACACTCTTATGTTCACTAGCTACTTATAAGAAACAGACATTCTAGTTTTTAATTTACAGTCTAAACAAAAATTCAGATTATAAACTATGTAAAGCTGCAGAAAAAACCCATCATAGCCGTTGAAAGGCTAAACCAAATATTTTGCGCCAAAATTTTCTCCAATTCTTTACAAATTAGAAAAGAAAATCACATTTATCATGAAGCCATATAGAGAAATGGTATATAGCCAGTCTTCAGAGAATTACAGAACGTTTTCTTAGAATATAAAAAGTGGTGAGAAAAAAAGCAATAAAAAGTTTGCTTAGAAAATGGAAAATACAATGTCTTCAAAATCTGCTTAGCAAAAATGGTACTAGTAGACTAGTTGTCAAACAAATGATGCAAAACTATTTGCATTCTTCACAGATTATGCTGTTTGTCACCCTCAAGTAACACGTATTTGCACAGTTGCATAGGTATCTTGGCAGGGCAGCCAGAAGCAAAGGTGCAATAGAAAAATAATTCCTAAATTATTCTAAAACTCCATCCTGCTAGCACAGCAATTTACACTAGACGCAAAGCACTAATTAATGAAAACTAGAAGCCATTAATTGTTACTGAAACACACATTCCACAAGCCTTTTCAAGTCCAATTGCTTAGATAAATGCCCCAAGGAGATTTGATAAAGGTACACCTTTAGATGAGTGCCTGATAAGAAGGTAGTTTAAATACTGTAAGCCCCAAGAGGGTTTATTTCCTTAAGTCAAATCCATTGCAAGATTACCACAGCTCCCACAAAACCCAGGACTTCACACACTACCTCCTTTGAAGAGTCCCTGCAGAGACCTAGTCCCTGTGTAATTATTCATGCAATTTGTTTTATTAATATTGAACATATATAACTCTGCAGATCTATTTCTTAATTAGGAAATACTCACAGGGGGTTCAGTGAAAGGGACAGGCTCTCCTACTTTCTTCAGGAAAGTTGCTAAAGATTTCAAAGAGATCTCGTGCAGCTCTATATTCTTCGCTTTTGTTTTCTCATATGTAGCCTTTACAGAAGCAACATCCCCATCCAATTCTGAGGGAAAAAAAACAGAACCCAAAATATCTCAGTGGTTACTTGTTTCTCTTTCCACCTCTTTTCACTCATGCCTAACCACTGACTGCTGCTCAGATATTTGCTTGAGATGCATTGGGATGAAACTGAAGCGACCCCTGACAGTTTCACGGCTGTCCCCGGGGTCCTAGAAGCACTACAACAGTTCCTAGCACCTAGTAAACATCAAGGAAGCCATCATGTCCAGTTAAATTCATTCTGTTGCCTGGGAGGGAGAACACAAACACCTGCAGTATGGGAGCTGTCTCAGGTTTTACTTGTTCACATTTGGAAACATCATCTTCGCAACCAGAGGAGCTATAAAAACAATGGTTCATAAAGAAAAAGAAAGAGCTTTGTGCAGAAAGGGATAGCCTGTGTCCCTTTCTCGTGAGAAAAAGCTTCCCACTCACATCTGGCAAGTGGCTGAGCTCCTTTCTGAATGTGGGAGGCTACTGCAAAAACTGCATGAAATGACAGCTTAATGAAAGCATAGAAATCGTTAACTTTCTACAACTTTAAAATAGATTTCTTGGATGGGAAACACCAACAGAAAGAGCTAATACTTAGGTTGCATTTAATGGACCACACAGTCGTGATTTTACGTATTTCTTTCTTCTAAAAGGCATAGAGCAAAGGATAGTGCATCTCACCAGACTGAAGGAAAGCTAGCCCTGGCAGTGGATCTCACCTCAGAACAAGGACAGGACTAAAGGTCCTTTTATTTGTTTCATCATGGATACCTGACAGATGATCAAACTTATTTCAGCTGTCATCTATATTCTTCTGTATCTTTGCTAAAAACAATTATAATTTTATTTGCCTGTTTTTTTGTTAATTAGAAACGGTGACCAACTGTGGTAATAACAATACTCTGGCATGTTTCATAGCCTTTTCTAATTAGAAATAACAATGGCCTGAAAGGAGAATAATTTGTTCTCTCAAAAATTATCCTAATACAAGGTTGGATTTGGCCTAAAACAAGAAATCATGTTTGAAAGCTTACTAACTTTAAAATTTTTTTAAAACCCAAAAAACAACAACTTTGATTTAAAAGATCTTATTTCTACCCCTCATGGCTACAGCACAAATCTAAGCCTTCTTATCTTCAGGTGTGCAAAATGTTTTGCTGATGATCCCTTTAACGGTCAAATGATCAATGTCTCACACAGGTAAGATGCTTGCACAGAATAACCTGGGAACAGCTTTTAAAATTCTTCATGCTTGTACTGAAAGTCTCCTCTAGAACCTGCTAGGAGCCAGGTACATCTCTGCCTGAAGAGAGTACAGCAAGCATCTGTTCATACAGAGTATAGCCTCATGTGTTTAAATACACTCTAACCACTGTTCTAGGTACAGCAGGTCAAGTGATTGATTCTCTGCAATCCCTTTATGAAACTGCTATACCACCATATAGTTAGGAAAGACAGTGAAAAACTTAGTTCACTTACAGAATTTTTACTGAGCTAAAAGCAGCAGAGGACTAATGACAGCATAAAGCAGCAAGTCCAGTGCTGGTGACAAAAGGGCAACTTTTTGTTTTATAAAAACATGTTAAAAAACTTACCCTTGTTGTGAACCTGAACCTGTTACAGGGTTAAAATTTTTTTGCTGGTGATTGCTCTTTGCAATGTTACTAAGTAATCAAATTTTCTAAGTTAGATAACACATCATAGGACTTCTACAACTTGATTCAAATACATACACTTGTATTCCTATAGCACCATATCTTAGATTTGTGTTTGAAGTGTTTTACCTAATTATTCCTATTTATCTCTTCTGTGATAGACTGGTGCACAAGGGTTTCCATCCTTGTATTTTTTTGCTTGTAACAAATGTGAAAAGGTTTTACTCCTTGTAAAACAACTGGAGGATGGTATCAGAGTACACAAGGCAAAGGACTCTACAGCACAGAGATGAAAGCTTACTACTGAGTGTTGCCATAGGAGCTGTATGTCCTGGTTTTTCAAGAGTGAGTCTTGCAAATAAACATACTTAAACAACTTGACTTTTTTAGAGGTGCTCACCTCTGACTTCAGCTATAATGAGAACTGATGAATAATTCAACTACTTATGTAGTTCAAATGAAGGCATCTGGAATATTAACTTTGGCTACAATAGAAGATGCATAAATAATTTACACTAGTAACAGTAAGATTGCTTCACATTACTGATAGAACAAATCACTTATGATTTTGAAACACACAGACATATAAAAGGAACCAATATTACTACATGCTTTGGGGGAAAAAAAGCTAAATTAATTTTAAAAGCCAATAATTTCTACAGCATTTTCCCCCATGGATTAGGATGGATTTTTTCTTATTCCATGAAGCCCTTACTTTAGGTTCTTAGTAAAGGATTCATGGCTTGTGTTACCTGGTTGTTCTTCCAACTTAACAGCTAGGAGAGCATGCCGACCCAACAGACTGAAACAAGAAAAAGCTCAGATAACCCCTGCACCTCTTTAGGACTCAAACTGTAAAGCAAGTAAGGGCTTGCATGACCTTTCTGAATGTCTCCAGAGTTCTTACTAAAACGCTGTTCCAAGGAGAATCGCTTACCATAACATCTCAAGAGGTACCGGTACACCACTGCTGGATCAAGATGCTCAGGGATCAGTTCTAGAAGCGTCTCAATCCTCTTTGCCTGTGAGATTTAATACACAGACAAAAAGAGCATGAACTTGAAATCTTAAAGAACAAAACAGTCACCAAATTCAGAACAATGACTGCACATTTTTTACGTGAAATGAACTGTGCTGGTAACAAAGAATGGATTGTGTGACTCAAAGTATATACAATAATTTCCTTCCCAAAATTTTGCAGATATGAAATAGTAAAAGAAATGAAGCACAAAATGCAATTAATGTAATAAAGGTCTAAAATCCATACTCAAGAATCCTAAACATTAGTGTGGGGGTTTTTTTTCAGGTAGGCAATTAATGTATCAATGAGAATATGGCAGGATTTCAACCAATTTAGGAAAACTGCAAAACACTCAGCATCCTTCAGTGACCTAGAGGTCAATGGTAGCTATGATCAGTGCTTAAAAGGAGTCAGATCACTAACTAATGTGCTTAAATTTGGAACCCCCTTCCCTCAGCCTCTGATTGCAGTTTTGAAAATTCTCAGGTTTTAAATTTTATTGAAATTAAGAACATCTTTATCACACACTACCAACTTTGATGTGTTAGTAAAATTTCAGCTTGATGAGCTGGGAAACTTCAACTTTTTTAGTTTCTTCTTACAGACACCAAATAATAGTGTTTATCACATCATATTTACCATCATCACTTCAACAGAAGAACTTTAGATCTATTCATATTAAATGGCAATTTCCACAAAACATAAATGTGCATTTGGCTCATTTGAAAAAGTATTTATTCGAGTTTGTGTACTAGATGTCTCCTGATGTTGCTCCTCTATGAAAGAGGAATCCATATGGTTTTGCTTGGGTGTGTATTTCAGGGGTTTTTTTGTTTTTGTTGTTCAATGTTAGGTTTGAGGGGTGGGGGGTGTTCAATTTTTTTATTGTGTGCTAAGGTTTTTTGTTTGCGTTGGAGGTTTTTTTTGTTGGCCTTTAGGTTTGCGTTTTATTTGTTTTGGGATTTTTTGTTTACTTCAAGGGGGCCATAGGAGGAGGGAGGGAATGTGCACAAGGCCAAGAATCCAAACAGATGCTCCAACTAGATACATGTCCAAACCACCACAAGGAATACGAAATGTGTCTTTCAGTGTAAACACAGAGGCATTTTATCATCAGAGAGGCTGAGCTTTTAGCTTGCATTTGTATTTGTACAATGTAGCCAATAAAATAAGGACTTTCAGGTTTTGATACTATGCAGTAAAACATTCTAAGCACAATGGTTGTAGGATATACAGTGTAACATGGAAAATGCAGGAAATAACTGAAACAATAGCAAAATATTAAGTACACCCTCCTTTCCATCATGCTCCATAATGTAAGCTGTTCTTTAAAATAACCAGCTCTGCAAATTAACCTCCCCTCTCCCCAAGAAACCCAGCAGAGCTGTCAACTGTGAAGTTCAAAACACTTTAAGAAAGGTTGATGAAATAGTATTTTGCAATATATAAAACTGTATACATGAAAAAAATATTGTACCTGTCCAGGTTTAGATGCTGATCTAGCCAAAAAACGCCCCAAAGTTCTCTTCTCCTGGACTATTGCATCCCACCTCTGAAGACAAAGAAATGATTAATGTAGCAGACATGAATAGGTTAATGATAGACAAGACCACTACGGTGAAAATTTCCAATTACAGATACTTAAAACAATATACTAATACATTACCTATTTACAGAGTAAATAACTGAATATTAGTTTGACAAGAAAATAAAAAAAACCAACCACAAACCAAGTTCATTTTATGCACCTCTTTGGTAAACATTTTTAAAATGGTAGGTATTAAGTTTGTTTAAAACAATAGGGGAAAAAATTAAACTAATACTTCCATATACCACAAAAATGAGGTTTAGGACTGCAAAAGAATGAAAAAGAGAAACACTATTCCTCTCCAATTATACTGCCAAGCATTCACAAGTGAGCTAGGGATCATAAGGTTAATTATACATTTAATAAGGTGTCAGGGAGATAACTGCTCATTTCTTTATAAAAATTAAAATGTACAAAGCAAGTTCTCTTTAAAGTATAATTACCTACACTTATGCATACAAAGGACTGATTTCAATCTCTCTATTTTATAAAAGGCTTTAACTGCAACAGACAGGGTTTGAGAGAAAGAAGTTGAACTTAGAAAAGTTTGAGACAGACCAGATAAAAATCAAAAATCTATCTTACTTTAGAAACAAGGACAAAATAAAATATACAAGACAATATTTAGTGTATATTCCTCAAAGATGTCTTAAAACTCTTAACAATGCACAGTGTGGTTTTTTTTATCAGCTGCACAATATTTTGTACCGAAATACACAAGCAAAAGAGGATACTGTGCATATGGAAACACATATCTTGAATTTCCTGTATTCAACCAGTATTTTAAGACATATGCAAACAAGAAATTTTGGGTTATGCCATGGTGAGTATTCTGTGTAAGTATTATGGTTTACAAGTTCTTTAAGGTCCAGGTGAAAAGGTATGAAGGTTCATTCCTTCAGGCAGACAAGAAGTGGCTTTATGGTGCTAAATAGGGGCAAAGCACTGATGAGAGAAACCTGCAGTTTTTTATTGCCAGTTCTAGACATTCTCACCTACTGCCAGTAACTGCTGAGAGGAAAGAGTCTAGTTTGAGAAACGTTATCCACGTTATCCTCCCTTTCATGCTGAAATATCAAATCCCTTCTGACTCTCATCAGTGAAAGCATTCTCCCTCCAGACAGTAGCAGACACTGCTGCTGTTTCATAAACTTTTAAATAGACTCTTAGATGCATTTCTGAAAGCAAGGAGTCTCCATGTATATACTAATAGTTGAGATTACAAGCAAAATAATTCATTTAGATTGTCGTTTACTTTCCAAAATGTAACAACAGAGAGTGATTATTCCTATCCTCCAGTTAGTGGATTACTACAACTGGAATACTTGATCCATATAGCAGTCATAAATGTTTAACACAGCTCAAAGTTTTTCCTGAGCCATAAAACTCCCTATTTTTCTCCTAGACACAGAAATTCCAATTCAAGCTTATCTGTAAATATCCACTTATAACAACACATTTTTAAATTGTCCATTAGGATACAATGTATACTATGTTATTTCAAGTATGCTATAGAACCTTGAATTTAATTTCAACAGTTGGATGCTGTTGTAACAAGTTTCAGGAATATATGGATATTATTCCATGCTCTGGAAAATTTCAGCAGTACTAGGATTTTACTTAAAAATGAAAAAACCCCTTATCTTCACAAAAGCAAAAAAAAGTACCCAATTTTCATTTACTCATTCCATGTCAACCAAAGAGCAATCAACAAATCAGGAAGAGTGAAATAACTCTGAGAATTTTTTTTTGATTTTGATGTTTCAAGCTATATAGCAAGAGGATTTTATGGCAAAATTGTAGTCTCCTTTTCATTTAATACTCAGATGACCAGTTAGGCAAAACACCACACAAAGTAAGGGAATTACAAGTAATACACCTCACACTGTAGCAGAAATAATTGAACAGCTTTGTTGGTATTGTCTTGGAGCATCATAAAACATCCCATGGATAAAGCAGAGCTTTTTCTTGAATAGTTTAAAATACTTAGGAACTGGTAAATGAGTAGCATGCACTATCAGGAGATGACAAGAACCTTTGCTTTGAGGCAGGAGTCCATGCACACATCAGTCTGACTGCTGGACCGTCACCTGCTTGGATGAGCCTCCTGACAGAGCCTGTTTCCCAGCACCCACAGCTCATCCCACCTCTTGCTTGGCTTGTCTTTAGCTCTGCACAAATGGCACAAATGCAGCTGTCTCAATTCCTAACTCAGCTGAAACTGTGACCCAGAGACCAACATTTGGGTTTTAATGCACCTGTGACACTCAAACAGAAAGCAAATCCAGCTCTTAATAAACCTTGAATACATTAGATACAATATTATAGCAACCAAGCAAAGTCAAGTCCACGACAAGCAATCATTGCCTGCTTCTGTTTTGCAAACTGTACAGCTGTAAGATATTATGTTTACAGCACTTAAGAAATTAGGGGAGATGTTGCAAGGAAATGGTCTGCAGGAAACAAGTGACATCTAACAAGAGAACTTGGAGAAGGACATTTGCAATATACCAATACTTCCTTTATTTCCTTCATTTTACTGGAAGACAAAAACCACCCCTGACTCTGGCACACACTACTACTCTCAGTACTAGAGCACGAGCTCATGGTTTAGTCTAAAGTGTGCCCTGCTACTCACACTGTAATTCAAATGCATCCCAGTAGCAGCCCATGCTGCACAACACCTCTTTCTGACAATTTCTCAGTTAACCTTTGAAGAGCTCCAAGCATTTCTGTACCTCTTGTTATGTCATTACCTGTATCAACGATCTGGCAGCATCCACTCTGTCTGCACTGATATACTGAAGGAAAAGATCTGTGACAGGTCTGTAAATTCCAAACTGACTGGCCAGTCGTTCTGCCACCGCACCAACTGCAAAATGATGGGTACAGAAGGAAAATCTTTGATTGAAAAGCTGCTTTTGTAAACTTCACAGGCATGGTTTATGCTGACTGAGCAGGTTTTACGTGTAATAGCTCTTTCATAACACCTCTGTTGAGTCAGAATATTTAAATATCATTGCAATTAACTTACATTTTTCCAAAGCTGGTTCTAATCCTTCCTCAGACACCCTTCTTAACAAATAGGAAATACTTCTGACAGCTTGATCAGGATTCTGTGCACCAGAGATAAGCAGAGGCTCAAGGTATTTCACAGCAGCATCAAGGTCATTGCTAGAAAAAGAGATTGAACTGGCTCAGTTTCTGAAATCAAGATTTCTAAACCTAAGGCAGAAATTAAGTTTTTGTTTTCTACATCAATCTTGTATTTACCAGTAATACTTGACTAAAAAATATTATTCACTCAGATATATGTAAAAGTGGAACAATTTATGACTGAATGAATAAATCAATCAGTAAATAATTTTTAATGGCCTTTGACCTGTACAAAGTTTAGGTATTTTGGACACTCTTTCTTCCTCATTAAGAAAGAAGAGTTCAGCTTGCTGCTTTAGGAAAATGCATCCTGCAAATCTAGAAGGCAAAATTGAAACATTAACAGAGGGTATCTGAATAATTAATGTATGCAAACTTAAGTATTTTTATGCAATGTAATTAATTATTTACCTGATTTTTCCTATGCCTGCCTTTTTGGATGCAAAAGACAATACTAAATGTCATTTGGTCACTACATCTAAATGCTTTTAATCTTAAGGCTTATATATAGCAAATGTTAATAATATAATGCAAGAAATATTCACCAAAGTGTGAACTCTACTTCCAGCATTCTAAAAAGTTCAAATGACAACATCTCTTACCAGTCCACCTAATGAAATTGAAAAAGAAAACTGAGCAGAATGAATGCTTTTAGGTGAAGCAAAAACGCAGCATGTGTGAAAGCTATGAAAAATGCTTTGAAAACTGAATCAGAAACATAGATCTACCAATAAATGAACATTGTATTGGGAGTATCTGTAAGAATCTGTTTTTCAGAGTTATAAAGGTACAGATTGCAAGGTATTTAAGAATATATAAGGCGCCTATTATTTACACTGCTCAGTCCTTTCATATATCGTTAGTTTTGGTATGGGAAAAGTTGATGCTCTACCTGCATACAACCATTTATTTCTTTATTCTTGTCACCAGTCTCCATCTTAAGAACACAGCCTGATTTTGCAACACTTTTATGACATGGAAATATAGGAAAAGATGCAGCTTATAACACAAATAATGAAGTGTCTCCCCTTTTTGAAGCATTTCATCTACATACAAGTCCATGCACTAGAACTGTGTGCCAAGGACCACTCAGATGTGCTCCCTGGGGCCTGGCATGCCTGAGGCAATCAGGAATCTGTTATGTACTCCAGAGCTCTACAGCTCTCCTGCCAAGTCAGGCACAGGAGGTCCACCTGACAAAAGCAGTTTGAAATAAAATAACGGAATATGTAGGATTCCTGAAGATTGGCTCTCGTGAAGTGTATTTGAGAAGCTGACCTTGCCCCTTTCTCCTCCAGGTGCTTCCCCATGCAGCTTTACACAAAGGATTAACCAGCACAGTACCAATGTATCAAATAAACCAGAAATACAGAGCACAGTACTGAATTAAACAGCTGAATCACAGGACACTTGAAAGTGTGGGGATAATTGTGATAACTAAACTGTGGCCTAAAGCATCAGCTAAGCTTTTATAATTCTTACTAAAAAAATCCCAAGGAAAGACCTTACTCCACAGATACACATCTGGCCTTCACACTTTGAAGGTTAAGACAAGAACATTTCAAGAATATATTGCCATTTCAACTGCTGGAACAGGTAGTTGATTTTTGTTTCCAAACAAAACAAAACAACAGAATCAAAAACACAGCAAAAAAAAAAATCTCTGGGTGCTACACTTGATGAAGTAATTCCATTTGACCTTCAGATTTCATAGAGCTTTTGATGTAAAGGAAATCCTTTACATACACACTGGAACAAAGGTATCAAAGCTAAATTACACTACTAAAGAAGACCTTAATGCTTCACAGTTATTATCCCTATATTTTATTAAATTTTCAACCCCAAGTTTGTTTGGGAGACAATACCAGAACAGAACTGCACACTGTAGTCAACTAGAATTTTAACATCTGGGACACTGTAAAAATGGAAACAGAATGAAATGGATAATGCAAGAGATTTCCCGGCACTCTGCAGAAAAGAATTAAATACCTAGTCCTAGAAATACTTACTTTTTAATATGAGCCAATGCAATTGCATTAGGTATTAGTGAGCGAGATAAACCAAGTGATTTTGTGACGTCTCCCAGGATGTTTTCAAGTACTTGCAGGTTCTTTACATCTCCTTTTTCTGCCAGGGTGTCAACAAGAGTAGTAACTGCTGCTCTAGTAGGCAACACACCACTGTCAAGCACTCCTTTTAAAACAGCCAAGGCATCTAACAATAGTAAAGAAATAAGGGAAACAGAAATCAGACTTTCGTTCAGAAAGCACCATGCTGCTGGTATCATTAATCCTACCCTTTAAAAAAAATATACAGAAAAAATTCTTTAAGCCCTGCAATCACTATAGTGAATCCTAACCTGAATATATATACACAAATAAAAACTTTCAACAATAATTTATGTTGAAAGGTTGTAATATCTCATAATAAGAAGCTACTTTCAACATTGAAATAATTTGTTTGTAACCAGCTCAAGGAAAGCAGGTGTGTCATAAATATCCTCTTTTTATGATTTTAAGTCCTGACTCTTTTCTTCTCTAAACTACAATTTTCTTTACTGAAAACCAAAACCCAAATAATTAAGAACATAGCTTAAAAATGTAGTTCACTATAGAAACTGCTGAAGTATAATCCTGAGACATCTCTTCTTAAGTGTGCATGAAAGCTTTGTTTCCCAAAATTTAATTTTTAACTAGAACTATGGGACACAAGTCTCCTTGCAAGAACAAAAACTGAGAACTCAACCCTTACCGCAGAAACTCCTAAGATTATAGCAATTCTACATGTTAGAAGCACACAAGGTCAATCTCCTGTCCATCTGCCACAAATTCTCCAAACCCACAGCGGATGAAGTCACCCTGGTTTCTCCAAGCAGAATTCTTGTCAATTGACATTATCCATGACCAAACATACACAGAAAGACATGCCCCTCTGGTAAAAATCTCTTATTCCTTACCAGCATAGGCAGGATTAATCACAGATGATAATTATAATACCAGTGGATAACACTTCTAGCATAACATACACCCACATGAAACTCCACAGCATTGCCATTCCAATTCAATGTGCAAGTACTGTAGAAACCAAGTATTACCCTTTACATGACAGGAAGCAAAAACATCCTGTATGCTTAGCCTTCCTTCCCAGGAAATTTTTTTCTGCCCCACATTCTTCTTTTTAGGGAAAAAAAGGAGCAATACATGGTGGGGGCAGGGGGGGGGGGCAAGATTCACAACATTTAAAAAGCAATCTCAGAACACATGCCAAGTTCAAATTCTCTCCTGACTAGGTGTAGACCTCCCTCTAGCACAGAGTACAGTCAGCCTTCTCAAAAATAAGACCAGAGAAAGATTTGAAAGCTGCATATGTGCAGCACTACTGCGAGAAGTTAGGTACTGGTAGCATAGTGAATAATTCTGCAGGTAACTATGTGCTTGTGCAAACCAACCATGCATCTTTCAAAATGCTCTCCTATAAACTCTGCAAATTTCCTACCACAAAATTCAAGTTCTGACTCTTTAAAGTAACCTGGTTTTCACCAAGTTCTTGCTAGAAGATATCAGAGCTCTTAGGACTATACTTAGAGGCCTCCATAAAACCTTTTAACTGTACCAAATTACACAGCAAAGAATGTTGATGAACTAAATGAGATATGGAAGTGGTAAAGCAAGAAGGTTTTACACAAGTGAAAGCCATCACAGGATGTAGGGCAAATAGAGCTCATCAATAAAAGACTACAGAAACACCATGCCCAAAAATGTTCTGGGTAATCTGTGAGCCTTAGAAAATGACCAGCATGGCTGATATACTTAGTAGCTTGCATTTTCAAGGCTTCACTTAGACAAAGACATGTAGTATCTCTCAAATTAAAATAAAAACAAGGATTAAGTGTGACTTAATTGTCAGATAAAGCTTGTTCAATGCACAAGATAAAAGAAAATATAATTTTGCAAAGTAATGTAATTCCAAAGACTTGAGAAACTTTGCATTGTGCAAAAAGTAAGATTTTTAGAGTACAGCAAGGAAGAGAATTGATGTGACAGAGAATTTAGTATGCTAGCTAGAAAATCCCCATGTACTTAGTGCAA
Source organism: Pycnonotus jocosus (assembly GCA_013400435.1). Classification (NCBI taxonomy): domain Eukaryota; kingdom Metazoa; phylum Chordata; class Aves; order Passeriformes; family Pycnonotidae; genus Pycnonotus; species Pycnonotus jocosus. Next base: position 19,158 of record VWYP01004027.1, on the reverse strand, counting down.
TAGACAGGCAGGATATAGAAATATCACTGATGTTCTGACGAAGGGAAGAATTTTTGTAGGCAGTATTCAGGAAGAACTGCTAAAATTCATGGCACATTGGAGAAGAAAACAGAGAAGACTCATTAGAATAAAATCAGACCGGAAAGTCAGGTGAAGGCCTTGAAAACTGCAAAAAAAGATCTGCCAAGAGCCAAACGAGCAATGGCATTCACCACAAATACTTCAGTGGATGACACCTGCCAATGACGTGAAACTGGAGACTGAATGAGGAAGAAGACAAGTTTTATCAGCCACAGGAAACAAAGATTACAAGTGAGAAGATGTGTCTAAATGCTCATTTTGAGTATTTTCATGTAGCTGATGTTACATGGTTTATTAGCACAGCTATGAATGATGGAATGAAATGAAATGTAATGATGGCACAATCAAAAATGGATTCTCTGGTAGGCCTTATAAACCCAACTCAATTAATACACTGAATTTGTACACAGTTGCTTTAATGCCTAAAGGTACTGACAAAAAAATGTATCAACACTGTATGTAGACTTGCATGGAGATAAAAGACATTGCCCTGCATGTACAACTACCTGTGTGCAGAGTTTTCCTCTCTCACAAGAGTTCTAGAGCCCAGTTAAATAAGCAAGATGCAACACTGTGGAGCTGATCTCTAGGCTGCAAAAGCATCCAATGCTGAGAACTAAAATTAAACAACTGTAAACTTCATGCACCATCTTGTTAGGTACCCTTACATGCTCTTCACCCACCATTTTCTTCACTATCATCATTGTTACATTAAAAAGAAAACCAAACAGAGTTATTTTGTTACTGTTGGTATTGAGAACTATTAAAAAGTATTTGATTAAGTTTTTAAATCAATATTATAATCATTTAGTTCACAATCATGCACATTTAACAGTCAATTTAACTCATCTGGTATCTCACACAACCAACACAATATGCAAGAAACAACTGCTGGGAATTGTTTCAGATGCTCTAAAGTATGTTAATTTCCAAAGCAAAATGACTTGTGCTGTGAATGTTAACGCACTTGAAAGCCTGTACTTTCTCTCGTTCTGGAGCACAAATTTTGCATGTCTGAAGAGCTGTGATTCATCTTAAGAAAACCCATCTTGTGTTAAATGGAATGGAAACTGGACTAAGTGGTCAAATGACAAGTACATTCATATTCAAGCTGTATTATAAATGCATGTACAGTAATTTACGTCTCTCAGCTACCACAAAAGGCTCTTGATAAGCAGGTAATTTGCTAAATGGACTCCTTTATCCAAGTATTCGAAGGGCGTTACAAGAAAAATCTGCAGAGGCATTAATGTGACGTAAAGGTCAAGCATTGTGACATACCTTTCAAATAATCCCGCCTAACTTGCGATATGATGAGGAGGCTGCTGGCAGCACTGTTCAGTGTGAAGCCCTTGATGTGGGTCTCAGCACTAAAAGAAGCAGACATTTAGAAAGGAATTACTGACATGCTTCTGATACGATAATAAATGGTTGAGCACCAAGGTGAAATTATAAAAACTACTGTTCGTATGTTAAAAATATTGCTGCAAAATATCGACCTGGAGACAGCTTTTGTGTTATCCTGTCAATGGTTATAGAAGGATAATTTTTTTTTGCATTCTGACAGATGACAAAGTTGGAAGTGAGCAACAAAAGAAACAAAGTACAAGATTTTTTTTAAACAATCGGTTCAGATTCTTGAATGCTGACATATTAGATGACTAAAATAACTGCATGCCCTGCATTGTTCTGTTGTATCCTAAGCTGGATACTTTTTCTTCTTTTTTCAATAGTCACCATAATTATAAAATATAAAACTATTCTTTCAGCAATAAAAATGAAACATTTATTTTCAGCACTGTATATTTTAAACATAAACTAAAGCATATTATGAACTAACACCATATCATTTGGTTGATTAATTTTCAAATTTCTGTCATCTAAATGTATACAGGTTTTAAAGTGAACATCCTACATTTGCTGCCTTAGCCACATTAAAATGGTATTTCACTTATCAATTCCTGTAATACAAAACTTCATGTATGTAAAGCAAAGACAGCCTTTACTTTAGTAACCCTGCTAAGGCTTTTCTAACACTCTGGAAATTGGTCAAGAGAGACTAACCAGCAATCACATTGGTCTTACACTACAAAATGTTCCTGCTCCTAAATTACATATAGCCAAGCCCCATTTTTAATATATAAGGATAACTTTACAAATGTTCATTTCTAGATTACAAAATATCTACAGAGCAAAGGGGGGCATTGCCATTTACCATATCAGCAATCAAGATAAACCTCACTGATCATCTTGTGGCAAACAACTGAGCAGCCTACCTACTTGAACTTAGCGGCTGAGCCGATTGGGAGGTAAGCAGGGTCATTGCTAAATTGTTCTCCTCAATCCCAAGAAAATCCTTCACATTGCACACAATATGACTATCCTCTCAGTCACTTTCAGCCTCCCAGGCTCACAAATGCAGTCACTGGACTCAGGATTTTCTTACTCTCCCAACCAATCCCCTTAATCCCTGCCTAAGCACCCACTGCTCAGTTCCGCCTTTTTTTTTTTTCCCTTTGTCCCATCTGTCAAAGCCCTTAAGTCAACAATTCATGCATGAGACTGTAAATTACATATAACAAAGGATTTACTTTCTCCAATCTTCCAATCTTTAGTGTGATTAAATAGATGTTAGCTACTATTACAGAACTAATCCATCATTCCAGTACTCCTAAATTTCTATTTAAAACTTCTTGGAAAAAATGCAGTAGATATTCCTCAAAACAGTTCTAGAATATGAAAGCAACTACACTTGAGTTGACCAACAGATCAGTAGTGTTCTGGGATGTCTGGTGTTTGTTTCTTTCAAAGGCAGTGTAGGGAGTGTTCCTTATTTCTCCCACATCGCTTTCTCATGGAAGTTTTTCAGTTCTGGTAACAGGGGGACATTTTGAAGTTATTGGATATTTTTAAATTATAAAAAAGTAGTTATTTTGTTGCCTACTGTAATGTGCAGAGTAAGACTATCTACATGTTATTCACCTTTCAAATTTGGCTTCAAGCACTAAAATGAGTAACATGCAGGCAGTTTTCCTGTATTTTATGAAAGTATTTGAAGATGCACAGGTTTCAGGCCACTGCACACATTTAGGCTTTGTAGGAGTAATCTCTTTTTAGTATGAGGCTGGAAAAATTCTGAAGCATACAGAAATGTGTGCTAAACACACAGATTTGTTATTCCTCAGTCACTTTCTTTATTTCAGTGAACTACTTAGAAGCTTTTAAAATGCTTATATAATGATCATTTTGTTACTAATAAAAAAGCTACACAGATATGCCATGAACACGACCAGTATGAGGCATCTTCTGTCTTGATGCAACAGTAAGCTGTTAGAAGCTTCTCAGATTGTCATTATTTGGCATTTCTATGCTATAAGATGGGAGTAGGAGAGTTGTGAAAAGCACTGGGGTTGTGATCATACTTGGCTTTGACCAGTAACCAAGAAGAAAATCTCTTATAAAATCCTATTACTTGACTCGTAAACATCTCAAACTTCAGAGACATCTCCGACCATTTCAGTCTTTCACATTTTTTTTGTTCCTGAATTTTGAATTTACATACTACAACCCTTATCTAAAATGAAAATTCCGAATCCTTGAAATACTAGCAACAAACCACCACCTTCTTTCTTCTCTTCCAATCTTATTGGAATTACTGCTTGTATTATGCACTACTTTGTGCATCTTCCTTCAAAGTGTGTAGAGCAGAGAAGCAGTGGATCCACGTACAAATTTTTCAGCACGATGTTAAAAGTTTCTCCCCTGCAGAACCTTCCAATTCATCTTTAGATACTTGAATATTTTCTCTGAAACAAACTACCTAAATTTTATCAATATTCTTTGTACTCCCTAAAACATCTCCCCTCCATCTTTTATTTGCAAAGACTTATCAGTTACTTGCATTACAAGGAGATCAGTTTGATAAACTGATTTAGTTTTCCTTTGATATAAGCCATATATCCTGCAGGCACAAACATTACTTATTCGTATTAAAAACTAATTAAAGCCCAGTTGCTGAGAGCTATTTGAAAAAGCACTAAAAAAGTTCTTCCGAGTGCAGAATTCAAACATTTTTTCAATGAAAGATATTTCTCCAGTCTAAACACTTTTAAAGAAAACATTAAGATAATCAATATCATCTTACACTAGACTGACTGCTCCTGGACATCTGAAATTAAGTTGGCTCTAAAAACTATTTGGTTTTTTTACAGTACTCTATGCGTTAGGTAATTCACCTACAAGCACTTTCAAATCCACTGTATTAATTCTGTGAATACGCTTGATGACAACCACCAGTCTTGTTTTAGTTGAGTAAATTGAAAGACTTAAAATAGATAGGGGTAAACCTAAATTCTTGTTCTTCTGAACTCTACGTTGACAAGTCACAACACTTTAAAGCCTCTAATCTGACCAGAACACACGTTGCAGACAATAATTAAAGCAAGTGCCATACCATACAACTCACTAAAGGTTAATTTGATTCCTTTCCTTCTAATAATTCATGACAGCAGGTTGGATTTATTTCAGATGTGTAAGAGTTGGATCTGAGGTTTATGGTCATCTCCTAGCCACTGGCATCACAGTCAAACGTACCATTTTGCACTTGGCAGGCAGCCAGCTGCCAGGGAGTGTGGGCAGAGTAAGACAGCAGCAGGGACAGGCATGCAGGGGAAGGCTCACGGGCAGCCAAGTGAAGGAATCTTGTCTGTTTGGATATTGCTCTAAAGAGGGAAAGGCAGACTGCCAGAAGGGTAGACTTTCAGCTCTGGTGCCAAGTGCATTTGTTCAGATTGTTATTTGAAATGAGTTATTAGCAATACACACTGTCACTCTAGTACCTTTCTAAAAATGTGGCATATCGCCCTCTGAAATGCTGGTGTATTTCTTACCACAGGTCCTAATCACTAGTCATGACCTGTTTTCCCATTAAAAGATAAGGACTCACCTGAAAATGATCCAGAAATTATTTAACCCCTCTCTGTAAGCCAATAAAAATCCCCCAAACAAAGAAAAGCCTTACATGCGTTTCACGTCAAGGGCTTCATCAAGACAATTCTGTGCTAACAATGCTTTTATCAGGATGTCACAGCAACGATAATGAGACTCATCCTTCTGCATTTTCCTGAAAATATCGTAGGCCTCTAAAAAAGAGCAAGAAAGCCAAAAGGAAATGTCATACTGCAAGAACACTGATGACAGATAGAAATCACCTATTCATCGAAAAAGGTCCATCTTAAATCTCTGTATCCTTTCCTCACACCTTTAAGCCCAGAGCTGAGGATCACAGCCTGCTCAAAACTGCCTGTACACAAACAACCAACACACACTTCTACAGGAGAAAAAGTTTGCTACTGCTCTTCCTTTATATGCAGCTGTTGCTTCAATATCAACATAGCTGGTTAGAAGGGGAAGACTCACAATTTTTAAAGCAACACCTAATTCTGGGGTATACAGTTACAGTGTCTGGTGCATGATCATAACAGCATTTCACAAATAATATAGGAGGCGATTCCAATATGGGGAGATCAAATTATTTGGCTACGACAAGATTTATACAAAACATACAATTTACAAATATACAGATATTTAGCAAGTAAACTACACTGCATTTGTTTGACTGATTAACAGTTTTATTTCATGCATTCACAATAACTGTCAGTGTATGAAAAGATGTTACCAAAAAGGGGGAAAAAATGATAAGCACAGTTTTCAGTCATTTATTTCTCTGAAACAAGATTATGCAGCTATAAGCACGCAGCTAGAACTGCCAGCCATGCTGTAACATATTCTAGAAAGCAATGTTAAGAACCACAAATGATCTTTTACATCTAAACAGTGATTGCACATTTCTTTTAATGACTAATGAAATAATCCCTTAGCTAATTCAAATCATAGCCACAATAACCTTTAAAACTTAATCAGAAATAGTTGGACTATCACCACAAATTTCATAGCTAAGCATTAAGCTTTTTTCTTCTACTTTGAAAGCAAAGATGAAGTCAACGTATTTAAATCTTAATGTCATTAAGAAGCATCACACTAATTGCACTTAGTACAGTGTTATGGAATTTTAATCAAAACTGTTGCTATGCCTTTCAGTTTGCATCTTAAACTTCTTCAGCCAAAAAGCATATACAAAAACCTCCTGAAATGTAGGCACAGAAATGGCTATGCATAAAATTTATTGTTTACACCACACACATTCCTACACCAATTTAATAATTAGAATTACCATGGCCATTCATAATCTACTTTGTATGCTTGAAACTTTGTTAAATGTATATATGAACAGAGATAAAGGGTAACAGTAATTAAATTTGTGCATTTGAGCTTCATGTATACAAGAGTCTGACATTACAAGAGTGATTGCACTGTCAACCAAAAGAGCAATGAAACAACAGCAGGACCAAATAAGAAAGGTCCTGAAATCTTCCATCACTTTTACTTAGGCCTCTGAAGTTAGTTTGGCCTGAAGCAATGTGATGAACTCTCCTGCCTGCCCAGATGCTGATCACCAGCATTCATAATGTTCAAGTTTCAATTCAGTGGGAAGACATTTTTTCTTCCACTGTTCTGAAATCTGAGGTACCAGTAGACCAGCAACCACATTCAACAAGAACAATACCCCTCTGACTGGCACAATCTGCTACAAATGCAACTCATGATTTACAAAAATGTAGCTGACTGGTGATAGGTTTGGTCTTTCTGCTCATAAATCTCTGTTTGAATTCTAATTTTTATAAGACCAAAAACTCCTTATGTTTAGAGACTCCTACAAAAGCTCTGCTGTCTTCAGACCGAACTAGGATTTCACCTTGCGTTTAAGCATTACTTTCATCAGTTGGGTACAGAAATGGACCTTGCCACTAGTGGTCCTGATGTCAAGAATATGTTACCATCAATTATCACAGTCATGTGATAATTGTCATAGCATGTAAGATCTCCTTCTACAAGGATTTTTTTTTTTTTGTAATGACTCAATGAAGAATTAAAAGTATTTCTATGAACTTTGTTGTGTATGTCAGTCCTAACCTTGGAATGATCATCCTATTCAGATTTTTTTCTTAACTTCATTTTGCATCTCTGCAAGAAGCATCTTTGAAGTATATCTAGATCAATCTTGAGTTGAGACATATGCCTGATCAGGCATTATCAGCTTATTACTTCTTCAGATGGCATCTAGAATTATTAAAATATATTAGCATTCAAAAGAGAAATTTCTCAGTTTCAAAATCATATTGTGTTGTACCAGCTATTTCAAGTAGAAAGATTTGTTAGAAAAGTGACAACTTGCCAAGAAAGTCTCAGTTCTCAAGACAGTCAAATCTGTTTCAGCAATTGTGACTGTTTGGGATATGTGTTACATGATCCCCTAGAGTCAAGTTCTCACACGGAGGAATCAAGACAAAGATGAAAATATGATTTTGCATAAATCAAGCACTTTGGAGAACAGATTATCAAAACCTGTCAGACTTGGTAAGTTCACTGAATAGTTACATAACTAGATTGAATGAATCTTTTTCCCATCAAAAAGCTGCCCTATTACATTCACACCAAAATTACATGATACTGTTATATAAAAAAAAAGGCAACAACTTGGTGTTTTTAGGTTTTTTTAAGGCCAAGAGAACAGTTTTCCAAGAAGATAAATAGTTTTCCAACACGCTTGGAACATTTTTCCCCCTCATTCCCAACAGCTCTAGACCACCTTCTCTCAAATACTGCACCTTTAAATGAAAGAATATGATTTATTGCTAAGAAAGAAGTGATTTATTGCTAAGGTCAATATCCGGAATCACCACAGAAGGTATATTTTATATTTTTGTTTTAAATCAGTCTCCCTACAAACTCTAAGGCATATTTCTTTAGCTTCCTCCTGCTCTCCAGTTGATTGTTTAATGCACAGGACACTTTCCTAGGGAAAATGTTCTCCTGAAGTGCATCCCTTTGATTTTGTCTGATTTTCAATGAAAATATTTCTGCATTTCTTATTTTCTTAAGATACCCAACAGTTACCAGCATGAAGAATTTCCTGAAAACATAATGTCTGCCATAATACACTTTTCCTAATTTCATATACGTAACATGATTTTGCACTCCCAGTATGCAGAATGTCCAGACTCAACTCTAGACTCCTAATCTAAAGAAACGGAATATTTAGACTGAATAACCCTATATTGTAATTTCACTAACAATGTAAATTAATGACTGAATGACTGATACATTTTTCTTGTAAAAACTCAGAGCTTAAAAATCTGTGTCCAACATATAAAATATACTGATTACACTTAGAGAAGAAAATTACTAGGTGTCTTGCATTTATAAATCTTCCTCATTCAGCAAAATTAATTTTTAAACCTATTGAATTCTATTTTCTGTACCACTTTCAAGTGAGGCACCTAGTTATTTACTATAGTATAAATGAAGAAAATAAGTATTTCCAGAATATTCAAATACTCTGCACCTTGGAAAATACTAGAAATTAACTAACTGGGACCAAGGCTCCTCTCAGTGGTGGAGAGCAATAGGACAAGAGGCAATGGGGAGAAACTGATGCACAGGAGGTTCCACCTAAGCATGTCTGAGTCTCATCACTGGAGATATTCAAGGGTTCCATGTGCTCAAGGATGAGACTGCCTGAGCAAAAAGGCTGGACCAGATGACCCACCCTTCCAACCTGACACATTCTGGGATTTTGTGATTCTCCCCCATTTTGTAAAGTCCTGTAAAGCTATTTCTTCTTCTGTCACCCTGCTTTGGGATGAGATGGATGGGAATGGATTTCCAATGATTAAACACAGACTAAATCAAAGGAACAGCACTGAAATACACTCTGCTCTTCAGTGTACAAAGGCAAACATCCATGCATAAATTAATTTTGTTTTTAGCAGAGACTGGGAAGTTTGTACAGAACAGCTCTGCAGTTAACTGAAACCTTAAAATTAACGTGGAAGGGGGAAAAACCCACAGTGGATTTCAGTTTACCTTTTGCTTTATTTTTCTTGCAAAGCATCTGTATTTCCTGTTCTTCCCCAGCAGCAGCACTTCTGCTATCTTCAGGTCTACCCTTTAAAAGAAATAAACATTTAAACTACTGTAATGCTATCTGTTAATGTTTTATTTAATAAGAAGAAATATATTCGTAAGTGTTGTTTGTTAGAAAAGTTAAACTCCACTTACCTTAGGTACCTCAAATGGAACAACCTGACCATTTTTCTCAAATATATTGGCAAGTAAAATTAGTGTTTTCTCACGAGGAACAATATTTTCTTCTTGAATTTTAGTCCAAATAGCTTCAGCCTTTCCCCAGTCATTGCTGGCCTCTGAAACAAGATTAAAATCTTCAGATAAAAGCACATTTAGAATATACATCCATATCTAAGGTGATTCAAAATGATCTTTTTGGAAAATAATTCATCAAATAATCATGTATTTCTGCTTCATCTGATCATCAATTTTAAGTTTTAAACTATTTTAATACATACAGGATGCCAGAAAAAAAACCTCCAAGGATTATACGAGTTTTCAGATAAGAAACCAGCTTAAGAGTAGTGCAGAAGTGGTCATCCCAGCTTCTAGACTGTTAATTGAAATTTACCTATGCATCACTGTACATAACTGCAAATAAACAGAAATCTGGACTTCACAAAAGAAAACAGTTATCTACCATTTCACTACCTACAGCAGGTGGTTTCCTGTTGCCTTTACATCTTCTGGCTTTAAGTCACCAATTGTGAAGCACTGGTTGATCCACAGACACTACTGATTTACACCCTGGTAAAAACGAGCTCTCTAAAGCAGAAACATCCTTCTCAATAAACTGCTTTGGCATTTTATTCTAATCGGGTTTAGTTCTCCTACTACACATGCAAGTCTTGTAAATTCTTTAGTCAGTCTGTCCTCACAAGTGCACAGCAAAGGGCAAAAGGTGACGTTTGAAAGCTGCAGCAATGGAGCATCTGAGAATGATTGAATCCTGGAGCAGACTGTTTGGAAAGGCTCCTTGATCTCCACTGCTGGAGGCACCCAAACCTTTACTAAACAAGGCTATGATGTGACCCGACTTTAGAGCTATCGTAGTTCCAGGAAATGGCCTTGGTTTAAACTCCTGAGGTTTTCTCCAGTATAAATGATTCTGTGATAACCAAATACCTTGCTTTCAAAT
>VWYP01004024.1:0-16338 GCA_013400435.1 Pycnonotus jocosus | reverse complement strand
TTTTTTTTTTTTTTTTTTTTTTTTTTCCTCACGTTTCATTTCAATTGACAGGCAGTGTTTCTAGGATCAGAGGGTTTTTATCTTTGACTGAAAAATGCCTCAGAATAAAACTGAGCAGGTGAAAATGTCGTTTTACAGCATTACCAAGAACACTCCCAGAGATATGCATGGGCAGCCTTGCAGGTAGTCTGGCATTGTAACATCGTTGTGGATGTTTAAGGTCCTGCTGATAAGAGAAGAATGGATTGCCAGTCCCCTTTGCTGGACTTGTCATCCCTTCTCTGCTCAATTACTATTCAGTGCATGCATGGTAATGTGCACACACATCTACATCCATACACACATTTTAAATTTCTCTGTAGCTATGGCCAAAGAAAACTTCCAGCAGCTCTGCACAAGCTCTTCATGTTGTACAGAGCTGCTAGTGGGTTACTTCAGATATTTTGAGCAATTTCTGCTCTCAGTAAATGTCAGAATCAAGTGGACAAGTTTAGAAGCCTTTACAGCTCCTGGAGAGATCCATTCTTGACTGGTCCTCCCTAGAAGACCTCCTTGGTACATTTCCCACAGGAAGAAAAGAGGCTCTGAGCCTGGGGTATTTCCCAGGGCTGTGGGTAGGCTTCATGTCTCCCTCTGACCATATGTTGAAAATGACCCTTACATATTATCAGTTCCTGGGAGACTTGTCTGTCTCTTTCAGAGGCCCCATGGTGAGGAGATAAGTTGGTGAGAGCTAGAAGGGGTGAAATTCTTGAAGAATGGATCTAGAGCAGTCTGAGAGCTGTAGAAGTGCCAGTTGCTCTTTTTAACCGTGGCAGTGGTACCTGCCATCACCGGGAAAGCCACAGCCTCTGCAGATATGCCCTTCCCCTGCTGGTGTGCGTGGGCATGGAGCAGCTAGCACCAAACTGGGCAACCTATGGCTTTGGAAGAGAAGCAAGTTGGAAGCAATATAGGCTAGGAAAAAAGGGTATGCAAATGGAATGAGTAGGCAGTGAGGAGTTACTCACTGTATCCTTGTCATGTCACCCACCTTCCCAAATATATCTTGTCCCCTGTGCCCAGTGTACAAATAAATGCTTAGCTCTTTCCAGTGCCTTCCTGACCTCTCTCTCTTCTGTGATCTCAATCTAACCCACTTACATCTTCAGGCTAGCTGTTTCTTTTCTGCAGGAGCTTTCTCAGAATGAGGCCCATGGGGAAAAACAGAGAGGAATGAAGAGTGAGATCTACAAATACCCGTCAAAGTGCCCATGACAATCTCTCCCCACATGGAAATTAAACCTTCTTTTGCTTCCAGGTGAAAACAAGGCTTGAAGTCTTTGAGACCAGCAGCTTGCAGTACTACTCCATTTAAAATCACTACATATATATAATCCATAAGAGTATACATGTACATATATTTATGTACATTTGCATACTGACTGGTCTAAACTGCTTTTCCTGCTTAACTTTTCACTTGCTACAGGTGCTGCCTGACAGCCACTGTAAAGCAGCCCACCATGAGACTAACATGAGAAGGGAATTAAACAATGGAGAAAGGTTATCTTTGGGCAAATTCCTGCTGCAGGGCCAGGATGGTTATTTGCATATGACAGCTCCTGGTGCAGGAGGGAACACAAAGTTTGGTGCTAATGTGAGATGCTAGGCTGTTTGGAGCACTTGACTACAGAAGTAACATTTCTGAAAGGATTGTCTTGGCTATGGACACAGGCAGGCTGAGAGAATAACTTTTGACAGAGCTTCTTTTTTTCCAAGATACTTCCAATTAAGTTGCTTTCAGACTGGCATATTCTTTTGGGTTTTTTCCCTTATTTTTTTTTTTCCTTTCCCCTCCACTTTGTTATCTAGATTCTTCTGGGCATACGCCTTCCTGAAGCTTGCATGTCCAACAAGTATTAAAGAGCTTTATTCTGAATAGAGTATATTTAAGAAATGCAGACCAGAGATAGTGGGGTAGATTAAATGACTCACCTACACGGACCATGGATGGTTCAGAAATTGTAAGCAGGTTTCTTAGTGCTCATAAACATTAATTCATTAGCCTCTTTCTTGTCTGGCTCTTCAAATGTAATTAGGAGGAGAAAGGAATTTGGCCATCACCTCAGATCCTAGGGTGTGTAAAATCATGGGATCACTGTATAAAGGTACAATGGTAAAAACCAGCTTACTTTCAAGAGCAAGTTGAGTCTTAGGAAAGAGAAGAGAAGGGAACAGAGTAGGGAACACCCTTGTTTGACAGACCTGTCTTTCCCATTTTTCTCACTCAGGTTGACTCCATCATTTCCTAGAGTCATCAACATAGGGTCTGAAAGTCTGAACCCTGCAGTGGTGAGGAGATCAGAAGAGCATATCTACAGTGTCTTGATGTAATTTCTGAATGAAATTTAGGGTTAGCCCTTGGACAGGGGCTTTATCTCACTGTTAGACAGGGGGTCTTGTTATTTCTTCGTGGTCCTTGCTCCACTGTTTCAGGTCAATAGCTCTGCAGTGAGACCTTGGATCTCAAGACTGTCACAGCAGTCCTACGGGTTAGAGAAGAGGTTCTACAAGTTCTTTATGTGTGCTTTTTCACGATGTCACTCACAGCCATGCTGCTGCTATGTGAGGAGCTCCTGTCTGGAAAACGTTTCAGCACACTCTCGAGAAAACAGATATGTTATTCTGATCTACTTTCTACAATACACAATATCCACGGCATGTGGCCATAAGATGTAGCAGGTTCACCAAGTAGGAGTCTGGAATGTGCCCTGGTGTGCTGAGGATACTTGTTGGAATCTTCCTTCCTCATGACTACAGTGCAGATGGTGACAGCAATGTATCTGTGATATAACCAAAATCTGAAGACAAAATAAGGGATGTGTTTCACAGAAAATGTAGTTTAAAGGCAGGACACCTTGACACAAGAATTATAGATGCTAAAAGACTACGTGGATCAGAAATAATCAGATATCACTTCTGAAGAAAAGTCTGTCTAGGCCTGTCATGCACAGCAACACTGCCTTTAGTACTGGAAATATCTGGGCATCGTACAACTGGAGGCTGGGAAAGCATCTTGTAGAATCTTGGCTACATTTGCCTTGTTCTGCAGGTGCTTGGTCTAATCACTCTCCGAGAAGGATTACCAACTGGTAAAACTGTAGTCTGGTCTAGATATTCTCAAATATTCTAGCCAACAGTCCTATTTACACATTATTCACCTTTCAAATTAGAGAAATTCTGGTACACTTAAGCAAGGTTTATTTAATGTCTTGGCCTTTAGGTTTACCCTAAGGAGTTGGTTAAAATCTATTGCAAGTGTGTACATTTTCTCTGCTCATTGGGCTTAGAAGAGGGCATTAGGTGACCCTTTGATATTTTTTTTCTTTTTTTTGTTGAAAACTTGAGATTTCCCAGAGGGTAGATACACAAATAATGACTTTGATTTTCTGTTCTAACCTGTTAAATACTTTTCGCTCAAACAGAAATTCAAAATTCTCAATAGTGACAGTGAGGAATTCAGTTTAAAAAATGAAGTCTTCTGTATAAACTGTGAAGTAAAATGTTTGTATCTAAGTGTATACATCAACTGTATGCAGGTACAAAGTATGTTAAATGATACTACCTATTGCTAAACTGTTTATACTGAAGGCCAAGGTACACAGTCCTTGAATGTGCATTTGTTAACATGTTGAGCGAGTTAGATTTTAAGCTAAGGCTTAAAATGGACATTTGCTGGTTTTCTCTCCCTTGGTCCTACAATGAAATTCGACGTAACAAGATTCCCTGTGAGAGCCACTCTGTCTTATAGTGTAGACACAGCCCAAGTATTTTTCTGGGTAAATGAGTATTAACAGGATATCAGATTTCAAGACAGTGATGAGACAGACAGAGGCTAATTAGCAGTTTAGGAAGGCCTTCTCACTTGGTGGGTTTTTCATGGTTTCTCAGCTCATGAAAAATTTTCTCATTTGTTCCGTGTTGAGGGAATATTGCTCCCGAGGCAATGGTAGTGTATTTCTGGAAGACCAATCATTACATCCCAAAGGCTGTACATTTAGGCTTCTCCTTAGTGCCAAGTAACAGATGCTATCATGGGAGAGATGCCCTCTTCTCCTCTAATTCCAGCAGGCAGATCTGCTGTACTCTGTGAAGGTGTAGAAATAATATCTTGTACAGCAGCCTAGTAGCAGGCCACATGATAACCTGGGATTCATATTCCAGTATATTTCTGTTTCCTTAGGTTTCACAGATTATTCTGTGTTTCTGGGTTCTTCTTCCCCTGTGCTAGAGAAGGAGGATGCTATGAAGATGGGTATGGTGCTGTGTCAGTAGAATATAAATTCTGAGAGCAAAGATTTCCTCCACTCTGCAGGTTGCATTCTAGGGTTGCTCAAACGGAAGAATGACAGGATTTTCTTCACTCTGTTTGTCTCCTAGCTCCTAGCTAGGCAAGGACCAGAGCCAGCCGTGCTTATGATTAGCAGTCTTCATTGAAGGACTATGAACACAGGTAGGCTGTAAACTTTAGGAAAGCACATCCATGCAAGCACAGGCAGGACTGGTTAATTGCACCAAACCAGAAATGGCATGTGTGACTGCTGTGCATACTGCTGCAAAAAATGTGCTTCTCTGTGCCACCCACTTCTGCACGGCTTTCCAGAGAAGTTGCAATTGCAAAAAGACAAGCCAGCTGCCCTCTGACGTAGAAAAGCAAATGTATGTCAGTGCCTGTTTGGCAGCTGTGTATACTCAACTGTTCTGCTCTCTCTGTCCCCATTTCATTCCTGGGCCCAAGCTCTCACTGATCATGTTGCATACATTTGAGGTAGCTTCTGGACTTCTCTCTGAGAAGTTCAGTTCTCTCTGAGAACTGTTGAGAGCACAGTTAGTTCTAAATTGTGTATGCTGCATTGTACTGTACTGCACATACCTGAGAGTCCTTCAGCTTTGTCTCAGCAGGACTTGCATGCTCAAAAGCCTCTTACTCCCCCTCAAGTGTACTTACCTGACAGTATGGCATTGTCATGGTGATCTGCAGAAAGAGCCTTCTTGCCATAGAAAAGGAATGACTGTCCCAGAACAAATAAGGTAAAAATAACAAAACAATTTCTTGAAAAGCCCCGAGGATAAGGTCTCAATATATGTTGCAAATCAAACTATTCCACAGAGAAAGTACTGAGTCTATACCAGCTAGGGATTGGTTTGGGGTTCATGTCCTATCCTTGTTTGTAAAGGTAATATGAACAGAACCAGTTTAAGGTAGAAGAAGGGAAGTAGCCAAAGCAGCTTTCCCCCTGGACTGTCAATTTTCTGGTACACCTCTGTTCTGTTAATCCATTTTCTCTTCCTGAGAAGAGCATACTCCTCTGGCATTCATTTATCTGTCATGAATTACCTCAGAGCAATGAAGCAGAGTAGAAGAGGGTTCAGCACTAAGAGAGAACTAATCACCTTCTGATACATGCACAAGGTCTTCAAGAGATCCATACAGCAGAAAAAAATGAGACAGAATCTGGGAACCAAAAGATAGAGAATTTGGGATGTTAGGCATGGTATAAATGCCACTTACAATAACTTTTACCTACTTCTTGATCAGTCACTTCATTCACCTGAAGGGTTCATGGAATCAGATTAGTTCCTGTGATTACTTTTGTTGTTACAATTGAATTTATCACATACCTAGACCCCTTGGCAGCACTGGCATGAATCAGTCCTCACAGCTGCCTAACAACAAGGAATGTGGGCAATTTTTCTCTGATCTGTCATGTTTTTCTTGCCTGGCTAACTTTTTTTTGACACCATTCCCTAATGGACCAATGCTGGTAAATTGAAATTCCTGCCCATAGCAAACCTTTTCTTACCTGAAAGACCAGAAAAGAACAAAATGCTGCGATTTTATTATTATTGTCCTTTCTGGTTCCAGCACACCTGATCTATCCAGTAGAGTGGGGAACTGCAAACTCCTTATAACTGAAGTTATGTGCTTTATTTCTCAGAGAATTTTGGAAGTATTTCACACCAGAGAGCCAAGTGAGTGGATTGGAGAGTTCAGCAAAATGCAGACAAGGTATGAAGTGCCAACAGACCTAGCTATCCACTTTTCTCCATCTTGCTTCTTATAAATTCCAGCTGTTGAGGATGCTGAGTCAGACCGAAGTTCTTCTATATCCATGGCTGTCCCTTTTCCTAGAAGTAAGCTAGTCAATGTTGCACTGGTGGGTTTGCATCTGCACTCTGTCATGTCTTGTTCCCTATAAAGACATCTGGGGAGTGTAGGAAGGCTGGCACTGTACCAAAGCAATATGAGCAGAAGTGGTGATTTATTACTTTTCCATATAAGGGTAATCAGAGAAGCTGGCAGATTGACACTGGTCTTTGAGTAAGGCACAAGATCTGGAATGAGTAGTGGGAGGAAGCCTGCCCTATTATCCAGTCCTTCTTCTGAGATCCTGTGACAGGACTGCACTCATCCACTGTGAGCAGCTCAGCCCAAAACAGAGACCTCATGATATCCACAAGACTGCTCTCCACACTCCTCTGAATGCAGGAGTTGTTCCTCCCACAGAGAAGTCCTCTTCTTTTATCTGCCAGCCATGAATGTTGAAACCTACTCAGGTCTGAAAATGGGCCTTAGGCTTTGCAGCTAACAGGGCAGCTTCTCAAAAGGATGGTGTGAGTTAGAAATGTTTGTAGTACAGTTGCTGTACCCTGCACTTCTCCCCAGTCCTCTCCCCATGCCCCCAGGCAATCTCTTACATTAAACCCTCAGGACAAAGTTTTCTCTTGCCTGAGGACAATACACAAACAACAGAATTCAAGTTTCTCCTATCAACCTGAAGAATTTATGTAACACGCACGGTATCAGGACTGGAAAAGGTCCAAATCCAGCTCTCTGGGGCATCCTTAACAGTGTCCTCCAGGTTTCTTGGAGATGGAATTGCCAGGCCATGCTAAGAAAGAAGCAAAACTGAAAATCATTGTACCTAAAGACAATCACTGCTAGTTACTGTCAAGTTTCATTCTGGCAAAAAAGGTTGTAGGTCATACCTCATCTTGGTCAACCACTGCATTTACAGAGAAATGTATGAAGAGATTTAAAGTTAGAGTTCCCTCTAGAGGAGTGAAGCAATAATGTACACAATCATTCTATGTTCTGCTGGAGTCTAGGCTCCATTTTCTTCACAGATAAAGGCTGACAGTGGGATAAATCCAATTGTGAATTCCACTGCCCATGCATATGCAATAAAAATGGAACAGTGTCAGTTACACAGAAAAAAGCCAGGAGGTCCTTCTGAGGATTATCAATGGCAACAGACAACAAAACCCTAAAGCTTCAAGTTTAACTCAGCCACAGTTTACACAATTGTGCCACTAGAAAGGAAGAAAACACTATTACTGCAAAAACTATGAAAATCCCAGAGAGTGATCCTGACCCTGTTGCGCTTATTGTGCATCCCTCCACTGCAGGGCTCAGCAGCTAAACATGAGAGAGAAAAGGAAATCAAGACACAGAAAAGGGATTAGGCTGAGGTCAAAGTCAAACAGAAGGGCAATCACCTAAACAGAAATATTTGTATAGAGTAATTTTATCCCCGGGTTTTGTTGCTCACTATTTTTCATTACTACTGATTCTGAGGAACTTAATTTTGGGAAATATTTTGTTTCATAATCTCTGGATATTGCAGAATGCTTTCTTTCTTAAGAATAATTCAGCATTATGGAAAGGCTGAATATATCTTAAAAAAGTATTCTTAAGAATACTCAACTTACATATGAGATGTAACTTTATTTGCTACTTTTTATTTGGAACTCTGATCACAGTTGGAACACTGTGAAGACCAGCTGTGAAGAATTAAGGTTTCTTGTCTTTGCAATATCTGTACAGAAAACTCTATGGGAAAAGCCATGGAATTAAGTGGTCTGATTTCCAGACTAAACACGTGTGAAGACAGAATTGACCAGCTAACTTCCACAGGGAAAGGAGACAACAAATGCCTAGCTGGGAAGAGAAAAAATACTCTTGGAAGGATTTTGTACTACAGCGGACTGGTTTAGATAGAACCTTTTAGGCTGGGCTCTTCAAAAGAGACCAGAGGAGATAGGCACACAGCTTCCACTTGGAGTCATCTGAAACTTCCAGCTGCAACTAAAACATATTGAGCTTTGGCCTTCTCCATGGATGGATTTAAGCATAATGCCACATTGTATTCACCTATATTTTTTATCCCAAGGGAACAGGATTCCTTCAAAAACCTGTGTGAATAATTGTTGATGTTATTTTACATATGAGGATGGATAGAGAGAAAATACCAGATTATGGTATATCTGTCAGACATGCATATACAAATACCTAGTGATATATTTAAATTACCTTCCCATATTGTTATATATGCAATTATTTGTAGAGGAAAGTGGTCTGAGAAAGTTAAAGACAGCTTGTGAACAGAAGTTTGCATTGTCTAAATGACCTTTCCAAATATTTGTGAGAAAACATACACATATTTTTTCAAGGCAACAGAAACAATTATATATTAGAGCCACAACAGTCTGTCTGCATTCTAGTTGCTTTGTTAAACACAAAGGTCCAAAAGGTCATCGTAGGTTTAATGTCTGTCATTTGTTTTGGCTTTGAAAGTTAAGTTGTGATGAATAATCTGCAAGCTAAAATGTTAGAGCAGTGACAGATCCTGCCCCAGCTAGACCAGTTTTGTGACACAGTTTTATAAAACATTTCTTTGCAAGAAAGTGGAACATGAAGCAAGTGAAAAAAAGAGGCTTCAGAAGCAACCTAGGAACCAGCCCAACGTTTCAGAGGATTTAGCATCAGTTTCATAGACTGTCTCTGTGACCCTGGATAAATCTCTTGAATAATCTTTGCCTTCATACCTAGAGCTAAAAGAAAAGGTTTTAAATACTCATCCTATTTGACTGCTTTGTGTGCCTCTCAGATTCAAAGTCGAGGACAGGTAAATCCAAAATGTAAAAAAAAACCCCAAACCAAAACAAAACAAAAGTCCCCCCCCCAACAAAACAACAACAAAAAAAATCCCAAACAAAACAAACCCCTGAAATTATAAATTTTATGGAAAGTCCATTGTAAATTATAACATTGAACAGTGTCCAACAGTTGATGTAGTTCTATGCAGTAACACAGTTTTATCTGTATTACCCAAGAAAGAAGATGGTGATTATTTTTATCTGCTGCTCCATACAGAGGTATTTCTCCTGTATAAGATGTCTCAAATGTAGTGTCATGGATAAAACAGATAAAGTGCACAATGTCATTACTACTCTGTAACTGGAAAAGCAGTTTGTGTGTTTACTGCCTCTGTGAAACAGAAGCTATTGCTGCAAAGGATACTGCAAAACACTGTAAAAGCAGTTACCTGTAATTCAGCTTTCCTGGAGACAGGAAGGAGAGGAGCTCTCAGCAGACAAGAGGAGCAGGGTGCTGAATGTGGTGGCTCTGGCCATGAGAGCTTGGTCCCAGGTGTTCCTGCAGGTTGTCCGTGGCCAGATGTCCCCCAGAGCAGTCACCCTCCTCCCTCTTGGATGGAGGTGGAACTGGTGGACATCTCCGAGGCTGCTGGCACTTTCTTGGCCTGTGGACCTCTCCAACATACTGTTCAATGAGGAGTGTAGTGAGTCATGGGATAAATGTTCCAGAATCAGTTTAGATGTGCTACTTTTTGCCAATAGCTGTGGGGTTTTTTTCATAACACCTGCCTAATTGTGCTTTATCTAAGAAGTGATACCTCCCTAAAAACTACCTAGCAACATGATGAAGGTCAGACTACGGCCTTTGATTATAGTCTAACCACTCCAGCAGAGCCAGCCCTATAGGCTAGAACACAAAACAACCACTTGCTTTACAGCTCCAACATCTCACTTGTCTAATGATACACTTTGGGAAGCTACTTGCATCACAAAAAATATTCTCTGCAACGACATGCAGATCTCTGCATGCTGAACTATAGCAATAAAGTGCTCCTATTTATGTACTTTTTAAAACTCAATTTTCCAGTTTTTGACTGCTTAAGTCAAGTAGCACTTTACAGGTTTTCCCTTTGTTTTAAACTTTTAAGTTGGAACTGCTTGTTTACATTATGTTTGTCTTTATGAATAGGGGTTTTTTACATCCTAGAAAATTTTAATTTAATATAAAATTATTGGTGATTAAAGATGTTGCTTTAGTGTTTTTAAGAATTGGAGATAAGAGAGAATTTGTTACACCATCTGAAGCCTATGTGTAGTTGTCCATAGCTTCATTGTTTTAATTCTTAAATGACCGCTATCGTTAGACTAAATTACTTCAAGTGTCCCATGTCTGTAAGCATTTTTTTTTTTTTTTTAGAATTATCATTTTACTTCTAGTAGTGGCATATGCAACTGGGTAAGTTTCCAGCTAGTCTGTAGAAATTCTTACTATGTTTAGGGCATACTGATGCACCCTAATGTTACCACACAGAAGTCCAATGTGTTCCGCTCGCTTTGCATCTCCAAATTTGGACCTCACATATCATCTTTCTGTCCTTCATTGTTTAACTTCCTCTTTCATTAATGCACAGATTTCACTTGTGAAATGGCATCTGCACTGCATCTAGGCAGTGCTACATCCCTAACAACTACCTAGCAACATGCAGAAGGTCAAACCATGGGCCTCTGTATTGGTTAAACCACTCGACCAGCTCTGCTGCTCTGTAAAACAAGGTACTAAGCAGACACAATGTAAAATCAAAACCAGCTTTGTGAAGGATATTTGGTAAAAGCCTCAAAACCTCTTTCTTACACACTTTTATGATGCCAAATTCACCATACTGTTGCTGTACACCTGAAGGAATTTACTCTGGTAATGAAAACGTACTCTGTATTTACAACATCAATATACTACTAACAAACTTTCTACTACTGTGGCATTGTTTTGATGTGTTAAGAAAAGCCTGTTTAACTGTGCCTGTAAAATAAGCAATATCAAAGAGTCCAGAAAATAACTGTTGCTTGTTTAGTAAGGCAAATCTGGAAAACTGCAGAATGTTTATGATTTATCTCTATTGCAAGGAGTAGTTTAGATTCACTCATGCAACTGCTTAGTTGCATGAAAATAAATACCCAGAATTATTCATAAATTTGCATCTTTGATCTTTTAAATGCAGACTTTGCAGAGTCATCAATATTTTCAGTAACTGAACCTCTGTCTCTTTTTTGTTCTGCTTTTGAATTATTGCTAATGAAAACCCAAATGTTTTCTAACTGCAGCAGGAACCCTGATTGCACTTGTAGAACTCTACCTTATTAATTACAGCCTCAGCTATAACCTTTTCTATCAAAAATAACAAAGACAATGCAGGAAGTCTGCCCTTGAGTGCAGATTGGCTTATGTGTTTAAAAAGGCAGTTTGACTTTCTGTGCTAATTCAAGTACTTCCATTCATTACTGGCAATTATTACAGTTTTTATTCTTTTTGATATCAGAGCAATGTCTTTGAGGAATCCACAAGTCGTAAAAATCAAAACTCAATCATGCTTCTGGAGAAAAGCCAGAAACTGGAAAATTACCACAGTAGTTCAAAGAAGCTTTTCAGAAGACAATGGAGCCTTCAGAGTTTAGCCCCATACCATGAGAAAGGTTCACTAGGACATTTTCTATGGATAATCTTTACCACAGATGTAAGACTATGTCTCATCAGTCTCATCAGAGTAGGCTGGGCACACCATGCATGCACAAAACAAAAACCAGAAAAAAGGCAAACAACCACAAGTCAACCCACAAGCCAAAACAATTATGAGTCTGTATTAACTGGCTCCAACTTTCAGGAGAACTGTGAAGATCTTGATTCTTTTCCACAGACTGTCAAGAGATGATGTTAGATTGTTGAATGTTTTGTCCAAATTAGAAAAATTTAATTTGTGTGTTTCAGTTCTTCTCAAGGGACTTTAAATCATCCAAGTATGTTATGTGCATCTGATTCTTCCTTGCCCTTTTGTGTCCAGAGTAGAAAGGAGAGTTAAAATTACACTAAAAAATCCAGTGTGGTCAGGGCTGAAAGCCTGGGTGAAGTCTACCTTGCCTGACTTTCAACAGCAGGGAGACTTGGCCACCATCAGAGTCTTCTCTCCACAGACACCCTTGTCCATGTTACAAAACACTTGCAACTCATAGATTTGGCCTCCTTATTCCTTGTCATATGAACTTTCCACAGGTCTTGGAGATCTGTGATATTTTCCTGCAGCCCTCTCTGACTTGCTCGCTCCAGCTGCTTTAGAAGTTGCAGTCTGACTTAAGAGATGGTGTCCCCCTTTGTGGCTATTATTTTGGTTCCCAGAGCTAGTGCACTCTCAGCAAAATGGTCTTTTTGCCTCACCATCAATCCCCACGTGGGGCTGTCTCCACGCTTACCACAAACAGAAACAAAACAAAACAAAACCAAATGGAAACCCATAGCATCCAGAATACCCTCCCTACCTTGTTTGTGATGGCCAGGAATAGACCCTTCCCTACCTGCTGCCATGTCTCTCCTTGCAAACAGCAGGACACATCTCTGCTGTTGGGCAAGGGAGGAAAAGGCAGGGTGTGGTGCCCCTAGCCAAGATGTGCCTGCTCACCCCTCTCCAGCTGCAAACAGACATATGCTCTGGCAGCACCTGGGCTTAGTGGTTCAGAGCACTAGCCAAGCTCAGATGAAATGATAAGGGAAGGGGAGAGTTGGATTAGGAATATTGGCCCAAAGGGTAAATACCTCACAAGGGTATATGAGCTGGACTACGGAAAAGTGAGACAGGAGACAGATCCACTGCACATTTAGGGTTATTAGCTATCTGCCTTTAGCTATCATCAATATAGAGTGTGTGTGTATATGTGTGTGTGCGTGTGCACGTGCTTTTTCGAGATCCCTTTCCCACATTTCCACATTTCATTTGATCTCAGGATTGAAGAGAATCAGACCTACTGTCAACCATATTTGAAATTCAGACCTGCTATTACAAAGTTGCTGGATGTTGTGGTTAAGAACCTTGCCTAGGTTGTTGCTGTGTGGTTATCTATGGGCAGTCCAAAATAAAGCATCCTGCTCCAGAAGACATCCAGTTTGAGTATTAAGCACAAAGGATAGACAGACAAGCCAGAAGATTACACAAAACAAGGAGACAACTTCATTAGTGTGGCAAATATTTCTCTGTTACCCCTGCAGTTCAACTTGAGAAGGACCTCAACAGAGGAGAGTTTTGAGAACAGTGTGGTAGTTATGTAGATGTTAATGATTGCAGATGGGACAAATGTTCTCATCTGACTAGTCTCAGTCTTAAAAATCCTTAGCGACAATGGATTTTTTAAGGGTCCTGAGGAGCTGACACAGCTCCTAAAGTACTTCATGAGGTAAACATTACGGCATGGGCAGGCTTTGAGAGGTGTACAAAACCAAAGCCAGGCAGCTTATATTTAGCTTTACAAAGAGATGGGAGCCCACAGATGAAGGTGAAGAGAAGGGTAGGCTATTTTCAATGACAGTAATGTGCATGTTCTTTCAAGAACATTAGCAAAGAGCTTTCTTCCACAAACTGCTGTGCTGTTCATGATTGGGTTTCCCATAGCTTTTCTGACAAGGGCATTATAGCAGAATATCCTCAGCCTTTCACAAAACCACCAGCAAAGCAGCATAATGTGAGGGCAGCCATTATAAAAGGCACCTCTTTTACTTATGTTACCTGTCGCCTTATTTGGAACATTTTCAGGGGAGAAAAACAGTCCAAAGCTTATAGAAGGAAAATCCTCTGATGTTGAACTGGCACTATCCCCCTGTCCATGGCTACATTTTTGTACANNNNTGTCCATGGCTACATTTTTGTACATGGCTGCAACAAACTCACGTTGCAAGTCTGTATTTCACCTTCCTCATGTCTCACCCAAATCTTGAAGAGTAATTTTTTTCCAGGTAGCCTTCTTCGTTAAGATGCTGAGGCAGACTAGGGTTTGGCATTTCCTTGGTTCCTCACATTATAGACTGTACTTTCATGGACCAAACCTTCGAACTTTGTCTCCTCTGTCTGAAATAATGTTTATACTTTGCTGTAAAATACAATTTCATTAAAGGGAATGCATTCAGTATGGAATTTGGAGAATGCCTTTTCATCTGGGAAATTGATTTATTTTCCAGTTTGCAGCTATGTAATTTGAAATGGCAAGGCTTTTAGAAATGGGACAAATTACTCTTAACTATATAGACAGTAGTGTTATCTCAGGAATTCAGGTTTGACAATCTTGGCTTCCAAAAGAGCCTACAGTAACTAGGTGCCCCAACTCTCACCTTTTTATCATACCATAAATTCTCCCAGAGTGAAAGAAATATTATTAGCTTGCAGGCCTAATTTAGATAGTGTTTGACCCACTCTAGACACTGTTCAGATAAAAAGAAACACATTGAAAAATTTACCTTATTAATACCTTTTTTTTGTCTGTTTTCTGGGGTACACACCAATCATCACTACAGGAAGATGCACTGTAGATCTAAGTCACTGTTTTGTAAACTGCTTAAGAGAAGTTGCACAGTGGAGCAGACTGAAAATTCCATGGCGCTCCCTGTCCTGCCACTGTCTCCTCTTAGATTGCTTTAACAAGCCTGCCTGGCCAGTGACATTTTCTCTTTTTTCCAGCAAAAAACTATTAACTGCTTTTGTTGTTGGCTAGCCCAGATCTCATCTTGGAGATGAGGTCTCTTAGCATGGTGCAGGGCAGCTCTATCTTGCTTTGATTTTAATGAAGTTCATTATAATGCTAGCCAGAAGTCTTTTTCTCTTAAGTGGCAACTCTCTGGAATTTCAAAAAAACCACATTTTCCTTGTGGTTGATTACATTTCATCAGATTGAGAGTACTTTTTTTTTTTTTTTTTTCCCCCAAGAAGGAAAAAAATTAAATTTAAAAAAAAAAAAAAAAAAAAAGGAAGTTACACAAACTCACATTTTAATTCCCTGTTATTCATGGAATACAATTAGATTTTAAAGGAACTCATTCTTTGGTAGCTATGATGCTGAGTGTTATTAAATCTCCTCATTTACTTTTACATTACATTCTCAGTTCTTTATGTACAGACTTGCTTGGATTTCACTACTTCACTCCTGAGAGAAGATCACTCAGTTTGAAAATAGATGCTGTTTGGCCTTGTTCAGGACATTGGAAAACTTTGTCTGAACTAATGAGCACAGATTGTCAAGTAATAACCCACTTTGTAAAAATAGGTATTATTTCCTGTCAGAAAGAAGAATGATGCTATCAGATGAGGGTGGAAGATAGTTTCCTATATTATCTTAATTTATTATCACTAGCCTGATGAGACAAGAGAGTGTTAATATGTTTCTCATCATGGTTTGAAAATTCACACTGCATGATTCCTGCAGGTGGTTCAAGGAATTATCTATCTCCTCTGTACCTGGCAGTTCCAGGAAAACCATGATGATTCAGTTCACTGGCTTTAGATTCTAAGGAATATGATAGACATAGTCCTCTTACTAAGAGATGGCATCTGTTTCCAAAGTACTTGAAAACTTTGGAAAGAGGGTAGGAAATGGTTAAAGAAAAAAACCACCAGCAACCTGGAACTGAAGTGATTTGGGTCTGGCCAAAGGCAGGTAAGAGGGATAGAGACAAAAAAGTTTGCACCCACTGGACAAACAGGGTTTGTCCAAGCATCACAGCAAATATTTTGTAAGTGATACCTTTGTCCTGACCATCTAAATTCTAAATTAACTTTCCATTGTCTTGGTCAGATTACATTGTTAATTCCCATTAATTTTTTTTTTTTTTCGCAGGCAAATTTAGATGTATCCTGGCTGTCTTTATATGGATCTGGGCTCTCCTCAGGATGAAAAATTGTATTTGGATAGTTTATCCAGAGCCAGTTTAATGAAGGACTTCATCAAAGAAAAAATACATTAATTTGAGAGGTATACCCAGAGAGTTTAGAAAAGTTTATTTTAAAGTGAGGATGATACCAGCTGGAGTCCAGAATTGTACAAGAGACAAACATCTGATTGGTGTCTGTAGCCAAATTCTTAGTTAATATCAGGAGCTTAAGCCACTATCTGCAGAAGTGAGTCATGTTTACTCTAGAGGTCCTGCAATTTGCTGTGTACATCTGCCAAAAGTAGACATTTCCTGGGGTTTTTTATCACTGGTGAAGTCTTTGCTGCACCAAATCAGAGAGTAGATTCCTAGGTGAGAAGGAATGTATGCTCATGTAATATGAATTCTGGTGTAAACAGGCCTTGTGAGTTCACTCAACAGTTCCTATATCATTTGTGTACGTCCTAATTAAATGAAAAAATTACTATTAGAAACATTACATCATGTCATGTCATGTCATGTCA
>VWYP01004023.1:5697-15926 GCA_013400435.1 Pycnonotus jocosus | reverse complement strand
CCTAGCCGCCCCCTAGAGCCCAGCAATCTTAGGCCACGGCTCCCCTAGNCCCCTAGAGCCCAGCAATCTTAGGCCACGGCTCCCCTAGCCCTAACCCTGACTCTAACCCTAACCCTAACCCTAGCTGCCCCTGAGAGCCTAGTAACCCTAGGCCCCAGAGCGCCTAACCCTAACCCTAACCCTAACCCTAACCTTAACCCTCAGCCGCACCCAAGAGCCCAGTAACCCTAGGCCCTGGCGCCCCTTACCATAACCCTAAGCCTAAACCCACGCCTAACCCTAACCCAAACCCTAACCCTTACACTAGCCGCCCCCGAGAGCCGGGTAACTCTTGGCCCCAGCGCCCCTAACCCAAACCCTAAACCTAACCCTAGCCGCCCCCAAAAGCCCAGTAACCCTAGGCCCCAGTGCCCCTAACCCTAACCGTAACCCTAACCCTAAACTGAACCTTAGCCACTCCCGAGATCCCAGCAACCCTAGGCCCCAGCGCCCCTGAGCCTGAATGCCCTAACCTTAGCCGCCTCAGATCCCAGTAACCCTAGTCGCCCCGGCACCCCTGAGCCTTGCCGCACTAACGCTAGCTGCCCCCGAGAGCCCAGTAACCCTAGGCCCTGGTGCCCCTTACCCTAACCCTAAGCCTAATCTTAAGACTAACCCTAACCCTAACCCTAGCCGCCCCTGAGAGCCCAGTAACCCTTGGCCCCAGTGCCCCTAACCCTAACTCTAACCCTGGGCTTAAGCTTAGGGTTTTGGGACCCTCACCAAAGAAATGGTTATGTTACCTAGGATGTGGAAAATAGTGAAAGAGACATTCTTTGTCCCAGAAGACTGAATGTCCGTGGAGTGAACGAGTTGCAATTCACTCAACTCACAGTCAATTTAACAAATTAGTTAAATTTAAGGAAATGCTTATCTCTCCCCATGGGCAAAACAAAATAGTGTTTACGTGCTTTTAATCCTTGATCCCTCAGAGATCAGTTTTTATGATATGTTTTGTGGTACTCTAAATAGATACAAATTAAAGGCTCTTTAAGTATCATCCATGGGGTTCATAAAAATCCTTTGTGGAAATTGAAGTTGGTTTGTCATCTGCTGAACATGGACAAATACATTATTTGTTGAGCAAAAAAGAAATCTTTGTATAAGGATTAGGACAAGATATATCTTATCTATTTTACTTGCTGGACTAGACCTGTGAATGCATGCAACATATTTGATAAAAGAAACATTTTTAACCAATAAGGTAGCTACTGCTGAAAAATATTAAGCTTATTATTGGATCACAGCTCAAAAGGCTGAAGTTCTACATGTCTGGCCATAATCTTGAGGTATGAATATACACTACACTTTTGTTTTAGAATACAGGATAATGCAGGATTTTTGTTTATTTTTCAGACAAAACTGCATGTTCTCAGGAAGCCTTACATTTTTACTTCTTTTCCCACTAAGATACCTATCCTCTAGGAACAGATTCAATTGCTGGTTTATTTCCAACAACCATGAATGTTCTTTGATAAATGTAAATGTTGACTCACAGCTGATGGAATCTCCAGCTCAGCTAAATTGTATCCTAGGCTATTTATTTATTAATCTCTCTCTTTTAATTATTAATGATCTTACAATTGCACGAAGGAAAACAATTTAAAAAGTGATGGAAGCTATACCATCAAAAGTATGATAAACAGATGGACCAGTGAAAGAAAACAGCTCAGCAGGAAAGTGTGATGACAGATGAACATTATTTTTTGTGAATCAAACTCAAATCAAGTTGTAGCTATGCCAACAACTACTACCAATATACTGAGGCAGAAGAAATAGAGGAAATACTGCAGAACTCTGAAAACTTTTTTATTTTATATGATGAATACATCTAATGGAGTATTAGAATCTTTTTAAAAATTACAACCTTATTTTGACCTTATGAGACTGCATTCTCAATGCTTCAGATTCAATGCAGTTAATTAATTAACTTTAGTGAGTCAGTTGCATAGTAAATGAATACAGATTAGACATTTAAAAGGTATTCTTTTACGATGCATTGTATGATGCAGAGTACATCTAGAGTTAGTGCAATGTCCTACATAATTGAATAGAGATAGAATGAAGAGGTTTTGCATAGATAAATGACTCTTACAGTCTACAAAATTTATTATGAGTTTGTGACAATCTTTAAATATCCCTCCTTTAATTGTAGCTTTAAATTTTTCATTATAAATAGGATATTTGTGTCTCTAAAAATGCATAGGGCATTCTCGTAATTTCACTATAGTCAAATGATGTTAAATTAACATCTGATAATTCATAACATAACATTGCTCCACTTACATGAGAGAATAATCTCATTTCTCTTTGACAAGACAAACTACAGGAAACAATTCAAATTAAGGCTTTTTCAAGACCTGCAAAGTCAAAGCCATTAAAGTATCCAACTATTCTCAGACAAACTGTACTTTTACACATTGTCTTCTTCAAGGTGCTTGCCCTTGCAAAGAAATACAGGCGGATAAACCTTTGGACCTCCATGGACTGATTGTGCCGTGGCTAAACACAATATGACCATGCAAAGGGTGTCAGAAAGAGTGAAAGGAACCTCAAACTAATCACAGAATAGTTTCCAGAGACAGTCTTTTCAATGTTCAGTGCTTTATATGATTGACACACTAGTATTTGCATTTTTAAAAAAGGGAGCATAGATCATAACCAATATTTTAATAGCACATATTTTAACCCTTGAAACCTCTGTAGATTAATATTTTCCTCATCATATGTCATATAAAATCACAGCTATTTCAAGTTTTTTATAAAAATTATTCATGTATGTGCATTAAACCAAGAGTGGCTAAGTAACAAAAATATTTTTAAAAATATATATAATATACACTCCTTCCACTTCTTCCTATACAATGTCTCACCAGTCTTTTAAACCAAGCCTAAGATGCTTCAAAAAAGTGAATATTGTGCTCTCTTCCTTTTCCAGATCAAGAAATACCCCACTGAAAAAAATATATATTTGTAGGGCAGAGAATAGGCTTTGAATCTTTAACACATTTGAGGTGTTCTAAGTATGGAGCTTTTTTTTTTGGCATATGCAAAAGAAACTCTATTTAAATTCTAACAGAATCATGCTTTATTAAATGAGCATAGCTGACATCCTCAAGATTGAATCCTCCTGTGGGAAAGTAACTGCAAGACTTCCCATGATATGGAAAGTGGACAGAGTTTAAATGTAAGGTAATCACAGAGCCAGTGACCTATCACCTGCAGAAGATTAACCACATAGGAATCTTTGACTTCAACACATCAGAAAGCCTAATTTCCACAGAGATTGGTGATTGACTTCTTAACTGAATTAAACTTCAATGAGAACTCATATTTCCTGCAGCCTTTTCTCACTGCAATTCTTCCACCTCCTTCAATGCCTTTTGATAATTCTCCTAGAATTCTTAGCTTCCATCTACATAAACTTACTTTGTGGTGGATAAAGAGACAACACTAGTTTTGGCTGTTTCTTTATACTGGACATTGTATCTTTCTTGCTGATGAGCTGAATGCACCCATGGGTTCTGAGACTCTGCAGCTCCAGGTTTGTTAAGCTGCATTTTTGTAATCAATGTATGCTTGTCATGACATCAGTCCTTTAGTCATTTTAACAAAAATTAATAAGGACAACAAATAAAAAATAGTAGGTTGCATGTCTGCATAATCTATATTTTTTTGGGTGAAACATTTGAGACATTTTGAGGATCCTGGTACTTCCAAAGATAGTTAGCAGCTAACCAGCATAATTTGAGAACTACAGCTTTACACAATATTATCTAAATTTTAAGTAAGTCTCCACAAGGTCCTTGTTTAGTATTTGTCACTCAGCTGCTTCTAGGAATGTGCTGTATGGCTTTTATGGCTTCTAGTTTATGAAATTTCTCACTGATGTTAGTACTGCTTCACGTGTAGTTACATCAGTAACTGTGGAAAAACTAATACTTGACAGCCCTCACTAGTATTTGACTTGTGTAAGGACAAGCTCTACAATACTCAAAGGCCTGGTTCTTTCTAGTGCTGTATTTCCTGAAGTTTCTGTCTTATGGACAAAAAGGGGTGTCAGTATTCCATATAGTTGGCTGAAAAGCTTAAAATAGATACTTGTAAATTCTGGGCCATTAGAACTTTGTGGCAATGAGATTTATGATAGAACCACGGAACTGTTTAGGTTGGGAATGACCTTTAAAATGATGAAGTCCCACTGTCAACCTAGCAACACCACGTTGACCATTAAACAATGCCCTCAAATGCCATATCCACACATCAGTAGGATGAGGCAGGTAGACATCTAAGATCCTTATTTAACAGCAGGCTGCTAACGAGACTTTTGCAACCAAATGTAGATGTCCACAACCTGCATTCACAGGAAATAGCTGTGGATCATGCTGTTATTCAGATGATTGTACAGATATGTTTGCTGTGCAAAGATAACCACTATTTTGTTAGATTTAGTGCAAAAGAGCCTGGATTACTTCTTTCATCCACAGCAATATCACAGTCAGAAGGTATTTCCTGTACTGAATGAAAAGCACTTATTGCTGCCTTTAGGAGACTGGCCATGAGTATGTCTATACCTAAAGAGTTTCATAGCAACATTTTAAAATAGTAAAAAAAAAAAAAAAATCACCCAAACTCTAAAGTTTATGAGTTTCCTTACATTTACAAGTTCATTCTTTAATGTGAGGTTTTAAGGTCCTATTAAAAGAGCCTAGTTAAGAGAAAAATTTAATAGAATGGAAAAAGTTGGAAGAAGTAATCACAAGTGGATGGCTGAAACAGAAGCAGTCTGGTGAAGTTGATCACCCTTCCAGGATTTCATTATTAGCAGAATAATTCTCATAGTGGCTCTTGTGGCTATAAGGAATCCAAATTATATCCCTTCATGTTTCCACCACAAAACACAATTTTAAACAGGATACACATAAATAGAAGAGCAAGCACTCAACAATGCAATCTTTCCCAAATTATCTCTAGTGTTGTTTTTCATATTTTGGGGTAAGATTTTCCTGATTTTCCATGAACAAGATGGATGGTTATCTTGTAGGAAAAAAAAAAAAAAAAAAAGGTAACATTAACAGTAGGTCAGGTCAGCTGTGCTTACCTGACTAAAACTCCAAAATTAGAGATTCTCCAACCTATGTGTACAACCTCTTGCAGTGTTGAACCTTCTCCCCCACAACCCCCAAGAAATTCTCTAATGTTCACTTGGAACTTTCCAAGTTGTTGTGTCTCTTGCCCCTTGTTATAGTATTTGACACTTATGAAAAAAAAAGTTTCCTACATTGTCTCTTTTTCATAGTTTTGTTTAATTTTATTTTTGATAAACCCAAACCCTAAGTCCTCAGTGTGTTTCAAAATATTTTATTATATTTTGATTGCATTGTAGCTCTTACGAATAATAATATGGCTCTTTACTTCGAAACACATATAAAATGATTGGTTTCAAGAATTAAATTTATACCAATATATTAAATGAGATCTATTTCATAACCTTGGACCAAATAGCAAAGTCTGGCTACCTCTGTAATATTAAACTTTCTTAATGTTTAATCCTGGATGTCATCGAATATGCAAATGTTGGGATTCTGTGAGCTGTCTGGACTGTGCCTAAGCAGAGCTTGAAAACTATTTGAGAATGCCACTTAGCTTGACACCCCTTAAATCACCACCTACTGTTCTAGGAGGCAGGGAAAAAAAATGCAGGCCTGCCTTAAAAGTGATTCAAAGTCTTTTTAGCATTGGTTTATTTAGGTCTGTTAAGCATTGGTTTATTTACATAGATACAGGCAAAGCAATGTGCTTCTGAAAATTTTTACTCCATGCAGCCAGAAAGAGAGGAAAACTGTTCTGTGTGTGGATAATGCTGTTAACTATAGCTGTTAAAGTCTACTTGTGAAATCAAGGACATTGGTGCAAGAAGCTAGATTCTCAGATCAAGGATGAGAAATTCTTTGTTCATTTCTCAGTTTTGCCATTGACTTTCAAGAAGTCACTTCATGACTGCATACTTCAGTTTCTCCACAGGTTATTCCTACTGCTCTTTAATTTCAGGACTTTTTTTAATTTCAGGACTCTCCTAATACCGAGTGATAAAAATCTCCAAGATACCAATAGGAACATAAAAGATGTTGTACACTAGAGATTTGCGTGATGCCAACAGTCAGGTCCAAAAAGGCTTTTCTTCCCTTTAACAGTTTTATTTTTACCATTGCATAAATAAACAACAATGATAACATTATTTGCAATGACCATGAATAATTTTCAGCAGGATTTTTATTGTATGATATCTTCTCAGTCCCTAAGCAGCAAAGCC
The DNA here is from genome assembly GCA_013400435.1 of Pycnonotus jocosus. Taxonomy (NCBI): domain Eukaryota; kingdom Metazoa; phylum Chordata; class Aves; order Passeriformes; family Pycnonotidae; genus Pycnonotus; species Pycnonotus jocosus. Next base: position 9,574 of record VWYP01004023.1, on the reverse strand, counting down.
CAGATTTAGAAAAGACAAAATGTGTGTGGCATGCAAGGACAACATCAGAAGAAACCTAAATCCTTCTCAAGAGAAGAGAGCAACAATAGAAAACTTGCCAGCATGTAAGAAAAAAAGATAAAATATTTCTTTCTTTCAAACACATAAGAGTTGAGCAAGTGAGAAAAAGATTATCTCATCACGCTGACAAGGAGCTTACCAAAGAATTTCAAGAAACCAGAGCTTGAAAACTATCCTCAGTGGGTCTCCTTCATCCTTTGCTTACTGATGTGTAGCACCAAAGGAAAGCCAAACCAGGGTATTCATTAGCCATTTCCTGAAATATGCATGCAGGGGAGGATTACTTAGAAGTTTTCCTGTTTGGGTGGCTTGTGTGAGCTAGCTCTGAAATTGTGTGCTCAGATATGGAGATGTGTCTGGGATAATTTTTTTTTCTGAGGAGTATTTATAGGGCGCTTTAGTTTCTGAAGATGAATTTGAGGAATGAACATAAGCCAAAAAATTTGTATTTTAAAGAACCAAAAATTCTGATCCTGCAACGTCATTTTGCACCAGATTTTGCAGCTTCTGCTTTGTGTCCTGTTCATTTTGCTGATGACTGAACATAATTCCTCTCTCCCCCAAGTCTATGGTAAATCCAAGCAATATTCCTTAGGGTTAGTAAGGCCAAAAAAGTCCATAATAAAATTGGCACAGTATTATTAGAAACTGGTAATTTCTGAACATTAGAAAAGACTTTTAAAAAGGACATTAAAAAGGCCTGTTCAGGAAATTAAACTCAGGAAATTAAAAAAAAAAACAAACTGCGTGAATAAAATAATTGAAAATGTGAATATTAAGATATGAAGAAAATAATCTCAGAAATTAAATCATACTGGAGAAGAGAGATTAAAAGCAATCCAAACAATATTAATGGCATAAAATAATAAGAAAAAGAAAACTAATGTAATAGAATTAGCTGATAAAACTACAGAAACTCTAAAAAAAAAAAAAGAAAAAAAAATTGAGAGCTAATAAAAACATCTAAAAGCTCACTTTAAAGGCAAGAAATATTGTATGCTTTGACATGACTGACATTGTCAGGAAAATTTATTCTATTTACTGAGCATAAAAAGATGTAAAAACCAGACAATGGCAGAAACTAAATAGAAAAAACTAGAATGATTCCATAACTGGTAATATTAAATCAGGCAGAATTATTGCAAGGGCTACCTGTAGTGGGTTTGTTTTCTCCCAAATTTACCTTAAACCAGGACACTACCATACATCTGGTGAGTGTGAAGAATTGTCATCTATTCCAATGATAAGTATGGAGAAAAGAAAAAAATCCTGCAGTCAAGTCTTGCATTTTTAAAGGGACAACAGACAAACAAAATAAACACATGATTTTACCTATAAAGCAGAGGATGAACATGAAAGCAAACATATATTCTAAACTGTCAACATGGACATTAAAATCACATAGGAGTAATTGTCTCAGAGATTCCAGATCCAACTGAGAAAGCAAATCTATAAATTCATTAAAGAACCTGTGTTAGCTATTGAAAATCTGTAAATTCATTGTGAAACTACAAAATTAATATTTGAAAAAAAAAAAAGGATAAAAGGTGAAAGACACCAGGTGAAGGAAAGACTGGTGGTGTCTTGATTTTCAGGAAGAATGGAAATATCCTCAGTAACACATCTACTTGACCCTTTTGTAAGTTTAAAGCATCATTTGTGTAACTCCAGTGCAGCCAGACTTGAGGTTGGCTTATGAAGGAGATTTTAGATTCTCCCAACTTAAAAACCCAAAAAAACCCAACTCAGACAGTATAATTCCAATATCTGCTTAAACATGGTGTAGTATACAGATGCATTTTTGAGTCAGAACTTAGTGAAGGAGACAAATTCAAGAGGTAAGTTGTGAGAGTTTGCATGACTTATTCAGAATGCTCTGGTTATAACTCTGTGCTCCAAGGTTAGACATGGAGGAGGACTTAACCCTTCCAGCTACTTAGGTTTGAGTTTTCTTGGGGATCTGAGAGTATTTTCACTCCCTTATAAATTACAGAGCAGAAATTATGTGATGTATTGACATTCTAGTCCTGGTACTTCCAGTTATGTCATTCTAGGCTGTAGAAAAATCCTTCTTCTGAGGCTGAAAATATTTCTTTTTGATCATTCTGCCTGGAACTTGAGTGTCATTCAAACTTGCATTGAAACAGTTATTCAGAGATTTGTTATTTCAAGTCTGTGGAAAAGGAAGACTACTTCTGCAATTGACCAAGCGTTGAATCATGCCATGGTAGCCTCATTTCTAGCTGTGTTTGACAAAGCAGGCCAAGCATCTCATCTTGAATATTTATTTACCAGAAGAAAATGTGATACAAACAGTTCAAGAGAAGATGCTTTGAGAACATCAAGATAGCATCTTAGATAGATTAAATGTGTTAATTACATTGTATGATCCTTGTATCTGTAGAATTAGTGTTAACTTGATTTCTTGCTTTTACATGATGTGGTCTTCAAAACACACCCTCTTTGGAAAAAAATATCCAATTTTGAATTGTTCATTTACAGCAGATTAACAAACAATGAAGTGTGACAGCAGCTAATAAGCAACATCCAAACGTCAAAATACAATTTCTTTTTATGTGGCAACCACCAAACAAGAGAAATGTCAGGTCAGCAAATGCACAGTTTACCCATATAGGGTCTTTAGGTGATATAGGAATGAAGCTTCATTGGTAGATAGAGGGGTGTTACTTTTAAGAGGCAGAATGTGTGCCATAGGTGTGTAGGAAGAGTGGGTAGGTAGGTATTAGCTAGATAAATGTGATTACATTCTACATGCCCAAACATCTCCAATGTGTAAACGTTTCCACAAATAAATACTTCAAAATGATATGAATAGGTGTATGTGTTATAATTCACACTTCTCTCACTACTGGAGGGAGTTAATTCTTTTAATTGGATACAAAACTATGCTGAGTTTTATTTCTGTCTGAAGAGGAAAAATACAGTACAAATCAGCAAAAGTTTAATACTTAATGGAAAAAAGTTGTATGAACCTGACATTATGCAATATACGACCAACTCACCCTTTTACTTAAAGTTGTTTCTTGAAGAATACCAGGAATGCTTTGTGATAAGTCTGCCTTTATGTTTTAATTAACTGGTGACAGCAAGGCAGGCAATGTTTAAGAAACAAATTCTGCTTTCTAATTGCATCAATTCATGAAATCACCTCTTCTCTTAAGAGTGCATGCTAAGAAATCAAGACAATTAACAAAAGAAGAAAGACTCTTTTCATGTTGTAAAATGCTTCAAAAGTACAGGTAATAGGAGAAATTGTGCCATTCTACAGACCATCCCACTTCAGTAATAGTAGTACTTGAGTATGAATAATCAATTAGTTTGAGTGGTTTCAGATTTCAGGATTTTTAGAGAGCCTTGTGCTTGCTTTTCTAGTAATTCAAAGACATTGCCAGTGGCACTCTGAAAGGTAATGCACAGCTTATAATTGTGTTTTCAGTGAGGAAAACAAAACAAAACAAAACAAACCCCACTGAGCAGACCAGCTGTAAATGGAAAGGAAAAATGAGAAAAGAAAATTCTATGAAACATACCATCAGCAAGGAACTTTCTCATTACAGATTATTACATGAAATTTCTGGGAAAATATCAACTGAATATTTTTACAATGTCTTTGCAGATTCTTCTATAATTTTTTCCTTTTTTTCTGAAAATGCGAGTTCAGCCACCTTACTGGAATAACTGACTGCTCATGCCCTGCAGGTTGGAAGACCTGGAATGATAGAAACAGGGGATTATTTTTTCTTATCATTTTTTTACTTGACTAAGTGTCTTCCAGGGGGAAAAAAAAAAAAAAAAA
>VWYP01004022.1:0-17692 GCA_013400435.1 Pycnonotus jocosus | reverse complement strand
CTTTTTCTCTTTTAAATTCCCGGTCTCCCACCACTGGCAGAAATAAGCCAATTAACTCAGGAGTGATGGTCAAGGAGAAGGAACCTGGGCACACATGCAGACAGCACATCCACACACAAAACTGACAAAACCACTACTAATAATGCAATGGAGAATGCAAACCAACAGCTCTGGAACACACCACAGCATTAAGTGATTATCTGAAAAAACCTTTAAGGATTTAAAAACACTGAACTAGAAAGTACCATATTTGCATTTGCTTAGCAGTACATCAATAGGGATTTCTTTTTCCCTCCTTTTTCCCTGACTAATCCAGGCAAACTTAATTGGACTTAGATCGATTCAAAAAGCAGCTTTGACTTGCTTGGCTACTGATCTTCTGCTTTAAAATGTTTTGATCTGGAAAACACACAATAATATTTATTTCTTATCCTATCATTAAGAGCCTGATTTTGCTGGATTTCAACTGAATAACATGACAAGTTTGAAAGCACTTTTGATTTATGTCCCTGTTGGCTTTAGGTTGTATTTGTTCTATCCTGTGAAGACTGGTATTTTCAGATTCTAATCCATCCCATCAACAAAGCAGTCTCCACCCTTTTTTTTTTAAAAATTATTTTTTCATTCTTTCCTCTTTTGTCAGTAAATAACTCACTCACTGAATTACTTTAACTGGAATATGGCTAACTCTTACTTCCCTCCCAAAATTCCTGAAAACTATTTTGATGGAGAAGTTTACAAAGTTCATTCATAAATGAACACTTTCAGCTCCTGCTCTACATTTTACATATTAAATTCTGGCATCTTCAAGTAAAATTCTGCAATCTAAATTAGATTTTTCTTCAGGTTACCACCCGGATGCCTCTAATTGGAAGGAATTCCAGTAGCCCTGGAGAAGAAATAAGTATTTCAAATCTTCTTAAATATATATTTACTACACTAATGTTTCTGATTTTTAGTGCTTAAGATTTTCATTCTTGCATTTCATGTCTCAGGACTGATCAATAGATTAAAAATACCATGGTGAACATCTCTCACCCTTACTTCTGAAATAGAGGGTATTTGATTTTCCTCATTGTATACAAAACTGAGAAGGCTACAGCACGTTGGTTGACTTGAGTAGTTCATCTAAAAAACAGACTTACAAGCCTCAAATGTTTGGAATATTTTCCATTTCAGTTATTTTCAAAGAGGGATGCAAAAAGACTATCTTCAGTTCGTTCTAAGTTTTTGTTTTGAAGTAAATATAAGAAATTGAGATTAACACTGAATGCTTTTCAAAACCTTATAGGAAGGATTAATGTGAATTTTTTTTTTCAATCTGCTGCCTTACAAATGTGTGAAATGTGGAAATTTTTCCTCTCTGAGAAAGACACTGAACACAGAAGCATGGAATGGGAGCACTGTCTCTTACCACCTTCTAATTTAGAAAGATACTGAGCCAAGGATGATCCTCCTTCAGAGCTGGTGCTTTCACATTTCTGTTCAACAAACACCAATGCTTGCATAATTTGGGGGTTTTAATCTCTGACTCATTTCCCATGTTTAAAATGAAATTTGTTAGCAAACTTACTTTTTCAACTTAGTTACTAATAATTTTGACACAAGAAAGTTTCATTATGCCTTTAACAATGTGACTTTGGCTATTACACAATATTTGAGTACATGCTTTAAGAAATAAACTTATTTAAATATTTATTTCTACATACTTCATCTTAATAGTCTGAAGATTTAATCAGGACCTTAAAATATTTCTATACCTTAAAATATTCTCATATAGGGCTGTATTTACATAAAAGTTGTGGGCTCCAGGTCCCTCTGATTCATTCGGTTTGGAATTTATCTATCCCTGCACTTAACTCTTGACACATTTGCAGTAGAATTGCTGGTGAGTGCCACCACAACTGCAAAATGGGTTGTTCCAGTATGATGAGGTCACCTAGGGAGGCTTCCAGCACAACTGTCACACCTCTTTGGAGAGTTCCAGCTGTCTGGTACCACAGGCTGTTTAACAACATGAGTCATTGGCAGAAAACGACACATAGCTTTAGAGGTTCCTTAAAAAACAACAATTTTTTCCTTTCCCTAGTCTTTGCTTCTTTGCTCTAATTAAAAGAATTGTATACAGAATTAAGAGATTCACTTATCCTCAAAAAAATCTGGGTTATCAACCTTCTGACATTTTACAATGGGAGTAAACTCAGCCATGCTACCCAAAAATGGAGATTTGGTTACTGAAACAGAAATTGACTTAACAGAACAGTCAGGATCCTTCCTTTTGTCCTGGCTCACTTCTTTGCTCAGTAACCTGGGGACACTCTAGATAGTTTCTCATCTGTAACATGCTTTTACCTGCAGCTTTGAGCTAAGATAGCTTTCACTTGTGCCTTTTTCCCCCTGACCTCCTCTTCTGCTAATGACACCATTTAAAACCAGCTAATGGAAGCTGGAGAAAGCCTGCCACTTGACATTTACAGTGCTGCAGAAAAAAATTAAACTCTGCATTAGTGACTAAAAGAATTGACTTGCTCTCTCATTGTCTGCTTCTTGCCAACCTGACAATCCTGTCCTGTTTCAATCCCACTTCAGGAAAACTTCTCTTATAAAAGATATGAATTCAACAGTAAATGAATTGCCCTTTCTGGCACAGGAGCTTGCTCCTTTGAATCTTTCTGTTCTAGGTTCATTTAGGGTAAACAAGACAGCACCTGTGGCACTGACTGTGCACAGCTGAATTAATTCTATTAACATTGTAAATTCCATCGGGACAGGGTTAACTGGACTCCTGCCAGACAAAGAGCAGTAAATTGCTGAACTGAGAGGTTAAGGCATTTGGATTAGGCTTGCTCACTCTCCTTAGAAACTCCAACCCACAGCAACTCTTCAGATCAAGTTTTTCAGGTCAGAATGCAGAGGCAGATTGTTCAGCTGTCTAGCAGGGTGATAAATGATTTTCCTAGGCTGTGAACATTTTCATAGTCTGCAGAGAGAGAAATTTAAGGTCTTCTAAGGTTGAAATAGATGCCTATTTCAGAGCAAGCACTTAAAGCATTTACCACAAAGTGGGGGGCATATTAATGCCCAATCTCAGCCTCATGGAGTGCAGAGGTTGGAACCAGACAGCCCTGCCCCAGGTAAATGCTGTAACCACTGGAACACCAGCAAATCTGTCATGGCATGCACAGAAAACCCTTAACAGCAGAGATGGGGAGTATTTGAGAGTGAGATTTCTTGTCAAAACAAGAAGAAAGGCATCCAATTCAGCTATTTATCTGAAGCTGTCTGAAGGAGTATTCACACTTGTTCCATTTATGGCCTGTATTTCACAGCACTCAACTACTTTAGTGATAAGGATGTTCACTGAATTTTCAGAATTGAATATATAGTCTCTGGTCCAAATCAGCAACAGAAGACTCTTCAATCTGAGCAGATATCTGTATGTCAAATCATCTTTTTATTCCAAAACCTAATATCTCTCTTTGCCTTCATCTGCAGTTTGCTCTGGCTCCCCAGCTTTTTGAAAAAAAAAAAAATGCAATTCATTGGAAGATTTTCAACATTTTTACGTAGATACATAAACACCTAGAGAGCAGTGTCCATAGCCAGGTGTGTGACAGCCAGTAGAGAATAGCTGATGAGTAGAGAACACCTCCTCTCCACTCTGAAGAGACAATGATTTCCAAATTGATTTGATTTCCAAAGATCTAGTTTTTTGTCTCTTGTTTGTGTGAACCAAATCAGCTGGACAGCATGTAGAAAAGCACAGGTCTAATACTTGAATCATACAATTATCCAAATTTCTCAGAATTGTGCTCACAACCAGAGCATACACCAGCTAATAGCATTTGAACTGATGGGAACTATATCGTAGTAAGAGAGCCAAGAATTTTTAGGATGGGATTTAGAAAGTCCCCATAAGTTAACCTTAGGCAAGAGAGACTGAAGAGTCAGTGCCTAATCACTCACCCATGGCAGTACTATGGCAAAACAAACATTTAACTTTTTTTAATTTGCCAAAAAAAAAAGGAAAGAAAAAAAAATAATACCATTTTCTCATAATCACTTCAGAGGAAGGATTTACAGAGTATTGGGGTAAAAAAAGAAATAACCATAGAGATGTTTTGTTTTAAGGTTGACCAAGAACCCAATAAAGACAAAACCAAGATGGAACACCAACTAACTGCTGTAAGTCTACAGAAATAAAAAAAGTTCCACTGGAGAGCTGACTTTTATTCCATGAACATCTAAAAACTGAAACCGATTTTTCTTTTCCTTATGACCACCTCTTCTTAGTCCATCAGTTTTCAAATAGCCTTTTTTTTTTTTTTTCCTCACATTTTTCAGTCCCTTTTTGCTCATTCTCACAGGCAGCCTCTTTCTATTGTATGCCATTATTCCATTTCCTTATAATTTTCTCAGGGAAAAATACTCCTCTGTATGCAGAATTTATTTCAGAAACAGTAAACAGTGTAACATTCAACTATGGAGTCACACAGGTAAGTGAACAGCATGACTGGCAAAGGAAAAGTAAAAATCAAGGCTGTATTTTAAAAAGGAGTCAGCCTAGAAGACAGTGAATGGAACTGGACATATCTTGGAGTTAAGAGCCAAAAACATTTCTTACAGCTGGTGATAACAGAAAGTGAGCATATGGAGCAAGTGAGGAGAAAAACACTGGAGGAGTGAAGAATATTCGAAAAGTAAGATCATATTACAAGGAGTAATTTATCAAATTCTCCATCACGGTGCCCTTCCTGCAAGGACTTAGGATGGGGATCTTGGTAACTTCTTGTAAAAGTTGAAGAAAAATAGGTAGAAGCCACTAGGGACTGAGAAGTAAGTAAAATAAAATTAGTACTTGCTGTCCAGCCTAGGAATGAGTGGTTGTCATCCTGACCATAAGTGAGTTTTAAGACTTAAAAGGCAGAAGTCAGAAGCCATTGCTTACACTAAACCTCTACAACTTCTGCTGACAGATTCCCTTGACTGGACAAAACCACAACCCTTTATTGGTGGATCAATAATATGCACATTTAAACAACTCATACCACCATTCAAAGGGGAGAAATGCTATGTATTAAAAAAGATCAAGTTATTCCTGTAATTAGAACTTTTCAGTGAAGTTAAATGAATGTTATGTCCTCATTTTCCACCAGACACAAAAAATCCACACCATCTTCAGGAACAAATAAATAATAAGGACACAACCCCTAATTAGTCAGGAACAAATTAAAAGAGTGTCAAGTACAAAACACGTAGATCATCCACAGGCAAAGAAAAGTTCAGTGTTTAATCACTTTTTCTAGTGCTCAGGTAGAATTTGTATCTGACAGAGCAGCTCCCTAAGCTTCTTGTACCAATCAAATATACACCAAGGTCAGTGCTCAGTGTTGTAGCACTCCAAGGAAGATTGAGTGGAAAGTCCTGAATTATAAACAGCAGGCAAGAATACGCAAACATCAGGTACCACAAATCAGCTGGTGCAAGATAATTTGTTGAGGAAGACAGCTGTTCTCGAGGGGAACCCCAGGAGCAAGAGGGCCTGAGCACTCATTTGGCTCATCTGGCTACATTTATTTTTGTCTGGATGGCCCAAGATCTTGAAGGACTTGGCTGCATAACTAACATAATTTTGAAATGAGCTAAACTCTCATTGTTCACACACATCTCAGTAAGATTTACTGACCACAGAGGGAAGCTAAATAACCAACAGGGAAACTGATAAACTCTCTACTCAATTATCACTCCATGAGACGTGTTCCATCACTCAAGTTCTGATCACATCCTACAAAGCCATTTAGATGCAGAACTGTGGTGTGAACCAAGAGGAGCCCAGAGCAGAACCTTGTTTTGCATAACCATCCTAAGAACCAGAAACCAAGAAGTCAAAATCAGTCTTGCCACTACACTGAGCATCTTCCTAACCCAAACCAAGTATTTAACATGAACACAATTTTTCCCAGCACTTTTTCCAGACAGAAATAAAAGTTCTATATGTACATCTATCAAAGGCAGTGATAAAGAACCCATAATTTATCCCTTTTATCAGTCACTGCAGCTGATGAATCACTGTGACATGTAGCAAAACACTGACTGCAAAGAAAGAAACCTCTCAAGGCCCCAGCAGCACTTTTTTGAGCCAGATGAAGTTTGTTGTTGCTGAACTATTTTAACTTGGAATTCCAGGTGAATAAAAAACAACAAAAAAAGCACAAGCAAACAAACAAAAATTCTCACCCCAAACCAACCAAAAATGAATAATTAATCATTTTTAATGAGACTATCATTCCATTCCTATGTCAATGGAGTAATTAATAAATTTAATAAAAATTAAAAGACATACCAGTTCAAGTTAAATGAAAAGCAGAATTACCCCATTCAAGCAGTGAGATAATTTGCAAGCCATTTTACTGATATGCAACTTAATATTGGACAGGAGATCTAAAACTTTCAGGCCAAATGATCCAAAGAAAAGAAGATGGTGGTATTTATATTGGAATTTTCATAATGATGGGAATATATATCCATATGGCACATGAATGCCTGGAGCCCAATAACTCTTGGAAAGAAATGATAAATGCTCTCAAAAGGGCATAATTAAAAATTACATTCCTTTAACCTTAGAGCTATATATTTCTGTTTGCAGAACATATCTAGACATTTACAGATCTATTGGGAAAATCCAGGATATAAATTCAAAGGCAGTATCAGTATCAGATGGATGGTCACTGGATTTGAATGCAACAAAGATTTGCTTTTTATATCTTGTTGATTCCTTTCAGTTATGCAGATGGGGAATATGCATTAGAAGTTAGCAATTCACAGCCATGCTTTGATGCTTAGAAATTGATCATTAATATTACCTCTTCTCCACCAAAAAACTCACCCCAATATATTCAGAAGCCAATAAAAGGAAGGAAGAGAACCACAGATATTCTTTGCAAATACAAGTACATTAAGCACAGCAAATTGTTAGCTACCAGCACAAAACCCAATTTCTGCTTGTTTTGAGATGAATATATATAATTGTAATGAAAAGGTTTCATGTAACTCTAAAACATTTGTTCAATAGGGTAACATCAAAACAAAAACCTATTTTTAGGGGGAGAAACAGGACTCCATCACTTTGTTATACAGCAGCACAATCTGCTTGTTCATCACCTACAAATCTGCAGAGTGATCAGAGTTAGCACTATGGTAACACAAACATCAAACTTCCTTAACTTTCTCCTCTCAGTCCTCCTCCTTTACTGAATGAAGTTGAGTGATTTTACAGTCAGAGGAAATCAACAAAAAGAGGACATGCCAAAGGGGAACATGACCTGAGAATGCAGGTGAAGAAGGAAAGTACAAGTAGTTATCCTGGATTAATGGAAAGGAAAATCAGAGACAGTTCTCAGAGGTTTTTAGCAACTGTTTGTTTGAATTCAACCATTAATACTGAGTATCAACCAGGGAATGTACCCTCTGTGACCAAAATTATAAATTAAAACATATAAATAGAGGATGGCCATTTTCTTAACACGTTTATTGGCTAATGGTATTCAGAAAATTAAGTATACAAAGAGAAGAAAACAAACGTTATAAATCGATGTTATAGGCTAGGTTCTGATTGCTTCAGTCCTCGACAGTTCCATTACACCTCTTGCATCTCTCTTCATGAGTAAAGTGGAAAGTATTAGCTTTAAATCACAGCAAGACACACATAATTACTTAATCCTATGCAGAAAGATCATGTGTGACAGTGATACAGCAATCCCTGTGACATACTGGAGAATCTCCTTAGTATTTCAAAGGAACAAAAAGTGCTGCCTCATAATCCACATTTGCAGGAGATTTATTAGAAATCTGAATTGAAGTCAAGCCTTTTAGTGGTCTCCATTTTCTGGTTGGTAAATCTAATGGCAGGATAGACTTTCCAAACGCAGTAATATTGATCTGGGCAATGCAGCATCAGTAAATTAAAATCAGCTTTTAGAACACCTCCTCATGCCAACTGTATCAGAGGCATATACCACAAAAGGCTGCAGAGAGAAATCTAAAGTCACACAGAGTCAGGGCTACAAAAAAAAAAAAAAAATTACAGTTAAAATGGAAAGAGTCAAAAACTTAGAAATATTATTTGTTTCAATAAAAATTATTTCTCAAACATTCTAGTCTTATATTTGTCAGTAGTCAACTGGAAGTTTTTAGATGGTGTTGCAGAACCAACTACTTAGATGTGGGTGATGGGTTTTTCTGGCAGAAGCAGCAAGCAAAAGCTTAAGATTGCTATTAACTTAGTTTAGAGTGTCTTGTGCTAAAACCTCTGCAGTTCTGCATCAGTTTTGTGCCCTCCCTTTTGGCATTCAAGGCAAGCAAACAAAGCAATTGTTAGTTTAAGGGGAAGAGACTCATCCTGTATCACAGGGAAGTTCTTCCACACTCCTGTGCAAAAGCTTTAGAAATCCACACATCTCCCCTCCTACACCGAAGGGAAAAAGAGATTGTTATAATCTCTCTCAGAACAGTTATTGTTATCTGGCTGACAGCAAGACACAGTTAAACTTCAAATGCTATTTTCTAGGTCTCCAAACTGTGGTAGGAAGAGTGGAGATGTGGTGAACAGGGACCAATCTATCTAATCCCAAGTGTAATGTTTTGGAAACAAGATTCAAAAACTGGATCCATTGTAAATTTTCTTGTTGTGACACAAGAAGGAATAGGAAAAACAAAATATATACATATATATGTACCTGCACAGGTTCTCTTCTCAAACTTAGGCAAAGAAAACCTAAGCTTCAAAGTCATGATTTACACCCACAACTGTCACTTATGCAGCTGAAAGTTTCTATTATCATATCATATATGAAAAAGTAAACTTTATGCAACTATCTACTAACTATGGCATGATTTAATTTCCAATGGGGCTGGCATTCTAAGGTGCCTAACGAATTTACACTATTCTTACACATATTTGCATATTTTATAGATCTACCTCAGTGAAATCCTTCCTCCAGACTTCTACACATTGGAACATTTTGGTCAGGAACTCAAGCAAGAAAGCTCAATTAACTATGGGATACGAGAAGTTATCTGAACAATCAATCAAAAAGTGGCCTCTGAGAAATATGGATACACAGAACTAGAGACAGAGGCTTAGTTTTACATTTAAAAATTAAATATATGCATTGAAGTACAAGCATGCCACAATGAACAGGTACCACACCCACCTACATCTTCAGGATTGTCACCACTGAAATACTATCTGAAGACAGAACTAATTTCACAGCAATGCAATCACTGCAGCTTCTATTCTTTATATTCTATTAATCTTAAAAGCATATTTGGCATTAATGTAAGTCTAACCTTAAATCAGAGTCTAAGGAAAAGGGCATCCACTGCCATTGTGCCTTAGTGGTCTTTGTTCACACTGTTCTTCCTCTGCAGAATTATGTTCAACACTGCCACAATAAAAGGATGCACTGCCTCTACTGCTCTGCCTCCCCTCTGCAGCCCTACACAAGACTTAATGAAATGAAGTAGTTTTTCCCAAAGTCTCTTGGCACTATTGAAAATGCAGCTTCTTTCACACTCTTTGGCTGGATTCAGCACATTAACTGCAGTTACCTATTCCTTCTGTAGCACAGAGGTGACAGCATCACAAGGTAACAACACCCTGAGGAACAAGACAGGTATAAACAGACAAAGTAAGATATATTCTTCTGTTTGACCTTTCCTCTTCACAACGAGAAGTGGGTGGATAGCTTTTAACTCCTCTCCACTCTTACCCATACATAAATTCCCTTCAATCATTTCCCCCACACTTTTTTTTTTTTTTTTTGGCCCTTGAAAGATTTTTCATGATGATGAATGAGCTGAGACTAAAAACACGAGTTGAAATAAGCATTAAAAAAGACCAAATGTTGATGCAAAGAAGGGTAGCCGCAATATTCCAGATCTTGGCCCAGAACTCAACTTGCTCATTTTTTTCTCACATCACACTTTGCTCCAAGTTCATCTTTAAGCCAAAACCTTTGCAAACAAAAAAGGTCTCATAGGGTAATTTTAGAATTGATTAAAAGCAAATAGTTTGCAATACAGTCTCAGTTGTGGAACTCTTTACCACAAGATATTGTTAGGTTTAACTAGATTAAAAAATGATTGAGTATTCTTGTTACCCATTTATAAATATTAAAAAGAGATGGCAGGACTTCGAGAAGATTAAAATTACATGCTTTGGGGCTTAAGCTAATTTTAATAGAGCTTTAGCTGAAGCCCCCTCTGTGAACATGTCATTTACAGCATCTTTCCAAAGGTTTTCTTGTGCCTCTTTGTGAAAGCAGCTTATATTCAGCTGTCTCAGGGGCTGGCATTTCACAGGAGACTTGCTGATTTTGTTATCAAATGGCAAGTTTTGGGTATCAAAAAGTGGAATGGCTATGACTCTATCAGATATCAGGGGTTGCTGAACCTAAGCAGGGGATGCCTCTAAAGACAAAATGTGAAGATCAGGTTCAGGTTGCTAAAAAATACCTGTAGCAACCCATGTGAGAGAAATACGTTGTGTGGTGAAAGTTCCACTTAGCAAAAAGGATTGTATTATTTATTTTAAGCCTACAGTGAAGTGCAGTATTTTGCCAGTGAGCCAAGGGCCAAGGTAAGGATGAGGTCTGAGTCAAAAAAATGTATCAGGAAACTAAGGTAGCCAGGACAGGGTAAACAAGCTGATTCCATTTGTTCAGGAATTCTGGTGATTGCAGTTTCTAGCTAATCCACAAATAGCCAAAACAGGATTGAACTGCATGGAGAGGTGATAGAGGAGATGTGTAAAGGTGGCTGGGTGTGGCTGGGCATCGCTCAGAGGGTGCGGGGCCAGTGCCTTGTGCATCACAGAATGGTTTGGGTTGGAAGGGACCTTAAAGATCATCAAGTTCCAACCCTCTGCCATGGGCAGGGACACTCAGCACTACACCAGGCTGCTCAGAGTCCCATCCAGCTTGGCCTTGAACACTTCAACACTTCCAGGGATAGGGCAGCTCAACAGGGAAGAATTTCTTCACAAGACCTAGCCTAAACCTACCTTTTTCCATTTAAAGCCATTACAACTTGTCCTTTCACTAGTTCTGTGATCCTATCACTTGTTTTCTGTGTTCTTTTATCACTATTTTCCCTTTTCTTTCTGTCCTATTAAATTGTCTTTATCACAACACACAGCTTTACCTCTCTCCTATTCTCATTCCACTGTGGGGGAGTGAGTGAGCAGCTGTGCTGTGCTTAGCTGCCTGCTGGGTTAAACCACAATGAGATCCTTGTATTCCAGCTACATTACCAGGTAGACACTTTCCCAGGGAAACTTCCTGGCCATTTAAATGTTCTTGTTTCACTGCATAGTGGGGGTGTTCCATTTAAACATGAAGGATAAGGGCTGTGGTTATTAAACAGAAATTCACCTGCTGCAACCTCCAGACATGAAGATTCCCAGTACAGTGAAAGAACATTCGAAGTTGTGCTCCAGTTGCAACCAAGAAATGGCTTTTAAAAGCTACTTCAGGAGATGGTGACAGCATAGATGCAAAACCAGACTCAGCACTGGCCACAAAAGCATCCCCTGCTCATGGTCTGCTGTTAAGTGACCCCCTGACATCCAATACAGCCACAGGGAATCCTTCCTCTTTTTGATGCAGAAAAGCTGTGGGACAGTGTCAGACCACAGTGAACAACACAGCACTGGCAGCACTTAGTCTATCTCCAGTAGCTAAACTGTCTCTAATAATTTTCCTATGATACTAAACTTGTTGCTGATGTTAGAAAGAGATTGGATTTAGATACAGATCTCGTTGTGTAATTGCAGGATAATAAGAATGCATAAAGTGTGCAGCAGCCACTAAAGCATCCTTTTAATCAACTAGTCAGGCACAAAATTCATGTCACATTTATGTTTCTGGGCTTTTCCTGTGAAATACTGTGATTCTGCATAGCATAAGTCAAGACTCAGAGCCCTGGTTTTTTGTTTTCTGTGCACCAAACCTTGGTTTATTATAAGGTAGTTCCACTAAGACCCCTTACATAACCTTGGTGCTGAGGGTAAACACCAGATATTCATTCCAAATGCCACAGTCATTTGGGGAAGCAATGATACAAATCTAGAAACAAAGGAGCTTTAGTCTCCCTTTAGCAGCATTTAATTAACTTACCTTCCAACACCCAGCTCCACTTCTAAAATTTTGTTTTATTCACAAGCAAAACTATCACTGGTTTTGACAGCTTGGTTTACGCTCTGTAGCTGAGTGCCTCAGCTTTGTAATCTTTAGCTCTGGCTGTTGTCTCAGCAAGTACCTACAGGAGTATAAATAAAATAAGTTTTGCACAGAAATTTTATTATCTCTACTATCTAAATTATTATTCATTAATTAGCAACACACTGTTAATGCTTCTTTTTTCTCTCCCCAGAAGTCATTACAGACCTTTCCATCCCTTGTGGATTGAAGATTAACAGACATTGCCACAGAACTGGTCAATAATGGTGACTAATTTGTCTAAAATATCAAATGGTGACCAATTTGTCCAAAAGATCAAGTGATTCATCAAAATGATCAGTACTATAATAGGATTTTAAGGCAAATAAGATACATATTTTACAATGGAAGTAAAGAAATGTTCAAGTAGCTGCAAAAATGATTCTTCTGTTGTACTGTATTTACTGGAAAAGTCTGACAACCAAGAGAAAAGTTTTGTATAATTAAAATTTTTGATTAATAAAGATGAAAACCTTGCAGTCAAGATGAGATTAAATACTTCAATTTATCTTGGATTTTCTTAAGGTCACATTTTCTAATGGAGAGTACTTGTCAACGCTGACATGGAAGTTGTGTTATTTCTTCATCAATTTGAATTTGCAGCTCTCTGCTTAGCATTTTTTGGCTGAAAAGTTCAGCCTAGCTGTAACAATTGGGTAATTTAGTAATGAGAAATGCCTGACTCCTGTCTTGACTAATTGCTCAGTTGCCCTGTGCACTGTGACAAATAGACAATCTCTCTGATACATCCACAGTACAGCTGGCTCCTCTCTGAATGGTGAGCCATTCATGGTGTACAAGAGGAAAGAAAAGACATTTCTGAATAGGTCACAAAGGAAAATTTTTGGCTTTTAATGTCAATGCAGAATACAGTTTATCCCATGTGTCACTGGAAGACCTGCTTGAAAGTTCAAACATGAGAAAAATGCCACACACACTTTGTACTGACAGTGACTGGAGCTTGTTTGCCCAGAGACTTTGTGGAGTCTGTATCCTTTGAAATACTCAAAAGTTCAGCTTCTCATGGCCCTGAGCAAGCCCTTGCACTGAGCAGGAGGGTGGAACCACACAACCTCAAGAGGCTTCTACCAACCTCAGCAGTTCTGACCTTGTTTTTGGTCCATGCATCTCCCCCCTCACAAGAAAATGTTACAGGTTTCAAATCTCATCTGTTCCTCCTCAGAGCATTGAACAGTTCTTAGACAGCCTTGAGATGAGACTGAACAGATGCCAGAGAGCAAACTGTCACCCTCACAAATGGAAACTTTAACTCCTATACCACAGACTAATTTTCCTGCTTTCTGGTACTTCTATTTCACCATGATCCTTTGCATTCTTGGCTCCATTGTGATCCAGTTTTAACAAAAACTGTGGAAGCTATTCCCAACCAATGTGTTCTCTAACACATTACTCTGCCACCTTCCTCTGGCAATTTAACAAGTATTCAAGAGATGAGCAAGACAATTAATATTTTCTACTCTGAAAGAAGAGTATCAGTCAGCCACAACAACTAGATTACTTAAATTTCTACCTCTAGGAAGCACCTGAGTCTCTTTGGGGTTTTTTTGGTTTGTTTGGGTTCTTTTAGAGACATATGTATGTTGTACAATTTGATGCTTGTTTGTATTTTCAATAATTAACACACTGTCTTCTGCCTCTCACTGAAAAAACGATATTGCTCTGTCTCCACTCTACTCATTTGCTGTGGTGTTATGAAGCTCATTTTAGATACAAAGGAATTTCCCACTCAACTGAAAAAGGACTTATACACATTGTAAATCTCACTCTAAAGACGAGTAAATACAAGTCAGGTATAGACATACTTTGTTTTAACAGGAGAGCATCTTTAATACTTAAAATAATTATTGTCTGATCTGCTTAAGTTCTTAATAATGGTATTTACAAATGCAAATCCATTTCATAAAGCCTGAGCTGCAATATTAAAAAAGTCTACAAATTGTACACCGTCACAGCTGGGTTTTTTCTTTAACAAAAGAAAAGTCAGAAGTCACTTCAAGTTGGTTTAGGAAGCTGTTCTGGTTTGTTTCTAAAGGGAAATTCAAGGCTGTAGAGTCATGCAGACTGGATGGATTTTCCTTCTATTCTCATCTCCCTGTACTGAAAAAAAATCCCACAACAAAACAAACAAACCCCACCAAAACCCAACTCACTTCTGCTGACAGTATCAATGAGCACCTGATCCAACATCAAGAAATTTTCAAATAAAGCTGGCTTGGAGGGAAAAAAAAAAAAAAAGACATGAGAGAATCACTTTTTGTCACAAAGCCCTGCTAATAAACATGGACTTTCCAAATCAGTGCTAATTTCAGCAGAAGTTTCTTTTAAAATACAACCAAGCGACATTTAAACACATTAGAATGAACTATTTCAAACTTCCAAAAGTGAAATATTTCAATTTTTGTTTTTAATTTGTTTCTGAGTGTTAGGATTATAGTATGAGAAGGAATTCTTAACAGTCACTTCTACCTGCCCCTACTGTAATGTTTCAATCAATCCCAAATAATTTTCATTTTCCCCTCTGGAAAAAAAGACTCTCATAAAGACATCGTGCTGGCAGATTGCTTCAAATGGGAATGGCACACAAGCTTTCAAACACTAAAGTCTGTCACAGTACTGTAAAGCTTTCTGCATTCACAGAATGTGAGAAAATGAAACCCTTTGCTGATATCTACATCAGCAAAAGCCTATTCCTTGAGTGCATTTGTCATTTCATGACTAAAACATGATCTAGGAATTCTTGGTGCTAAATATCCACCAAGGAAACTATATTCTTTGGAACATCTCACTACTGCCACGTCCATGCATATACACTCAAATATCCATCATATATAGCTCCTATTTTTTAAATTTATTTTTTACACAGCTCTCAGAGGCAGATTTCATTCCCTTTCTTCTCTTACACAAAGGTCAGTAATTGTACTATTTTTGCTCTATTCTCACTCCCACCAGATCTGCTCTGAGTGTTCATGTCCCATCTTGTCTCTCTAGATTTCACACTTCTGCGTGCATGGTCTACACCTGCCTTTACATCAAATTCTAAGAGATTAAGATGCTGGCCTTCTCTAGGTAGCAATAACTTGGTCTGTGCTTTTCTGAAACACAAATTCCATATGCAAGATGTTTCAGCCAGATGACATAAAACCCAAACAAGGTGAACTAACTCGGGCTATGAGCTTGAGGCAATTATGAGAACCGCAAATAACAAAAGGAACATTCTATTCATAGCACCATCCAGAGAGAAAGACACAGTACCTGGAAAAAGACTGCAGTTTTAACAGCCAAACAGAGTCTGACACAGCAGCAAAACAGCAGCCAAATAAGCAACGAGCACCTCATTTGTTAGGCATGCTTAGCCCATCGAAAGGATGACTGATGACAAGATGTAATGCCAAC
Organism: Pycnonotus jocosus; assembly: GCA_013400435.1. Taxonomy (NCBI): domain Eukaryota; kingdom Metazoa; phylum Chordata; class Aves; order Passeriformes; family Pycnonotidae; genus Pycnonotus; species Pycnonotus jocosus. The sequence continues at coordinate 2,000 of VWYP01004022.1, read as the reverse complement.
TGCTTACACTGAATAACAGGAAGAGTACACCCTTGCAGCTCAACATTCTCAGGTTTTTATTTTGTATTTATGGTTGTTAAAGTGACACTTCAGACACACACCTGAATGCAACATCAAACTTTCCTACTCACTGTGCAGTGCATCAGATAAATTCTTAAAATATTTTGCTGCTCTGTTGGTATCATCTTTGCTCTTCTTTTACTTTTTTAAGAGCTGAGGCTGAACCTCAAGCATTCAAACTAGTTCCAGACAGGGTGGACAAACACTGCTACAATGCTGTGGTTTGTCTTTGCACTACTCTTTTCTTTTTTTAACTGTCCCTCACTAGAGACAAGGAAGCATTTTACAAGAGGAAGGATTATTAAGAACTCTTTAACAACAAAGTTCGCTTTCAAAATGAAAACATACATTCAAACTCTAATACTTCTAATAACTTCATCCTAGGGAATTCATGCTTTCCTTTCCATTCTCATAATTTCATTATGTAGAAGTAAACCAGGTTAACCTAAACCTCCTTGAGCCTTTTCTATCAAGTGTACATTATAAATTAATTTTGCACTGATCAGAATGACAACCTGGAGCTTTTTTATATCCCAGACAGTTTAGTTTCCCACCTGGAAGATAATTCACTTAATAAGGTATAAAAGGACTTGTAGGGAAAAAAAAAATAAAGTAATGCAGGCTAATCAATAAGAAAGTTTGAAGCTTAAGGCTTCAGCATGTTAAATGCAACAGTCTAGCAATGATTTTTCCCAGTTTTAAAAACCCAGCACTAATTCAGTTTTAATCTCAAATTACCATGTCAGACTGGAAAATCAAATCACCCAAAGCAGCACCACATCACAAATGCCCATGTCAGACCTCATAACCAAAATTATAGCACTTATATTTTTTTCCCCATTCCCTTTGTATAATAGCAAAGATCCTAAATCAGGCAGAACACACAGGTTAGCCCTTGTGACATCCAGCAATTCGTAGGGTTCCACTAATAAATCCAAAATTATCATTTAAGGCACAGTTGAAGAAGCATGGGGATAGCAGCTCTCCACTTTTACAACACAGGTGAATTTTGGAATTGGTCAGTGGAACAACTGTGCCAACTAATTAAAGAAAAAAATAAAACAAAAAACCCAGAAAACCAAATTGAAAGAACCCAAAACAAATCAAAATGAAGAAAAAATACTGGAAACCAACTAACCCAAGCAAACCAGTCCAAACTAAGCAACCAAAAAAACCCCCCAAAAACCAAAATAAAAAAAAGAAACAAGACCAAAAGAATCCAAAACAAGATCAAAAGAACCCAAAACAAGATCAAAACAAACAAAGAAAATAGTGGAAACCAACCCCCAAAAAACCCAAGCAAACCAGTCCAAACCAACCAACCAAAAAAAACCCAAAACCCAAAAAATCCAACACCAAAAAAAACCAAACCCCAACAAACCCAAGCAAATCAATGAAGGAAAAAACAAAACAACAAACCAACCCAAACAACAAAATACCCCACCAAAACACCAAAATCTAAAACCAAAAAAAACCCCAAACCAACCAACCAACCAACCAAAAGAATGAAAGTAATAATGAAACAACCCCAAACCCCTCAAACAAACCATGAAAAAACCCCAATCAGTTTTGTTTTCTCTTCCCTGTACCCATTTGCTCCTCGGCCCATTCTGCTCCAGCACAGCAACTCTGTGGTCCTCACCAGGCCCAGCTCGGTCCCCTGAGGGGTGCAGCCCTTAAGGGACACCTCTATGAGCCACCTCTGCCCCTGGGGGAAGGTCCCCAGTGTCAGCATCCCTCAGATGTCCCCAGAGTCAGTGTCCCTCAGATGTCCCCAGTGTCAACATCCCTCAGNTCCAGAGTCAGTGTCCCTCAGATGTCCCTAGTGCCAGTGTCCCTCAGACGTCCCCAGTGTCAGTGTTTCTCAGATGTCTCCAGAGTCAGTGTCCCTCAGATGTCCCCATTGTCAGTGTCCCCCAGATGTCTCCAGAGTCAGTGTC
>VWYP01004010.1:0-23989 GCA_013400435.1 Pycnonotus jocosus | reverse complement strand
CCTCTCTCTCCCTACCCGCAGCCGGCTGTGTCTATGCCTTTTATTGTGGCTTTTTCCATAAATTGTTTTTTAATAAATTGTCTTTTTATATTAATTTGATTCTCATTCATTCATAACAGAAGCTTGCTTAAAAATTTTAATGATCAACCTTATTGCATCAAGTGCCTTAAGCTAATTTGAGTGGTCAGAAATATTACTGTACTTCATTAATTAAGTAAACACCTATCTGCATGTTTTATTTGCTCTGTTCTGTAAAACATTTAATATTTTGTCATGGCAGCTCAAAAAGAATTGGCTTAAATTAGAACCTCCTGTATTCTCAACAGCCAAGCAGAATAACGCCACTGCAAGTCAGAGACTGTTTCCAGATATTCCAGATATTCCTGCTATACTGTGTTCAGCCAGAGAGTAATGGAACCTCCTGTGAAGTCCAAAGACTGGCTTAAATACAGCTGAGTCATTTTTCATAGGTCTTGTATTAGTTCTTCTACACTGCCTGCCTGTGTGATGTTCCTTTTCAGGATTTTGGTGGGAAAATAGGAAACTCTGTCTGCACTATAACTAATGATGCATTTCTTACAGTTCTTGACTGCTTGCCCCCAGGTTACAGTTTTTATGCTTCTGTGCTCTCCTGCCTAGTGAGGAGGATATGTGACCTAGTGAGGATGGAATGATTGCCTTGTGACAGAAGGTTGGCTGAGTACAGATGTTTTCCCAATTTACAAGGTTTTTGCCAATTATTTTCATAATATTGGCTGGTATACATAGGATAAAAATCTTATTGTTCTATAACAATTACCAAAGAAGCCAACAAAAAAAGAACACCTTTATTTAAACAGTAGTGTTTTTTTAAAAAAAACCCCCAAACCAAAACAACCCACACAATGAAAGAACAGCACCGTAAGCACCATCTTCAAACTTTCCACTATAAATTTTAATTAAATATTACTGTTTTAGCAGATTAGAACCTCTGCTTAGTGACCCCTTTAGATGTGCACTATATAAGAACAGGAGGATGTTTGCATTGACTCAGTTACTTCTTTCATGACTTTTTGTTGACTTTCATTACAGCAGCAGCTCAATTGAAACTAAAATTACCAAAACTGAAATTTACCAAAGCTATGAGGCATTCTGGTGTCGGGGTTTAGGATTTTTTCCTTTTGATTATTTCTCATAGCGAATTTTTCCCCATTTTGTTGCTAAGAGACAATAATGACCACGCGAAAGAAAAACAAAAGATGTTGCCACAGGAAGGGTGCGGCTGGCTATTCTCTTAGCTGGGGGGTGTTTCTCATTGAAGGGCAGAGATGTGAGAACTGGGCTGGGGAAGAGGGAGCCGGGTGCAGCTCCTCACTCTCTTGCACTCTTGGCATTCCGAGGGGGAAGGAGAGGGAGAATTCGCCACCACTGCAGGGTTCCGTCTCCTGCTGCGTTTCTTCTACCGTGAGCAGAGCTCTGCTCCTCAGAGCGGCCTTTGCACTGGGCCCTTACTAACACCCTACCTCACCAAATAAAGGACCCTTAACCTTCTGCTGGGGTGCCTCAGGGGAAACCCCAGGATCCCTCAGCCCTTTCCTCCTTCCAGGGAGCCTCTCTCTGCCTTGTTCAGGAGCTTGGCTGCTGCTGCCAGCCCTCCCTGTGCCTCTGCCACTGCTCCGGGGCTTTTTGCTACACTGAAATCCTTCAACCCCTGCCTGCCTCTCCCGGTTTCCGATACATCTCGTGTACTACTCTGGGACTTTACTCCTCCCTGCCGTTCCAGCTTCCCAGGTGCCTGCTACAGCTCCTTTTGCTATCCGNTCCCAGGTGCCTGCTACAGCTCCTTTTGCTATCCGGAGAGGCAGTATGGCTGCCCCTGGGATTCGTAAAGGAATTCCCTTCCCCATCCCTTCCACCGGCTGTACCTGCCATCACCACATGAGCGAGAGCACGGGAACTGCACCACAGCGCCCCCTGCAGGCGCGGGCGGATCACTGCACCCGCCCTGCCCGCCAGGAGCCACCAGCGCCCTGCTGGCTGTGACTAGGACTGCACCCAGGGGAAAGGGCCTGAGGCCGAAAGAAGGCTGGAACTTTGTTGGGTTTCTGATTTTTTCTGTTGTTCCTACTGTCATTGTTATTTGTTTGCCTTGTTATATGCATATATCTATTCTAGTAAAGAATGGTTATTGCCTTTCCCTATATTTTTCCTTGTAAGCCCTTTATTTTAAAGTTACAATAATTTGGAGGGAAGGGGGTCATATTCTCTGGTCCAAGGGTCTGCCTTCCTCGGCAGACACTTGTCTTTCAAACCAAGACATCTAACTAAGAAAAAGTCAAGCAACTATAAATAAATACCTCATACAAACTATTTCTATGCAAAATAATTACAAATGCATATACAAGTTCTATGTGTTATTCAGATAAAGAGCTTAGAGATGACAAAATCTTACCAATTTTTAGAGAACCACTGGTATCCAAGTCACAAAGCTATCTTCTCTATATAACTGGTTTCTACAGCACATTGAAAATCCAGATCATTATATTTTTTCAGTATAAGTAATTGCCTTCAAGCCAGCTTCCAGACATATTGGTAAATTCAGATCTAAAAATAAAGCTCAAGACATATGACCATAGGTTTTTAATACATTTTCCATCAATTGAAACCTTGTCCAAAGTATGAAAGTAAACAATATGCAAGCGTATCTAGAATAATTTACCTAGAGAATCATTTACCTGTGTAGAATCACTTACTTTATCATGGTTACCTAGAAATCTGCTGAAGATAGAAGCCATGTTAAAGCCATAAAATATAATCTGGCCCTAGTAAATCACAAGAACAAAATTCTTCTGGAGTACACGTAACTTCCATATTGTTCCTGTGAAGCAAGTTACTTTCCCTATCAGAATTGCACATCATCTTTCCAATGTTCATCACATGCTCCAGGCAAGAAGCTACTGAAAATGAAAGGGGGAGAATATGGTCTGGATTACTTCTCATCTGTCTTTATAACACCCAGTGTGGGTGTTCAAATACTAGCAGTTGTAGCAACACCAGGAAACAGGGTTTATCTCATTGATGACATAAGCAATTATGTTCAGGTGTCTTTCTTTCTATTTACAGTCACATACTTTTGTCATCAGCTACAGCTAACTTCATCCTGGTTTGCTAAGACAATAGACTTTAAATGATGCCACTGTCAGTTCATCCTAATAACTTAGCCAACGAGTACTGCACAGGCCCATGAAGAAGTTTAAGGGTCCAAAGCATTTTTTTTTAATGAGGAAAGGTCTCAAAAGGTCTCAAAAGGTCACAAGGTCTCAAAAATTGTATATAAATAATGATGTTTGTAAAGAAGAAGGAGGCATGTTATTCTCAGTAGTGCACTTTGACAACACAATAGGGAAAAGATACAAATTAAAAACTGGAAATACCATGTAAAAACAAGAAAATGCTTTTTTTTTTTTTTTCTGGCAGCCTTACCAACAAATTCACTGACAAGGGAGCTATTTGTTGGACAGGAGGNTACAATGAGGGTGGTGAAATAAAGGACCAAGCTGCCCAGGGAGGTTGTGGAGTCTTCATCATGGGAGGCTTTCAAAACATGAGAGTCCTGGGCAAACTGCTCTATCTGAACCAGGTCAAGCAGCAGCAGATCTCTTGATGATGTCAAGAGACCTCCCCCAAGTTAAATGATTCTCTGATTCCATATTAACCCCTTGATCAAAATCAGCAATATTTGCTACAATAGTAGCTGATTTAGACATTATAAATTCTTAGGAGTTTTGGAAATAAGTAAGTTACAAGGAGGAGGGGAAGAAGGAACACCATTTTTACTTCTGCAGAAAAGACAAATAGCACTCTGCACTGCCTCAGCAGCAAGTCTCCCAAATGGGACTCAGATTTATTAGCATGGGCATATTCGTGCTTGCATAGCTGCCTGGCTTATGAGCGTCTCTGCCTTTGTGGAACAGGTCCTTTTTTCCCATTCTACAACAGTGGATACAGCAGGGAGGTGGGATCATTGGAAGAGGAAGCAGCTCAGTGAGAGGGCTCTAGAAGACACTGGAAGTGTCAACATGGAAGGTGGAAAAGCAGTGATGCAGCTGGCATGAGAGGAGCTGAGGTTAACTCAGAACACGACTGTAAAATCAGGCTTTACACATTGACTTGCTTGATAAACAGAGCCATTACAGCACTGAATGCTGCTTATGTATCACACGGCATTTTCCGTGTGCTGTAGAAGCAGAGCAAAGAGCATTAACATAATGCATTGCCCAGAGTACTGCTTCATTCTTCTTAAAGAAGCAATTTATCCGTGTAGAGTACCTTACCACAATAGCTATTCTTCCTCCAGGTTGGCGCATTGCTACATAACACTGCCTCGGGCTTCAAAGTCTCTCTTCACACACAGGTTTGGGATTCAGCTTGCACTTGCCAATGTTTCAGCAGAAGGAAGAACAGAGAGCTTGGAGAGCAACTGGACAGTCCTGGAGAGGAAAGGGTGAATGCCATGAAGATGGAGATTCAAAAGAGATATTTGAAAGCATGTTTTTATTTTGTTACTTTTTTTCTTGTTCTTTCTATTTTCATACTCTTATAATGTCATTAACTTTCACTTTGATTCTTGTTTTTCTGCAATGAGAGGATTATATAGCCAAACAAGAACAGTGTTGTTCTCGAACATACAAGACCTGAAGTGTTTTCTTGTTAGTGCATCTTGGAAGTGGCTGCAAACAAGGATTTGAATGCCCCAGAACAGCTGCTGAGTCATGAAGGTAAGCCTCAGAAATGTGATAGTAAATGGAGGAAGGTAAGTTGCCTAATTAGTTGATTTAATAGCAGCTATCAATCTCTGAAAAGAAAAGAAGCTACTGAGACTAATATTCATGAGGTAATAAGGAAGCAGAAGTCCTAGGATCACTATCTGAACAGCACAGCTAATTCATCAAAAAGTTTTATTGAGAAGGTACTTTTTGAGAAAAAATGCTTGCACTTGACTATCTGCCACCATTCAGGGAAGCAGCCCATTTCATCACCTCTGTATTGGCAAAACACTTTGTGAGTGTGAATCCACTTTATCAGGATTTCAGAAACTCACTGATTTCTTACTAATTTGAGGCAAGACGACCTACTACAAAAAATCGTACATATCTTCAAAGTATTTTTTTATATCCACATCACATAAGGACGGTGACTATTTTGAAGGGTTTATTTCATGTATAGAACATATTTTCAGGCAGCCTTGGCTGACTGTCCATGCCCATTCTGACACTGGAACTAATAACTTTTCCTGCTTTACATAGGTCTGGGTCTTAATTCCTTGATACCATCCTTCCGAGTCAACAGGGGGTGTTTCTGGCAGGGCCATTCCAAGAATGCCTTTTATTGTCCCTTAAATGGAATCTGTGCTTAAAGGTAGGTGTTGAACTCCTACTTCAGTATACTCATGATTGTTCACTGTATGTTATTCACACATGAACATAAATGTCACAGTGTGTTGTCAATGAGTGGTTTAGGTTCCTTAAAGAACCACTATCAAAATATTAGCAAAAGCAGATTTGATGTAAACAGGCAGCAAACAACAGAGTTGGATGCCAAGGCTCACTCTTTTGGATACTACATGGATGAAACATACGCAGGAAAATCAAGTCAGAAGCACCAAAATAAGGACCACTGTGTGTTGGCTTCTGATCTAGCAGCTGTTTGCTCCAAAACAATCAAAGAGCACTGAGACTCAAGCAATGTCTCCTTTATAGAGTGGATCCTTTTTATTCCTTTTTGTCATTTTATGTTTCTCATTGCACTTCCCTTGGAATACATTTTAGTTTCCAGGAAAGAAGTATTCTTTTTCTTTGGGACCACAGCCTCTCTAAGGGGCAACAGAACAAAGTGAAACACAGAAGTTCCATCTCAGTATGAGGAAAAGCTTTGACTTTGAGGTCGACAGAGCATTGGAACGAGCTGCACAGAGAGGTTGCAAAGGATCCATCTCTGGAGATATTCCTAAGTCACCTGGTCACTGGGTGAACCTGTTCTGGCAATGGGGTTGGACTAAAGGATCTCCAGAGATCTCTTCCAATCAGCTGTTCAGTGCTACTCTGCTGACTAGCTACGTGTGCAGCTGGCTAGCACTGTTACCACCTGAGTGCCATAAAGGGACAACTAAACCAGAAGTGGAAATTACCTGCTTTTGGCAGTACTCCTTCTGGGAGTACTCTTTTGAAAAGCAGTCTTTCATCTTGTCAATCAGGTTTCTTAAGGCAGCACTTGAATCTCACCAAAATATCTTTAAATTTTTGCAGTAAGGAAAGGGTGAAAACATCTCATTGATTTGTGCATTTATTTGGGGATTAAATGAACAAGCAGGAGATAAGGCATAAACTGAATCGAGAAAGCAGAGGTTCATGAGGCCACTTATCAAAAGTGGCAGGAGAAAGTATGGCTGAACAGTGCCAGTGTGAGCAGGTCTTCATTACAGTGCAGTAACTTTTCATTAATTAGTTATTATCAATTATGTGCTTATATTTCCGCTGCAGTAAGCAATCAAAAGACAGCACTTTCCAATAAAAATAGATAGCAATTTAAACCAATCTAATTAATATTACAGAGTCATAAGCAGAAATCAGCAAAATTTGGCCTCTTTTATGCCTGTGTAATGAGAAAGAACACAGTCATAGAATTCTCAAAGACGCATAAGCTCCAACAGTGTGTGAAGACTGAAACTGCAATTATAGCATAAAAATATCCAACTCATTACAGAAAAAGTAGGGGATATTTTCTAGTATCAGTACCCAGAATGGAGGTATGTATTTCCTTTTGCAATGTGTTTGGCAGAGGTTTAGAAATCTATTATTGTTTGAATCTATTATTGATAGTGATGGATTTAACAGGCTTTAAATATATTGTATGGTACTTGCAGTATTATCTATGATTTCTACATTCCTTCATACAATCACTGAACACAATTTTTTCCATTCTATTTAAAAAGCTAAAGTGCATGCAGAGTTTAACTCTAGATCTCACTGAGTCAGTTTTGCTCTCCTTTTTTGAATTGTTTCAAACATTTTATAATAAATTCTATTTAATGGGGCATTTTGGTCAGACTGAGGGCAGTGTCTTTTTATTTTCAAGCACACACAGAAGTGAAGCTGAGCACACATCCTTGTGACATACACAGGACACTGACATGGCTGGTCACTTGCACTGGCACTGCACAATACCCCAGGGCTCCCTGCTCTTCCTCCTGGGCTGGCAGGCAGAAGATGCCTGGTGCAACACTCTGGGAGCACTCTCCATGTTCATGGAGCCTCCTCTGCCTGCCTGGTGCCCCTGCCCCAATCCCAGACCCCCTCGTCAGTCTTATGTGTCCTCAGCTTGCTGGCTGGTCCAGATGGAAGTTTGCTGGTTATGGCCACGTACACCCCATCTACACCAGGTTTGGGGAGAACACAGACACTTTGTCCCAGCAGCTGGCATCACATAGATAGACTGTGACCTGTGGTTCTACTGCAGCAACCAGAGCTGATCCCCTCACTTGCCTCATTCATGCAGAGCCTGCCCAGCAGCTGGTTTTGGAACCTCCCCCAACAGGAAGTTAGGGAACGCTACACTGCTGACCCTGAATCACAGAACCATTAAAGTTGGAGGAGACCCCTAAAATCACTGAGTACACCTGTTAAGCCAGCACTGCCAAATCCACCACTGCACCATGTCCCTCAGGTCAGACTCCACCACTTCCCTAGGCAGGCTGTTTGAATGCCTAACTACCATTTGCCAAAGCACCATTTGCCCACAGTTTCTGGATAGTTGTTCAGTGTGACTGATAAGGTTGGCTTCTTCTCCTTGTCTCTATTATGATTTGCCTGTCCGGTTTGGGTCTCTACATATTTTGCTTTCCCCTTCTCCTTAGTATCCCATTTGACAAAGTCCTTGATCAGAAAATCAGACTGGAATAAAAAATCCTACACTCTACTATTACCATTTTGTGTGACTCATCAGTTTTGGTTCTCATTTCTGCCTCCCTTGTTATTGCTCAGACAAGTTTATGTCTCTGTTCCTGTTTATGGCTTCCTCCTTTTCTTTAATATCCCCCTTTGTGTTGAGAAAGCCCCTGATTAAACACTTTAAAGCAGCAGGCATTTTTCCACAGATTCTTACAATTAGCACAAGATTGATAAAATTACCGTAACTGTGTTACAAAGGAATATGGAACAGAATATAGCAGAAAACATGACAGGAAATTTTTATTTTCAGTCATACAAATAAAAAACCAATCCCCATAGCTGTACTTGAAATAAGACAAACAGTGTCAAACATGACATATCTGAGAGAACATGTATCAATATTTTAAACCACAGAAACTGTATGACATACACTCAGTAGCAATAGTACTGTGCAGGTATGAATCTCTGTAAATGCTCTTCCTTTATGTACATTTATAACAATTGTGCTTTTCCTTACACAAAGTAACAGTGCTCTTAAAAATAAATAATGTGCAATTTCAGAGTTCTATCCTGAAATATGCTAATCTAGATCCCCATCTGAATCCTGGACATGTTTCTTCCAGGAAAGTCACTGCTAAGAGCGCTTAGCACTTTGCTGGATCAACCACTAAAAAAAGGTACCGAACCTGCACCTGTTTTTCTTCAAATTGCAATCAATTAGCGAAAAAGTACTGACCTCAAGCACGTGTTGCTTATATTGTTTAACAAAAGAATAATACAGTTGTTATTACATATCAGACTCAGATTTGAAAGGTTCAGTAGATCTTATGTCTGGAGAGTGGCTCAGAGCTGTGGAAGAGAACTGTCCCAAAGCTGAAAAGTCAACAATCAAACATTTATCTATTATTTGTATGAAACATGAAAGACTGCCACAGAAACATTAACATGTATCTTAATAAGCAATTTACAATCAATTTATCTGAATTAAATCAAGTTGTCTAATGCAAAGCTGCCATAAGCTTTGGAAAAATATACACGTTCTGCTGTCTTGATTTAGTTTTCAGTTCTTATTTTTAATGTACATTTAGGAACTACAACAGGCAATTGCTATAGCTGATAAGAGGATAAATTTGAGGAACACTCTGAACACAACTGATTGGCATTTCAGTTGTTCCTCACAAGGGCAGATAACATTACAACATTAGGGTTCTTTCTTTTTACCCTACTACTTTGTATTAGTTGTTGATAGTGTTGGATTATAAAAGTGGTAATTATATTTTAAATTGATTATCTGCTCTGTGTTGTGGGCAGCAGAGGTGTGAATGTAGATAAACAACAGAAATCACCCAAGGCAGCTATGAAGGCTTAAGTTGTTGACTGCTAACCAGTGAAGAACCACAAAGCAAAATCTGTTCCACCTCAAAATCTCTATACAGCAGTTAAGACTTTGCTGCAATGCCCTGGGTCATCTTTAGGGAAAAAGTCGCACAGTGGAAGTAATTGTGTTTTTCCATTTAGATCCTGGGGTGCCTTAACAGAAATGCTCCAAGAGCCCCAGGAGGCATAAGGGAAAGGTAAGAACGATGTCTGCAATGAGTCCATTGCTACAGCTTCCCAGCTGCAGAGTGCAAACAAGGATAGTCCTGGGCATGTCCCACTTCAGGTCACCTTAGGCCAAGCAGTAACTGGTGGTCACAAACCATCCCAAAACAATTTGCAGCACAACAAACCACACACCAGGGAGCCTCCCAGAATCTCTGGGCTCCACTCAGACACAGGTCTTATACAAGAAAAATAGCATAAAATGACCCCTAGTGCTTGTGAAAACCTACACAGTCAAAGACTAAAACTGCTACTTGCCTCAGAATAATTTGAGACTCACTCCTCACTACATCACACCTCAGCTCAGGATAAAGTGAGGCAGGTGAGAGAAGAGGTGTACTGGTGTGGAGTCCCATGGTTTCAGCAGGGAGGCACACTTGGTGCTGGTTTGAGGGGAGAGTGCTGTGAGCAGAATGAGGGTGGATGACAGCAGAGTGTCCTGAGCCTATGGCTCATCATCTCCAAGAATGCAGTACTGCAGGTAGAAAGCCTGCAGAAGATGAGGTTAAGGCCCAGTTTTGAGGAGGTATGGAAAAACTCTGTTGTCTTTGAAGCAGGTGCTACTGTCATGTCTTGTGCCAAACCAAGTCAGAGAAATTTAGTGATAGGGTAAAAATCTGGACTCCGTGGCTTATGTACTAAAGTTAACTTCACTTGAAGAAAACAAAATGTGAAGCATGCAAAACCAAGGCTTAGGCCAAGGTTTGTCTGCTGACTTTTAAAGACAAATTCTCTCACCTATCTTTCTATTTACATAGTACTCTTTTAATTTATTCATTTGCACAAATATTTTTTTTACTTCCAAGGAATAAGAGAGTTCCCATGGACTTTGCTGTCACCTACATAATCAGTTGGCATATTCAAACCTACCACAGGTGAAAAAACCCACCTGTCAGTTAATATTTTAGACTACTCGAGCATGCCGTTTGTCGACCACCTGACACTAGAGACAAGAAAAGACATTCCCAGAAGATAAAGTTGAGCAGATGTTTCTCTGAGCTTCTGAGAGAATGACGGTCTGTGAATACTTTATTTCAATAGCAATTTTGTCAATGTATATGAAATATGCTGTAGAGGATCAACAGCAGAAAATCCTAACAAGCAAGAACAGGAATATGCTCACGCATCATCAAAGAAATAACCTTGTATTAAAATGAAGGCGTACACAGTGAACAAATAGCACCCTCTGGTTTATCAACAAATTAAACACATTCCAGTCTGCATGGCTGTTTAGTTCCTCATGATGCCTTGGTTTCAGTGAGTTTCACGCTAGGACAACTTATTGCACATTAGCATTTGGCCAGAGTAAACTGTCCTAGGTAGGAGTGTCTGGTCAATAAGGAAAGATGTTACTGTGTCTTACATATAACAGAGCTGACTTTCTACGTCTTGTAATATCTGGCTGCAAGGCAGTGATTTAGCTACCAAATTTACATAATCACGGATCTCCAATCAAGCATGATGAAATACATAAACTTAAAAGGAGAAAATGGGTAATAAAGAGCATATGCAGCTAGTAAATGTTTGTGAGAGTGGCGATACATATGAAATTGCTCAAACTAATTTAAAATTGAATAGATACACTGAATTTGGAGGCCAGGACTTAATGTAGCTCTGAAAACATAAAAAGAAAATACTCATACATTATACCTGCATGCCTACTCCTTAGTCAAGCATAACAGGAAAGATGTGAAACCATAATGTTACCCATTTATGTGCTCCTTTAGCACTAAAATATGTAATAGGATGACAAGTTTCATTTCTTAATGTATGCTGTACTGACACTCCACCCTCTCATAAGCTCCTGTAATTTCTTGGTCACTATTTTTAGAAAGAAGGAAGTGAAAGAACTCTTGGGTTTTTTGGATAAACAAGACTGATGATCAAAAAAACAACTGTGAGATAATGCAGCTCTGTGTTATTTCAGTCAGTTACACATTAGAACATCCAGATGATACAAAAGAGGTATATTAAATAAAGAGATCATTTAACAGCATTAGAAGCTTAAAAGAACTGTATGATCTGCATTAATTGGCTGGGTCTTTTTTTTTTTCCTTTAGTAACACTGTCACCTGAGTTTCTTTAGACCTATCTTTTCTACCAAGAATAAAACTGTGTGTGTATATATATATATATATATACACATATATATTTGAATGCATGAAGTAATTTCTTTACTCCTGCACACTTTTTTGAAGAATTCTCTATGTGAAGTCAGTAAAGAAGCTTTGATTTGAGATGCTTAGAAAATATAAATAACAAAGAATTTGTTCCCTTAAGCAGCAAAGAAACATAAATCCACACAATTTCTCCAAGATTAGGAAAACGTGTATAAAAGTAATCTTTGGCACTGAAAACAAGGGCACCCTCTTGTATGTTTCAAATCTGTACAGAAGAGAAAAACTTCTCTTTAAGTCAGATCAAAATGATATCTGCATGGTTTCATGTAATGGGTACCGACAACAATAGCTAGAAAAACAATTGGGATGTTAAGGATTGTGTGACAGCAGGATACAACGCAATAACACTTGATAAAATATTTGATGTTTCACTCCACCCTCCCACGCTTACAAATCTTTTTCCCTTAAGACAATTCCATAAGATAAAAATTTTAATTACTCATAACATCCTTGAAATCAAGTAAGAGCTCCAAACTTAAAAGCAACAAAACCCAATCAACAGATAAGAAAAACAGCAACAGAAGTTGAGGTTATAACACAATATCAGAAACAGTTCTCTGACTGAAGGCATTTACTGATTTGTTTGATATTACAGACTTCACTTTCTCTACTCAAATCCATCATGGTATTTTCTGCCAAAGCCTGATTTATTTACTCAAGTAAATATTCCATCCACTGGGTATTCTTGTGTGGGCAGTTGCAAATTGGCAGGCTCTTTTTCTTCTTTAATTCGAGATGAATGTGTCACTGCATCCTGTAAACACTACTGAGCATACATTCAAGCTTTGTTCTTAGTGAAAGTGGCACTTACTTGAACCCTTGCAGCCAAAATAGCTTAGTTATATAGCACTTTACAGGTATAATAGCTGGTTATGTACTTCTGATGTAACATCTTTTTCCAATGACTTAGTGGGTATTGAAACAAATCCCCACTGTGGTCCCATTGCCATTCCACAACATCCTTATGACGAGGTGTGTATTTTGTATTTATTGTACTTTACATATGCTTTATTGCTGTGTGCATTTCCCTGTTGTTAATTTGAGTGCTCCTCTATTATGTAACACATACAACGTTTTAAACTCTAATGGCATCCTATGAGGACTGGCATTAGAAAAGTACCGATATTTCAGGTCATCATAATAGTGATACTTGACTGGCTTTCCATGTAAATCCTTTGGGAATGGCCAAAATCCGTACAGGTGAATTTCATCACAAAATCTGGTGGCAAGTGTATACATGAGGAGACCAGTGCTGGGTCGTTTAATGTGGACCTTGTTTGTCAGCCAATAGCTGCGAAGAAAGAAAAAGTGCGTTAAGAAATGCATACAACTTCACACAAATAAACCCAGTGAACTTATTTTATCTACTATGCATTCATTCTACACTATGAAAAGGTGAAAGTCTCCTTTTTTCTAAACTGAGATCACAATGACACTGCTCTGGTACAGTGTCTTTATTCCTCCTAGAAGAGGTTAAGGCAGACCTTATTTAGCTCAGTATTTGAAAAAACCTGGATAACTAAGGGACTTATTTAGGCTTTCATCCTGATACAACATCATGTCTGCAGAAGCTAGAACCTTCTCAGCCAGATCAGGGAACAGTCTCTTGCAATAAAATCTGACCTGTTGTGGTATCCAATTCATGTGATCAAGTGAGCCCTACGCTGAATATTTGATAGGCCTGGTGGTTACTTCACAGATTGCTTGTCAAAATAGAAAGCAAATGGAAATTATAAACATAAGTTAAACATGTAACTTTCAGAAATCAGCAGAAGAGAAGCTCGATTTACTTGCTTGTGATTAAACATGCAAAAACACCTACTGTTAAAGGCACTCTCTAGATAAGCAAAACCTTACACTACCGATTTTTTAAAGGTTTTGTTTTGTACTCAAACATCCACTGGTCTGACTGAGGCTACACGACAGCTCTCCTGAGCCAGTACCAAGAAGTCTGGTTATGGCTTTAAAAGCAGTAGAGAGTTTTCAAAGACACAAATGGAAACTTAACTGGATTCCAGCATGCAGCTCATGTTAGTACCCTCAAAGTCTGTCACCAACATTGTTCTACATCTCTAACCTTTAAAATCAAAATGTCATTAAAATACTGCCAGCTATTACTGGTAGAACACTTCTCCCAGGTCTGATTCAACAGAAAGTCCACTAGTACTTTATGGAAATAAAAAAGGTCACTGAGATTCTTAAACCTGGTCATTCTGCTGACTCAGACAAACAACAGCCATGCACACAGCTATACTGATCAGACTGTGGAAATATGTGACTGCAAGTAAGAGAAGTAAGAATTACTTAGCATTACCTCACAAATGTAAAACCATTGCCATGTGCCACTGTACTCGTAGTTGTAGGCTGTGAATTGCTTCTACCACAGTCTAGCAAGAAGGTCAAGCCTCACAAAACCAGAGTTAGCTTTGTTTTAAATGGGATTACAATAAGGCTGAAACTTAAAATTATACATCCAGAGTGCTATAAAGGCATCAATGATGTAGAAGGATTGTCCCACCCCCCACTATGAGACAGGACAGCAAAACTAGGTCTTTCATCAAAGCTTAAAGTATGTTAAAAGCACCAGACAATACGCAACAGGTGAATTAACCATTCCATTGAAACTGGCCTTTTCAGTTTCATTCTTTGCCAAAATCATGGATAGGTATTCATTCATATTGAATCATAGATAGGTATTAATTTTTGGTGGGTTCTTTGGGTTTTTTGGTTTGTTTTGGGGTTTTGTTTTGGGTTTCTGTTTCTGCTGTTGTTGGCTTGGTTATCTTGGTTTTTGGTTGTTTTGTTGGTTTTTTTTAATATACTCAATATTCAAGTTCATTTTTTGAAAGCTGAAGGACCCTGCAAGCAGAAAACAGTTCTGAGCTGTTAACTGCTTCTCCAATGCCAGCACAGGGTATGACTCAGAATTTTGCTTGGCTGTAAAAACAGGATGGTAAACAACGCATTTAAGGAGTGAATGCAATTGGGAATGGGTACATCTAGAAATGACACATGCATGTATCATTTTTCACTGTCTTCATAAACACCATTTTTTAGACATAGCATGCTAAGCAGTTTGCTTTTCACTCTGATAAACTGCAACTCTGTAAAACAAGATAAATCAAAGCAGGGACTCAATCTATAAAATAAATGTTTATGGAAAAGTTGCTGGAGTAAGAAATCTGAACACTTTTAGCACTTCACATCACAGATACAGCAAAACAGATTAAAAGCTAATTACTTAATTTTTGTAGAAACCGGTAGCTCCCTCTTGAGAATGTGGTACTTTAATCTTGTGCAGTCATCCATCTACATGAGTGTTTCCAGCCAAACAGCAAAATTGATGCATCTGGTACTATGGGGTATCACCGCTATCATTCCAGCTGAATTCCACCTTTCCAGGAATGGGATGCTCATGGCAGAAAATTAAATTACTAAACAGGTAAATATTTGAAAAGGACACTACATCTTACTCAAGCTTTTCTGTTCAGAAATAAATATGTAATGAAGGAATAAGATGCAATGAAGACCCTCTTACAATTTAAGAGTATAAAAGTGTATCTTCTCTTCTGTTTGTCATATTCAGGTATCATACATAACAGAAGTTTAACTATTTGGTATTTCTTAAAATTGAGAAGATATCTAAACTCTCTCTATGTATATTGAAAATAGAGTACTTGATGTAATTACTATAAAAAAATTGTAACTTGGGATCAATTATACTTCCAAAAAAAAAAAAAAAAGCAACAAATGAAACAGTTGGAGGCACTCAGTGCTCTAGGCTGATGCTTCCTAAAGATCATTTATCTCTGCACATTCCTGGCTCCCAAAATCTGCTTGAATTAATAGAATTGTCAAGTGGTGACACAAATCTCAGCAGTCTTTGTGATTTTTGTTCTGAATGATACATGTCAACTTTTCAGTCAGTCAGGTAGCTGTTCTAATGTCAAGCTGAGTTAAGGCTGATTATGATTGATTGATGTTGTAGATCCTTTAACCAATAAGCATATTTGTACATGTTTTTAGTTTCTGGAATTTTATTACAGCTTTAGTTTAACACATAAAGATACTTTCCCAATCGGCTTTTCTTGGAAGCACTCATTTCCTGTTTAACTAAGCTTACACCATGAAGGAAGCAACTAACTATAGAATGGAATGACAATCTCTCTTGTTTCTCATAACTAATCTCTAGATCTTCACCTATGACCAGTTCCTGATTTTCCAGCTGGATAAGGAATCAGCTTAACTGACAGGACTCGGTGGATCTCACCATGTTAGAAAATAGTCATCACTATGAAGTCCGTAACTGACCACACAGCGCACCACTACAAGCACTCATTTTCTTGATGATTCATGCTAAAACAACTCCCTTGTGGGGCCCAAAGGGTGAATTTATTTGAAGATTAGTGAACATGCCAATCCATGCACTCTTCAATAAATCCTGTAATTTCTGTGTCTTGAAGTTGAGTAGCTTGAATTCAAAGAGATCTCCCTTCAAATTACTGTAAAATATATGGCTGATGGTAATGTATTAAAGATACTGGGAAGATACCATGAATTTCAGCTTATGCTAAAAAGTTAAATGTAATCTCTAGGGGTAAGTGAAAAACAGTACAAATAGAGAGTATGTTGAACTTTCTGAAGTGAAAGGAAGGTCAGGTCACTACTTAGGTCCATGTCTGGCATTTTATAAAACTGCTATTAATAAATACCATATTTGCAACAGGTGTAACTAAAAAACCCTACAATATACTCTAAGAGTAAGTGTCACCCTGCTGACAGCAGGGGACTGCTAAAAATGCCTCTTCCACGAAAATAGAGGGTATTTGAGCAGGTACTGGTTCCTTTAACAATGTCCTTTTGCTCCTACTATCATTCTGCCTATTTTCACCTCAGCTTCTCATCCCAAATCCAAGCATCTTTGCCTCCACAATTTCTCACCCGCTTCAGACATATTATGTAGATATCCATGAACACACATCTGAGACCTCTTTCACACTGTCAAATACGGATCTCTCTTCTACAATCCTTTCTTTTTACATTTCAGATAGAGTTTACATGATTTTAAAATCTGGACAATGATCTCTTGCATGTTTCACTATTTTTCACATTTAAAAATAAAAATAATCAAAGACATTTTTGGTATTTCTGTTAGTACTGGAAAGAAATGGATTTGTGCCAGCATTATTCTAATACTCTCTGATGTTTTAAACATACATGTTTCTTCCTTCATTTTTATTGTTACTATCTTAATGAAACCTAGTTCTTATATGCAGTTCCACACCATAAATAAAAGACATGTTTTAAAATTCTGTATGTAACAATGCATTTTTTGTCAAAGATCCTTCTTTGTCTCTACTAAGATCATACAGAAAGCTATAAAAATTATATTAAACCCCCTGATTTTTAATTGAGGCATTGGTACAAAACCTAAACATTTCAGTAATAATTACTTTTACAAGAATCATGAGATTATTCCTGTTGGAAGGAATGTCAGCAGATCTCTGACCAACCTCTGACAGATCTCAGTCCATTCTCTTTCTCCAATTAGGGCTCCCCAGCCATTGCTGCCTGTGCTCCAGCCCCACCATCTTTGTGGCTGACAGTTTAGCTTGCTTCAGTTGGCAAATATCTTTTGTGCTTTAGGGGGCCCAAAGGTGCTTGAGTGGGAAACTCTGTCTACGTTTAAAAAAGCAATGAAAAAAGTGAAAGTCTACCCCTATGAAATATGAGATAAATAAATTATTTGCAACCATAAGCACTGTTAAAAGATTACTTTGACATTTACATTTGTCTTTGAGTCTATAGAACTTCAATATTTTGGCTTTTAATAATACTGAACCTGTTGCCATCAGATCAAACTATCACCTATAGTTAAATATACAATCAAATCCACCACACTTTCACCTGTATTTATCAAAGTATCTTCATATTTATGAAAACAGAATATTCTATGGTCAGCATGACTGCCGATGGAATGTCAGTTGAATAGCGCATTGCTACCTGATAATGACCTTTTGAAGCTATTGACAAAAATGAAAGTAAAATAAACACATAAAAAATAGACATCTGTTTTAAAAATAGTTAACATTAAAATGATCTTCTGACAAGACTCTATTACAATGACTAATACATGCAACAATTGATGCCAATCATCATTACATTATATGAATACTGCAGAATTCAAGTTACAATTGCTTATGCTGCTACTGTGGAATAGATGACTTCTGACTAAATTAAAACACGAGATGTGCTTTCTCATGGCTGTACTCAGAGTGAAGTGTTGTCTCAGACAAAGAAAATCAGGTATGACAGGTTACATTCAAACACCAGGTAATTTAGTGTTCTTAGCATCTTTATTTGCTTTATCTACAAATTCCCTAAGATGTCAGAGCATAAACGGATTCAGAATCTGGTTGCATACATTTCAATGGATTTTGAATTTCTTGTTCTGGATAGGGCTGAATCTGAGGAAATGTATGTGTTTAAACCCTGAATAGCTCAAAAGATTATCGAGCTCTGATTCTTGAGATGTCCAAGCTGATCCCCAAGCAAACCTACTCAACACACCTGGCTGTCACTGAAATTCTGTTCCTTTTACAGACAGAAAGAATATTTGTTAAAAGAGCTTTAAGAGAAATCATATATGGTATTTGAGAAGTTAATATATTAACATTAATAAGAAGGTAAGGGAAAAAAGATTTTGAAACATGACAAAACATCTCAGTGTTACTCAAGAGTGTCTGTGTGAGAAGCTAGAGGACGTATGTTGTCTTGATTACACTTCTTCAAAAAATAATTCAGAACAGGATGAGACACAGAGCAAAGCAAGATACTAGAAGATTAAAGTAACTTCTGTATGAGGAGAGAATAAATAGAGTAGCTTGAAAAAGAGACAGCTAGGTGGGGAGATGGCAAAACACTCCAAAATTATGAAGTGGTGTAGGTGGCAAATAGGAATTTAATTATTACTTTAACATAAGCACTGTAACATAAAAAGTTATGGACTCAGTAAAGTCATTTATCAGTAGGTCTGAAATAAACAAATGAAAGTACACAATACAACACTGAACTGGGAATTCATGGCAATAGGATGTTTTGGATGACTAAAAAACCCACAACTTATCAATGTTCACGAACCCAGTGATGCCAGTGAAGCTTCTCAAAGGTTTGCTAAGCTGCTGGTGATGGGAGCATATATCATAGGGTAATCTTTCCTCTATTTCTAACTTATCTTCTATGTTTCTCTATTGGCACCTGGCACTGGCAAGACTACAGGCTAGTCTTAAATAGCCACTTTTATGTTCTTGCACTCAACATTTCTTTTCTAAAGAAAGTGTTAGGGTAAATATCTTCCTCAATTTCAAAGAACAAATCCTCTTCTTGTGCTTTCTTGTCTTCACTGGGATTAATCACACCAGTGATAGGAACAACCCTTCAATTTACCCTCTCAATTTATGTGAATGTTTTAACTAAAAATGCACGATTTGTCTTTTTCTTACTGAGAATGCTGCACAAGGAATTTAAAGTGTCAAAGAAAGTGTGAACAACAACAGAGAAACTGTGACAGCCAGCACAAATGCACTGAGTGCTGAGTGCTGAGTGTTTGCACTTCTACTTGAAAGTTTTCAGTGTACAATATTTTCAAAGAGCATACATCAAAACCCCTCTTTCATTAAAGGGAATAAAGCACTTTATGAAGAGCTGAAACTCCATCAGAAGTCTACCCAAAAAGTCAGGATTCTGTCCTGCTCTGATCTGCCTCTTTGGTAGTTAGAAATGTTCTCTGTGATACATCCCACTACAGGACAACAAGTAAAGGCTACTAACTTATGTTTCTAGTGAAACTTGTGATTTTGAGTACCCATCAATATATTTTTAAAATTATTTAAGTGCTCAGGAATCCATTTACAGGAAAAAGAGACCTGAACCTTTGCCAGTAAATATGGTTAGTCTTCTACTGCATAGAGACTGAAACATCCCTTGCTTCAGAGCCATCAACTCTAGCACAGCACATGCCTCTGTTAAAAAACAATGCTTCCTCAACTCATGCACAAAACCATTTTCATGATTGAAACATCACTTAATTTTAGAAGAAGTAATCTATAAATAATTTGAGATTACAGTTCCACTAGATGTGCACACAGACACATAGCAAAGGTGCAGCAAAACAGACTTAGAGTGCATTTTACAGGCTTAGAAAGTCAAGAGAGAAATTTCTGGTGAAAAAGTTTTCCTCTCCTGACAGATTAGCTCCTTACTGAAATATGATGGAAATAGACAGATCCTCCAGTGGGGTGTTCCATGTCTGTCTTATTTCTGTGACATACCTGGACAATAACATATACCTACTGTACAGATAATGCAGCAAAATATGGAATTCTGTGAATTACAGAATCACAGAATTGATTCACTTGGGAAGGACCTTTAAAGACCAATTAGTCCTCTCCCCCTGTTCTTGACACGGACATTTTTTCACGAGACCAGGTTGCTCAAAGCTCCATCCAACTTGGCGCTGAGCAACTCCAGTGATGGGTCATCTGCAACCTATCTGAACAACTTGTTCCAGTGTCTCAACACCCTCATGGTAAAACACTTCTGCCTTCAGTTAATCCAAACCTACTGTCTTTCAGCTCAAAACCACTGTCCTATCTTTTTACCTGTCTTGGAGAGACAGGTAAAAAGTCTCTCCCTCCCTCTCCAGCTTTCTTGTAGGCTCCCTTCAGGGCCACAACAAGGTCTCCCTGGAGCGGTCTCTTCCCCAGCCTCAGGAAGCCCAGCTCTCTCTGCCCTTCTTCAGAGGAGGGATGCTCCAGCTGTCTGATCATTCCTGCATCCCTGCTCTGTACCCACTGCAGCAGATCCCTGTCTTCTTTCTGCAAGACCTCAGGTGGCGTCTCAGCAGAGCACAATTGGGCAGAATGAACTTCCTGAACTTGCTGGCCACGCTCCTTTTGATGCAGCTTGGGATACAATTGGCTTTCTGGGCTGTGAGCATATATTTCCGGATCATATATATATGAAGACATGTTAATGTTTCCTTCAGGTTAAGAAATCCCAATCTCTCTAGAAACATTTTCTAATTTTTTAAAATCAATTTGTAGCCAGAAACTAGAATCCACTAGTGATAAACAAGATTGCAACCATTTTTCTTTTACTCCCCCCACAGACACTATAAATTAATGAACTACCTTCACGATTATAAAACGAAAGTCAATCAATGTGCCAGTGTGCAATTTCAAATGAATCTGGTTTTGATTAATACAGACTGAACCTGTATCAAGTGAACTATTTTTTGCTATACATTTGTTGAAAATTTCTAGTATTTCTGGGCTTTTTCTTCCCCTTTACAATTCCAACAGTTAAGACGACTATTTATTATTTTGTATCCTTTTATCTTATTCCATGGAACAATTTAAAACATGGAAATATTAAGGACTAAGATAAAACCTCAAAAATATTGGAGAACATTTGAGCAGTGTGACTGGTAAATGTAAAAATGATGATCAAGAAGCATGCATAAGACCTTATGAGGATTTGAAACGTCAGATAGGAGATTTTTTGGACGGTACATAAACAGTCGAATCTAAGTGAAATACAATGTCTGTAGCAACATACAGCAGCAATGATAAAACACAAAAGAGGATGTATCTGATAAATTAGGAAGAAAGAGAACCATCAAGTTGAATAGCAAATCTAAGCAACTATTTGCCATAATTTTATAGTCCTCCTTTCTCCTTTGTTTCGTTCTTCCTGAATGAAATCTAAGAAGATAAACTATTTACCTAT
Source organism: Pycnonotus jocosus (assembly GCA_013400435.1). Taxonomy (NCBI): domain Eukaryota; kingdom Metazoa; phylum Chordata; class Aves; order Passeriformes; family Pycnonotidae; genus Pycnonotus; species Pycnonotus jocosus. The sequence continues at coordinate 2,493 of VWYP01004010.1, read as the reverse complement.
AACTATAAAGTACAGCTACAAAAGAAAAAACCTTGGCTGGAAAAGTTCTGTGGGATTGCCTTTCTGGAAAGCACATTGGGCCCAATTCTAAGAAAACACTTATAAAAGTAAGTTAAAAGAATGCAATTATATTTTAAATAAATAGGTCTACAAATGGTTTCAGAGGGGTCAATGGCTTTTTCTCCTCTTGTATAGGTTGCAAATATTACTTATTTTCTTCTCTAGTAAGGGTACTGGCATTAGTTTGGATTAAACAGAAGCAATGAAAGGGATGATTCATAATCAGACTGAAGATGGCACAACAATATTTTATTGGTTTTAAAAACTAGGTTTTCTACTCAATAAAGTAAGATCACCAACCACTATTTCACACAGAGAAACTTATGTAAAGGTGTGAGAAATAAGTGTGGAAGTAGGAAAAAGTGTCAGCGAAAAAAAACCCCAAAAGTGTAGTGTACAGAAAAGTTCCAGCATTTCCTAACAGCAATATGGGAAGGCAGCCACAGGAAAGAGGTATTTTCAAGTTTTAGGACATTTGTAGCCTAAGCCTGTATTTTGACTCATGTTTGTGCTAGGTCTGTTTTAAAAGCAGACTCCTCCACTGAAGAGAAAGTCTGGCTGTGAGTGGTAACAACTGCTAGAAAGAATTCCTCTGCTCTCCACTCATCTTCTAGGGCTCCTTTTCCTTCTAGAAGTGGCACAAGAGACATGGCTGCTACTGGACCATTTTATGGACCTAGAGGTTGATCCAGACCAGCTGTGACAGCAGGGATTTTGTCTGTGGCATCAGGAAGGTTGATATCAGCAGCCATCCTCAGGCTGAAAGACAGTGACACAAGCCCATTCTGTGATCTCTTCTATTTCTGGAGCTAAACTGAGAAATCTGAACCCAAGAGCATACCCCACCTGGCCCACAGGGACAACTCTAACAGGCAGAGATCAGGCAGGATGACAAATAAGCAGCCTACTTTCTATCAGCCATAATCTCTTCCTGAAAGTGCCCTTATTGTACTTCTCAGAGCAGTTATTCAAGCTTCAGAAAGACTACTGAAGCAGTCCCTTGACAGGAAACCTTGGTAATGGCTTAGGTCAGCAAAGGTACTACAGCCAAGAAATGAGTTTGACCCATGCACAGTAACCTGGTTATACAGAATCAATGCCATTGGGTATGTAAAACCAAATGTTCATATTGATCTTGAATTTCTGTGCTTTGTCAAACTGTCTCCTGGGGTTCTGACTTCTTCTGGGAATTGGTGAGGGCATAACAAAAATTACACTATATTACATTAAAAGTTACCACCAAAAAGTCTATCTCCCATGCCAAGGACAGGCAAATGGAGTGGAAGAGGAATTTGATTTGTAAAATAATGCACCTGACTGGAGGAAACTCTTCAACAGTATTTATTAGTGAAAGCTTGTTTGGGAAAGCCACATCAAATTAAGAACATGGAAAAATCTTTTGTTGGAACAAAGATACAACAAATTCAGTTAAAGGATAGTAGATTAAAAAAGAACTATGTAACTTTAGTCCAAAGTTGTAACAGCAATGTGTATCAGAGTGACTGGGGACATTGCTAAGTCCTTTTAAACACATAGGTAACTTTGGATTAAATTAATAAAATATGGATTTCAAAAACTTACATTAATTCTTAATATTTTATGAAATAAAATTAATAAGATTAAGTGTGAATTCTTCATATTTTATGAAGGCATTACAACAACTTATAATTGATTAGCATTTTTCCTGTGAAAATTTGAACAGAATATTACTGGAGGGGTGTAATTAAAGTTAATAACTTGCCCTAATTCTAGCTTACACTATTAGATCTAGTCTTTCCTACTGACTGCATATCTGTTCTTATGCTAATGGCCAATGAATATAACTCTGTGCAATTTTTTCCTGTAACAGAAAAAAAATTCCTATTTTTTTCTCTTTTCAAAACAATGCAAATACAGTTATGTTCAGAAGAAAAATCTAATTTATGAAGAATAAGAATAAAATGCAGTGTCCCCTACGCATAGTAGGGAATTAGGAAGACAATAATGGAAGGGCCCACTCAAACTGTTAAATTCTCCCTTTGTCACTTCAGAATACTTTATCTGTTGTCTAGAACATTGTCCTAGGGTGACATGATGCTTGTATCCCCAACTGTCTGTTCTGTTTATGCTGGATATTGAGTTCCGCACCTTTAAAACTGGTTCTGAGAGCAAAGGTGGGGAAAAGAAGTGGAAGTTTGTTTGCAGAAACTCCCCTTCCTCCCCTGCATTCCGGCCCCAGACTGTGCTGTGTGCACAGAGACAGTGGGAGAGAGCTCTCCTTTTGCTTTTTGGTTGGTTTTTGGCTAGCTGAGGGAAGTTCCCCAGACTGTGGTTTTTCTTTTTCAAACTGTTCAAACCTGCTCTGGACTAGAAACCCAGAAGAACACCAAGAGCTCACACCTGTGGCACACCAGGGTCCAGGATGTGGCATTTTTCCAGCACAGGAGGGGCTGA
>VWYP01004006.1:4046-19950 GCA_013400435.1 Pycnonotus jocosus | reverse complement strand
TTTTCTGCCTAAATTTTAACACAGTTCAGTCACTTAAAGGCTTCTCTGTCTAAACAGGCCTACTCTCTTCCTTTCAAACATATTGCCTCTGATGGGTAAATAATTTTCCTGATTATAAGTAATCCAGAATCCATGAAAAAAACATTTTATGAAACAAGTATGACACCAAGTAGGACATCTGTACAATGCAGCTGACCTGTAAACAAATTCATTCATTCATCTTGTCATTATTATTCCTTCTCCTACCCCTGTACTGTCTCCTTTTGTCAGGTGGGTCATGCTGATCATGCCCTCTGGTTAATAGCAGGTGTAAGCACTAAAGACTTCTGCAGGGCACTGTCCATTTATACAAAATTCATCCTATAACATGACATGGAATATGTGTACTGAAGGAGAGAAAGGAGGGGAACATGGGTCACCCTCAGGATCATCCTCAGATTTCAAGATGAGGACTAAGAATAAAAAGTCTCCATTCTTTGTTGTAGCTGTCCATTCTCAATCAGAAGTACGGTGAACAAATGGAGTTCTTAATGACCCTGAGAGCCCTCAGCTGGCTTCTGTTCTTTGAGCAGAGGTTCCACCTCCTGAGAATATATGCATAAAAAAGAAAGATGCAACCTCCCTGTCTTGCCTTGTAATAATGAGTGCCCTAGGGGATAAAACACACACGGCTGCTACTTCAGTGTGCTTGAAGTTCAGCAGGTTGAGAAGTCTCATTCACTTGCTGCATCTGCCTTTAACTTTGCAAAAGGCCAGACTTTCTTAAAATGGAGAAAATAAGATCTTGGTCTTACTGCTAGTTCCTTTTAAACTACATTCTCAACCTTTCCCAGGTTAATTCACTCACAAACTTTCAGGCTCCTTTTTCTCTGAACTAAATCTTAATGCTATTTTTTAGTCCAGCAGTCTATAAAATATGTCTTGGTTTTATCCCCTGGATTCTCACCACATTACTTATTCTTTCAAACAGTTTTCTTTTTACAGACCAAAGCAGTGAATAAATAGTGGATTTACCTAGAATATGAAATATTTGTTCTAAATAACTTCCAGTGTGCATGTTTATATCAGATGTTTATTTATTTCCTTTCTTTTATTTATTAGGTTTTTGGTTGCAAGTTCAACAACCTAATGATTTAAGTTCCAGTTCTGCAAGTTATAATATATAGGAAAAAAGAGCTCCTTATTTTGGAAAGGTTTCAAAATAATTGTCTTTATTTTTTACAGTATTATCTCTCATGCCAAAGAATTCCAAGTGGTTTTTCTTCACATTTATAGCCAAAATTCCCCACTACCTGTGCTAAAGCAATATGCTTGAGAATTGGCCATCACATATTGCAATTTCCTCTGAACAGGTCCAAACTTTCCATAGAGACTAGAGTATAACACCTAGCAAAGAGTAAATTGCTGACAAAACACAGAAAACAAATAGCTGTGGGAATGTATAAAGAACATATTGGAGGCAGAGTACAAAGTGTTTTGAAGAAATGGAAAGTCTGTCTTTACTGCTAGATATTATACCCAAGTCTCTTCTTTAAAAGCTTACATTTTAGTATCACTTTTTGTGTATTTTTATACTCAAATTCAAATGGATGTGCTACACAATGTGAAAAAAAACCCAAAAAACAAAAAAAACCCAGTGTGTTACAGGAGATGAGGAAAAGACTGAGGAATACCTCTTAAGAATTGCTTTCTCTCTGCAGATTAACTTTGTGCTGAGGCTGACAATCTCAGTGAAAGAAAAAAGTCAAGTGTCTAATGTGCTTCTGCTTCCAGCAGGCTTTTGACATTGACTTAAAAGGAATTTAAATAAATGTAAAACCAAACATAAAATATTAAAATAGAACATCTGATTTATTTTTACATTCTACATGAGCACCAGTTCAATTTTGTTAATGTCAATGGAGCTAGAATGAGACAAAATTGAACTAATGAATTGTTATATCTGGTCTCTCAAAGCATGACACATAAGAATTACACAACAACATAAGTATTTTCTCTTCAGAAAAATTACTTCTATGGGTGTTTCATTACATGTTTGTGGTGTTTTGCAGCACAGTTGCCAGATAGACCACAGAGTTTCTCTTTACTGTTAAGTGTATTTGATCCTCAGTTTTGCACTCTGGTGAAGACACTGAACCATCATATCTTGATATCAAAAGATAATGTGATGCAGTTCCTTGTCTTCACTGACAATAGAGGTCTTCACCTACAGCCACTTGTCACTGTCAGATTAGTAACTTTTACAAACAGTAACACAAATTGCAATAATTCACAATAGATTGCTAACATTAATTACAAAAAAAAGAAGTTCCAGAAAACAGTTTGGTGAGTTTGGAAATAAGATAATTATCACACTATATTAAAAGAAGTTATTCTTCAAACAGCCCAACAGCCAAGAAATCTGGCTCAGCTTATCAGAGGTTTTAGTGGTTGGATAAAAGATACCTACAGTACAGGAATTTTGATTTTCATATCTGTTGACCATTGTCTCACCCTTTGGAAGAGAATATTCTCAGAAATATAGAGTAAAAGACTCCCTTATACCTAAACAGTCACAGTTTACTCTTCTCTGTGTCAAATAATTTGTTATGAAAATCCTATGACTGTTTCAGCAAGACAGGCAGGAGTTCTAGCACAATAGGCCTGGTACAACTGGCATTCTGGAACAGTGCACTAGCCCACAAAAAATGATCAAGAAATGGGGGTTACAGCTGACCTCCAAACTATAGTGCCAGGTAATGTCCGGAAAACAGAAAAAAAACCCCAACACTTGAAGTCACAGTAGATAACCAGCTGAGGAGATTATATTTAGACTATAACTAATGTGGATGTTATAGACTGCAATCGCAGTTCAAATAGTCTAGAAATAGCCAATAAAGGAATTCCTACAGATGCGGGATATTTTCTGCTAGTAGATACAGTAGAAAATTCCTACCAGTAGAAATTTCTGCAATTCCCTTTTTCTCTTTTGGTGTAAAAAGGAGGCTGGGGAAACTTGCTAGTAGCAATGACATGTTAACACAAACTGGAGCTGCACCTCTCTAGTGGGTGTTAAGTTTCATGTTGGACTAACAGGTGAATATTGATATGCCACCACTGCCGGTTCTTCTCAACAGAGAATTGGGAATATCACCTTGCACTAAGTGTTGTTACAGAAACACTGTAACAAGAACAGCTAAAGTAGATCATCAATAATAGTATTATACAGGTAATTAACCTTTTGTTTTAACCTTAATTTGGAAGTAAATTATTAGGTTAGATGTTATCCATCAAACTGAGGCTTGCTTTAATGTGAAGAAAATATTGTAAAGCAGTTTAAAAGACCACTCAAGGATCTGAAAGGCACAGCCCATGAAGATTAAAAACAGACTGAAGTCTATACATTTACAGCCAGCTCTATCCTAAATTTTCACTTACTTGCAATTTTTGATTAGAGAAACAAACAGTCCTATTTTCAGGTTGGGCAGTCAAAATCATCAAGTAGTCAATACTATCTCTCTTACCCTCTCTCAGACCTTGAAAATGCTTGAAAACATAATATGTACTTTGTCTTTCTGCCCTAGTGTATAACACAAACTATTCTTCAAATACGCCATATTCTTCTCCACAATGTATTTTTCCTGTGCCAAGTATTCATATATATCCCAAAGAAAAATCCTGGATTCCCCTTCATAAATATTGTAGAATTTAAAATACAATATCATATCACAGGGCCAAAGAGGTTTCCAGCTTAAGAATCCTTTTGTGCATGCTGTTTGCTAATCAGTGTGTCATAAAACACTGCTAAACAACACTATCACGGATTGCTAAGCTGGAGGTCTAGAGCTCTGCTCAGATACTGACATGTTGTTGTTAAAAGGCAAAGGTGTCAATTCCTCTAGTAGCAGACTAAAATATTATTTTTGTGCTATCAACAAGAACATATCGTTGGTAAAACCAGATCAAATATTAAATTACATTTGCAAAACCTATTAAATTCTTTAAGCAAAGCTGTATGAACCAAGTAATTTTCTAAGCAATAAAGAAATGGTAATTCAGACTTTTAAGGAGCTAACTTTTATAGCTTGTGCTTACTTTTGATGCTGCTTAACTAACATTCCTGTAAATCTCTATTGGATTCCTATAAACAGCAGCAATACCTTAAGCTGCAATTATCAGACAGATGCACACTCAAGTGAAAGACACACCACCTTGCTATTAAAAGTTAACTGTGATGCTTTATATAAATATTATACACATAAATAGATATAATAACTCACATTCATGTCCTTATTCCTTACATACTGTAGCTAATTTTAAAAATATGTAACTTTGGAATGAAATTCTTGAATTAAACAGGCAATGAGGAATTGTCACTTCACAGAATCATCTGTAGATTTTTAATAGCACTGAATGCTCATTGGTATCAGGTGCCTGGTGTAACACGTAGAATTTTAGCAAACAAATTTTAGTAAACAAGTTCTTAATCAAATACAGACACTATTCAAATGCTTTTAAAAGTTTAATTCTTTTAATTCTTACTCTAAATACAAATAAATTATCTTTTATATAATTGCTATCCACTGCCTTTCAGCAAAGCCTTGCATTTTGGACACGGTTCCCAACAGAGCTGTTTAGGAAAAATTAATTAAAGCAGGTGGAGTTACCTTTACCATGCTGCCATTTGACATCTACCCTCATCTGTCATTTTTCCTTCATTCCTCACAATATAAAAAGGATATAAAACTAACAGAGTGCATCCAAAGGAGGGTAATGAAGACGATGGAGAAGGGCCTTGAAGTAAAGCTGTATGAGGACCATCTGAGGGCACTTGGTCTGTTCAGCCTGAGGGGAGACCTCACTGCAGTTACACCTTGCTTGTGAGGGGAAGAGGAGGGGCAGGCACTGATTTCTCCTCTGTGGTGACAGGGACAAGACCTGAGGGAATGGCCTGAAGTTGTGTTCAGAGAGGTTTAGGTTGGGAGTCAGCAATTTTTTTTCCCCTGAGAGTGGTTGGGCACTGGAACAGGCTCCCCACGGAAGTGGTCACAGCACCAGCCTGACAGAGCTCAAGAAGTGTTTGGACAATGCTCTGAGGAACATGATGTGACTATTGATGTTTCTGTGCATGGCCAGAAGTGGGACTTCAGTGACCCTTGTGGGTGTGTTCCATCTTAGGATATTCGATCATTCTATGATTCTATTAAAATCAAGGACTTTAAAAATATTAATTATTAATATGTATTTTTTAATTATGAATTATTTAATATTAATCTATTAATAGATTTGGCCAAGACAAAAGTGCTGCTGTTCGTTATGCAGCTCAACAAATGCTTATCATTATTTTTAAAACAAGACAGTAATATTGATCATTAATAATTCTAAGAGTTCATAGAATTAATAGAACTTACAGGAAGTAGTAGTCTGCTATGAGGTTCTTCTCAGTCTCCTCTTTTTCAGGCAGAACAAGCCCAGTGATCTCACCCTTTCCTCATATGCCTTCCCTTCTAGAACTCTTTATAATCTTTGTAGCCCTCCTTTTGACACTTTCTAATAGCTTTATATATATCTTGTATTGTGGCAACCAAAACTGCACACAGGACTCACAGTAAGGCTGCACCAGCACAGAGAAAAGCAAGACAATCCCCTCCTTTGATCAGCTCTTTAGGTTTGCTGACAAAGGAAGACTCTCATCATGGCATTTACAAAAGGGCCAGTGTTCCTGCAATTGTCCCTAAGAGCTTCTGTTTGCCAGAGTTAGGTATTTCTACCACGTTGGAAAGAAATAAATCTTAAAATAAATTCCGTCTAGGGGAACGTGTGCATTTCTTTATAACTGCAATGCAGATTCACTACATCTCCGTGCTACTATTCTCAGGATAATGGAAAAATATTATTGAAATAAAACCCAAAGAAATAGAAGTATTATTCTACTGAACTGAATACTTCAAGTTATTCAGATGAAAGTTTGAGAGGCAAAAATGAGCACAGCTGCAGTAAGATGAATGTACCTCTGCAATCAGTATTTAAGATTTTACTTTCAATGTCTGATAAGAATGTCAACAACATAACAACACTCTTCAGCAAAAAAATATACTTCATTTTCAAAATATGATGTCTCAACATGCAGTATTTGAAATTTTTATGTGAAAGTTTTAGCTTACCCAATATATCTTGGGAGATTTTCCACTAAAATATTGTTCATAAAGTCTAAAAATCAGATACGAGATTGTATTATAAAATCTAATTTATTTTAAATAATTTGTATTACTATACTTTATCGTTTAAATAGTGATCTTCTAAAAGTGTGTTTTTCATTCTGCTTTCTCTTTTTTTTTATCTTGAATATTTATATCATATTGTCTTTTCAAAAACAAACAATCAAATGAACCTAGAACAAGAACAAGAAAAAAACCCTTACATTTTGTTTTCTTTGTAACTTGCCATATGTAATTGGATTTTTTGTTGTTGTGGTTGAAATAGGATTTCTTACTAGTGGAATTAACAGATTTTTCTGAGGAGGAAAGGTAAAATGTTCTTCTATATAATGTTTTGAGGGTTTGGGGTTCTTTTTCATCATGTATACCATGGACCAGGATTAGAAACATTCTTTTCTTTCATCCAAGACATGAAAATGTGCTTTGAATGGAAATTCTGGGTTTTTTTTTTCATTTGAATGATTTCCTTTTGTTTTTTCTTTCATTTCAAAGAAAACATGAGTGATTCAAGAAAAAATCTTTGAAAAAATGTTGCAGCTTAGAGGAAACATTTCTTTACTTTTGAATGATTTACTGAATAGTAAATAGCTTTTCTGAAAATAGCTTTCTTCAGTCACAGAGTCTAGTGAGAAAACAAAGCCTTGTGACATAAGCTTTCAATCTCAAATTTGTTTCTGAAGGAATACTCACTATCAGTTCACATCCTGGCAACACATTTCCTTACCAAAGGGCGAGCAATTCTTACTCTTGATGGTGTTTGAGATATCTCAATTAAAAAAATGAACTGCCTAGCCTCCTGACATGGATGAATACCACCAGCATTTGCTCTCTTCCATTCATAAGAATGTAGAGCTGCTCCACTTATATGGAGAACTCATGAAATCTTGCAAAAATTGTCCATGGAAGGATTCTGTAGAGAGCTTATAAGCTAGCAGCCAGGCTTAAGACAGAGAAAGTAAGACACATCATCCATTCCAAAATCTTGCTGACTCTGAAGTCATCCTGCTACATTGAGTGTTTTCCTTAGTTGAGATTTCATTATTATTATTATTATTGCTAAGGGAGGAAGAAGAAAGCCTTTAATTATATCATAAATTTGCTTGTATGGTGCTGAAATTTCACATTATAATGGTCAGATGCTCCTGCTGCAATTAAGCACCACGTGATCTGTATGAGATCATAAAATAATGAGATCATATATCTTCTGTACAGAATATACATCACAGAGGACTTTAACATCGCCCTCATGCTGTTTGCAGCAGCCCTTATGCTGACTGCTTGTTAGGTTTGCACAGCACAGTCTCAAGAAAACAAAGGATGCGTTTACTGACCAATTTCACTAACACAATCCTTTGTGGGACAAAAATAGTACTCTGAAGAATACAGCTATGAGAATATTTTATTTATTTGCTCTGATGATTTAGACAGAAGAAATCAATGCAAGATCCTTCCTATGTTGATTTGAAATGTGAAAGAGGAACAAGATTTACAGATTTATGTTATCAGTTAGAAAACAGAGACAACCAGATTTTTTTAAAGCACAGCTAAATTGATATCTATGCTTGTCCTCTGTCTTCATTAAGGAAGTCAAACATACTACAATTGCTCTATTTTTTTTTCTGAGACATCATTATCTTACAACAATAACAAAAAAAGAAATTTAAAAAGCCTAGTACTTGCAATATACTTGTATGGAGTAGTGACAGTGTAAGTATTTCTGTGTTTATTATATCAATGACAATAGAATACTATCAATGATAATATGCAAGACTTGACTATAGGGTTCATTCACACTTTAGAACTCAATAGCCATCTTTTTGGTATAAGTCACCTTTTCACATCTGAGTTACAGGTACCGGGTTTTAGAGGGCAGTTTAGTATGTTTCATTTGGGATTCCAGAGATTGGTAGTACATTGCTACATCCAGTAGTCATTTGCATCATCAGAAAAATTCTACACTGAAAGATATTCAAAATTTGTGGACTAGTTAGTATGGATGCAATGCTTTCTCCTGAGTGTAGATATCTAACAGCATTTAAATGTTCTAGGATATCCACTATCAGAAGAGTCTTCTGGCATTGAATTATTAATCTTCCAAAGGTCATGTACCTTGACTACTGTACTGTTGTCTAAAATATCCTGAATACATATAAAAATTGTTCTAAACTACATTTTGGTGAACTGAACTGCATCCTAAATGACACCATAAAATATTCCAAATGAGCATGAAGCGGTGAAGAAAAAAATATTCAAATAACTCAAAAATATTATTTATTTCAGAAAGGTTTGTCAAAAAAGAATTTTTACATTTTTTATCAGCAGAATTTATTACATTATAAATCAGGTTTCTATCTCTACTCTTCCATCAAACCACCAAAATTAAGCAGACATTTTTGTAGGCTGGAAGAGCATATTTGAATGGAACTATTGACTGTATTGGACCTCTATTGTAATAATGCAATAGAGAAAATAGAAGGGAGCAAGACATAGGATAAAACTGTAAGCCAGAAGCTTTATAAGTCATGAGAGAGACCATTTCTTGTGAATGTTAAGATGTATTGTTTGTATTCTCTCACATGCCAAAATGTATAATTTTTTAGTAGAAAAACTGCTTTTCCATAAAATTTCTGTAATCTTCATGCAATTTTCAGAAATTCATTGAAAACTTTCCTTTAGAGTCATGTCATGTGGAAATACACAGCTGTATAGGATTTTATTTCTATGTGACTCTGGCATCCAAATGCACAGCATAAATTCTTTTTTTTTATTTGCAGGCTTCAAAGAAAGAAAATATTCCTTGTAGAACAGCCTATAAGGGGTTTGGTTTAACATTTTTCCCCTGATAATTAAAGAAAACAGAAAAGATAAAGGGAGAATGACTGTTACAAGTTTTTAGTTAAACTTTGCAGTCTCTAAAACATACTTTTCCAAAGCTAGCTACTTTGTCCGAAGCCAAACAATGTTACATTTTTAAATTGGTGAGCAAATCCGAGCTATCCCGGAAAGAAATTTTATTGCTGTTTTTAAAACATGTGATATTTCTAATCTCAGAGAAAAGAACACGATCTGTTATTAGCTCCAGTCTACAAGCTTTCCCTATTCTTCTTTTTCATTGAACATCTGAGAGTTGGGGAGGGGGGAAGGAAAAAATGCTTTATCAGGGATTTAAAGTTATTCTTGAACATTTTGTAGCTTCCACTTATGTTATAAGAATGCATCAATCTGTAGTCACTCCAACAACTATATTTTACATGTATTTGACATTCAAACTATTGCTTTTGCCAGTTATTTTGCCTTGATGTACATCTCAGTAGAAAATATACAATAATCAATTATCTGTTTCATCAGTTTCACATCTTGGTTATTTTGAACAAATATTTCAAACAAAAATATAAATCCAGCCCCTAAGTTAGAGTTCTTTAGAATCCTAGAATCATTAGTTTGGAAAACACCTATTGGATCCATGAGTCATCTGTAAGCTTAACACTTCCAAATCTACCTCTAAATAATTTCCCTGCATGTCATATGTGTATGTCCTTTTATGTACCTCCAGGGATGGTAATGCAACCACTTCCAATGCTCAATAACATTTTGGTGTTAAGAAATCCAGGTTTCTCTAATAGCATGAACATAAACAGAAATCAACTCTGAAATTTTTTCTATTTGTTGTGTCATCTCACAATTACTTTTACCAGGCCAATTCAACACACTGAAATGTTCATATCTGACAACATTAAGGTCAGAATGATTTGTTATCAAGAAAATGCTTTAAGATTTTGAGGAAAAAAATGCAGTTTTCATGATAATATAGTTTCTTCCAGAAATAATTCTTCTGACTACCTAAGTTTTCTGCTGTGCTAGTTTTTAAGAACAACCATTCAATTTAGGTCTCAGACACTTGTTGGCTAGAAAAGGTCAGGCAAAGACACAAGAATGATGTAGAAATAGGATTTTTTTCCTTTTTGTTATTTCAGCCTTTTGTTTTATTATGGATAAGGCTTAGAGGAAAATAGTGAATTTCTTATAAATTATAAATTCCATACAACCAAAACAACTGAGTAGGAACAAAGGGTAAAGGATTAGGAAAAGGGTGCATTAAATAAAAAGGGTGGAAGATACTGAAATAATAGCCCATGTCTGGCCACTTTTAGCAAGGCAATAAATACCAGCTTTTATTAACCTTTTCCTCATGCACAGGATGTCCAGGTCCTTTTCCATTAGGCTGAATCGCTGCTGAAAAATTCTCAGCGTATTTCTCTTTATTGAACTACTTACTGTTCCAATTAACCTGTTTCTCCAGCCTGTCCTGGGTCCCCTGAATGGTGACACACCCACCTGGTGTATCGGCCTCTCCTCCCAGCTTTCTATCCTGTACCACTTGCCATGGGTGCACTCTGATCCATCATGTGGCTCAGTAATGAAGAGTTTCAAGAACTGGAGCCAGTAGCCACCCCATGGTTTCATCACTGTTTTCAACTGGACTACTTGGCACTTTTTACAAGCCTTTATTCTTGTCCATTCAGGCAGCTTTAAGTCCATTTTACTATCCCAAATTTCTTCTGATTGTCGATGAAGATTTTTTGGAAAAATTGTCAATTGGTTCAGCACAGCTTACCCTCTGTGGTCACGGCCCCCAGTTATCTTAGTAAGCTGGGAAACAATATTTTCACATAACCAAATTGACTTTGAAAAGGTAAATATTCACTTACCACTAAACAAACTCAAAGAGACAAGAAAGTCAGAACACAATACATTTTAAGGAAGAGGTTGATTGGAGTGGCAGCTCATCCTTTCAGTATCATCTTTTGTATTTATTTGAAATGAAAACAATTATTTCTTTTTTATTCCATTCCAAATTATATTTTCATCTACAGGAAGTCTAAGAAATGCAGTTTTATACATACCAGGAGAATATTTCAATCCAAAAGATATTTCTTTAGAAAGGGTAGCTGACTAAAAAAGATATGGGGAGTGGAATATTATTACATATTATAGTTACTGCTGAGATAATATAAAAACTAATGAGTAAGTGCATTCCAGAAGAAAAAAAATGGAAATCTGAACCTGTGACTAAACAATATAGAGTACACACTGTATTGGGGGTTTATATTTGTTTCAAGGAATTTGCTCCAGCCAAGACACTGCAATTATAGGTGTGATTCTGCACAGAGAATAAAGGAAGAATTAAATTTTGTGTTTGTAATTATTATTTCATGTCTAGGCCACAATAGACTTCTAAAGTCCAGGCATTGTTTCTGGAATCTATCAATTTTTTGTGAATTTTAAATTAAAACAGGTATAATCAGAAAATTACAGTACTTCCCTTCACTTGGCTGTGTCCTGCATCTTCTTGACTGAGCAAAAGTAATCTGCATTCAAACACTTAATCTGAAAGGAAATTGAGTAAAATTTCAAAGCCTTTACAGTTATGGAGACAGAAACTCACATGTTGACCTAACACTTGTCATCCTTGGGCTTTAAGTTACTCTATTTCCAGTCCTCCAATACTAGTTCATTTTTCTTGTGCTTGATTTCATTATTCACATTACTGACTTCATACAAATATATTGGAGAAACTGAAAACATACTTAAAATTGAAATGTATTTATCTTGTTACAAGCCCTAAGATATGGCTTTGACTCAAAGGATAGAATGGACATTTTGAAATGAAAATAAAAATAAAAGTTCTAATCACTACCTAACACACCCATCCAATAAAAAAACCCCAATGTTCTGGCAGCTGACTGCTGTTCTGAATTGTTGACATTGACTGTCTAAGTGACACAAATAATCACTTCTACCTGACTTCCTTATCTTTATGATAAAAAATTTAAAAATTATAATTTGTACACTATTTCAACATCAATGTTGTTAAATCAAAATGAAACATTTGGTGGAAAATATTCGTCTAGTTCAGAAAAGAAAATTTTATGGTACCACAGATAGAACCAGAAAATTAAAACAATAATAACGTAAGCATCAAAAATGTTTAATAGCATTAATGACAAATACATATACATACCCTACAGAGAGGTCTTTACAAAATCAAAGGCACAAGTCTTGGAAATGTAATTTTGTGACGTTGACCTGGATGAGCTAGAGGTCAGCTTGTGTTCACAACAAAAGTAAGATAATCCAAATTGCAGAGGAAAAGAAAGATGAAGTCTTTTCTTTTTTTGTAGTTTCAGTCACTGTGTTCTGTTCCCTGACTGATAGCTGAAAAAATTAAAAGGTAGGGGAACAGAAGAAATTATTTTTGGAGAACAGCAACAGGCTTCTCAAAATCTACATGTCAGAGAAAGAATTTAGTTCTTAAAAAAAAATGGTAGATTCAAATTTCTAGTTTGTTCGAGAATTTTTTATTCTCTGTCTGGCTTTCCATGGAGATTATCAAGTCCATTTCTCATTTTGTAAGATGAAGATGGAATATTTCATGAGAAGGAATGCATTCTTCTGAGTAAAATTTCTCAAGCATCAAGCATGTAAGTGAGCAATCTTACTACTTGGTATCACACAGCTTCAGCAAGCCTCATATGCTTTTAACTAAGAAAGGACACCAATTTCTTGCTATCCAAAACTGTAGAAATCAGTTTTCTATGAGCAACACATGTTCCATCAAGTGCCAAGCTACCAATGGCCTACAGCTGAGTTATCTTTTTTGCTCTATCAGTCACAGCAATTTCAAGCCTGGCTAATACAGTCACAAATTACATTGGAAGAAGTCCTTTCCCATCTAGTACTGCAGAGGATAGTATAGACAGGAAGCACCCCAGAACGTTTCATTTTCTGTCACATCAGGTAGCTTGAACAATTTAAGCATATCCTGTCTCCTCAGTACATCATCAGGAAGACTAGCATCAGAGGTATCTTGCAGTGAACCATGTAATAAATGGTATGAAAAAAGCAGGATGAAAGACCAAGGTAAAATATCTCTCCTATGCTGTTGTAAATATATCCCAATGACCCACTATTATGGCCTCCAAGCATGTTGTTTGTACAATCTAGCCTCCCAAGCACAGCATCTTTGGCTGTGATGTCAGCCTAAACTGAAATACCACAGGAATTTTAATAGCTTGTCATAAGCTGAACTAAACAAGGACTCTTCAAACAACAGATTGAAAAAAGTAAGCAGAAAATCATTACAGCATCTGCAATGTAATAGCAGATATTTTAAAATTAGAGACTGCAATCAAATTAATATTCCCATAAACAAGAGTTTAAAGTGGTATTTAATATAATTAAGATAAATGCTGGGGTAGAAAAAACAGTCATTTTTTTAATAAGAACTATTTATTAAGCTGCTTCACGAAAATATGTGCTCCCACTAGCTCACTCTAATATCATATTTTCTTCATTTCTCATGTTCCCAACTCCCACCTGCCTGACTGCATGCTGTCCACTTCTGTACTATTTTTCCATTATGTGCAGGACAAAAGACCCACAAATGTGGCTGTCTTTCATTCTGGTGTTCACTTCATGTTATGTAATGCTATATAATGCTATTTAATGGGCAGAAGGTGTTGTGGTAATACAACTGTTCCTGTGATATTTTGGCAGTTCAGCTATTTTTTTTTACCTCCAAGGTCCAAAATGCTATTATTCATAGAATTATTTATGTTGGAAAAGTGTCCCAAGTATACCACTAAACATTGTTCCTTATCTACATGGGTTTTTTTAAAATACATCCAAGTATTTAAAACTTACTTAACTGGCTAGCCTGTTCCAATCTCTGACCAGCCTTTCAGTGAAGAAATTTTTCTTACTATCCAAACTAAATTTAATATCCAAATGAAACTTTGGACTATTTCCACTTGTCCTTAAATCTGTTAGGTGGGAGAAAGAACCAACACCCACCTTCCTACAAACTCATTTCAGGTAGAAGAAGAAGAAGAAGATATTCCTACAGCCTCCTTTTCCCAGGCTAAACACCCCCAGCTCCTTCAGCCACTTCTCATAAGACTTATACTCCAGACCCTTCACCAGTTTTGTTGTTTATCAGCACTGCATAATTTGCACATTCCAAATAAAGTTATTTTAAATTTATAGGCACAAAATTGTAAATTGCTTAAAGAGTTTAAAATATGCGTGTTTCCTTTAATATTTTACATTTTACATTTGACTTCAGTATTTAAAACCACAGATGAAGCCACTAGAAGTGAATTTATTTGTAATATGCATGAAACCAATATCCAGTTCCATTTTAGTACTTGCCTTTTTACCTTTTTAAAATGAGTAAGAAATAATTGTATATACAGGTTTCATACTCATGTATCTTAGCCAAACCTTACAGATCTGAGAATATGTAGCAAAGCCTCTCCTCAGATACGTGTGACAGGCCAGCATCCTTTCCATACCCTTTTATAAAAAAATTAGTTTACAACTTCTACTACTGCTGATGCCTTGGGAAGGCTGGCCTGAAACAGACTGTACAGAGCTAGAGATTAAACTAGGTATTTATTGAAAGACTTTAGGGTGCACCTTGGGCAGGACAGGAGCCTGACCAGGGCTGCACCCACGGTGGACTTAAAATATCCACAAATGGAAAACCGGTCACGAGGTCTTACACTTTTATAAGTTTTGGTCCATTTGCATATTGGGGTTTAATTGTCCAATTAGAGCTCCAGGTTGTGGAGTCTCATCCTTCTTTTTTCTCCCTTCAGTCCACCGTTTATGCTTTTGGGCCTGAAAGTTGTACTCACTGTTCTTTGTCCTCAGCAGGAAATGGATTTGTTTTATCTACCTGCTCTGTGAAGAGAGCTCACTAGCACTTCATATGAGGCTCAGAGCTACACCCCTAGGTAGCACAGAATCTGAAAAATATGAAAGGTAAAACTTAGTGCATCATTTAAATAGATCCACCAGTGCAGAAACTTTCATAAAAAGCTCTCATCTGTCTCATAAGATGGCTAGGTAAATCCCAGATATTTTCAATGGTATTTCTTATGGCAAAGATAAACTTACAAGTCAATATTAGGCGAAAGTAACCACAAATCCTACCATAACGTCCTACAGATCAACAGTAGGAAAGAAAAGGATTAAAACACCAGGAAGCCAACCTGCTGTGATGCATTCCAGTATTTCTGCATTTTACATCTTCTCAAATGAAGCATAAAACAAATTTTTATATCAAAGACACAACAGGAGAGAGAAGGAAGGATAAGGAATCATGATTTTGTTGTTCTATAAACATTACACATGAAGACCTACACCATTTTTGTTCCTTTCAGGGAGTTTCTTTGTCAATTTACGGTGAAAGAAATGTGTGTGGGAAATTACACTACATTTAAGAAGCAACTACTCTTAGTGACAGTAGACAATTGACAGGATAAAACATCCAGATGTTTGAGCTAGAAGTGACTTGAAGACATAAAGTTACATAAGGTAATTGGATGTTAGAAAAGCACTTGTGCACATCCAGTGTTTATCAGTTACATTACAACAATTACTTCTAGACTTATGATGCCTGATTATAAGCTTTGCTTTAGTCTTTGTGTATAAACATTCAAAAATATATAATATAAACAATACAAGTGTAAATATTTATAATATATATAAATTCATTACATATATAAAATCATACCATGTACCTATGATTGAATTATGACATAATCAGGTCCTTATTAAGAAAGTTATAAACATGTTTTTCCTTCTATATACCAAACTCTTTGTCTAACATTAAATCTGAGTTTAAAAATTGTAAATATGTA
>VWYP01004004.1:26251-41685 GCA_013400435.1 Pycnonotus jocosus | reverse complement strand
GTTCAAATCACTATCAGGAAGACAGGGAATGGAAATTATTGAAATACTTGTCTATAAAGATAACAAAAATAATTTTGAAACAGATGCAACCAGGGTAGTTTTTCTATAACTTTGAATTGCCTTTAACCTTCAATGTCTTTAGTGGTAGTTAGGCTTTTCCATTATTAACTCCTGGACTTCAAAGTTTATCAATCAGTAAAATATCTTCTACTGCGGTTAGTACTATATGAGTATATGTATAGGAACTCCCACAAATTGTCAAGCAATTGTAGAACAGAGCAGAAAAATAAATATATATCCCCAGTTAAAAAATATATGTCCCCAGTTAAAAGTGTGTGGCAGAAATAGAATAGGATATGATGGGCCTGATCAGGCAAGAAACAACATTTAAATATATTATCTATTCTTCTAAAAGTGGTAGTTGGGCTTGGAATAATGCTTTTCAAGCTCTGGAAATACCCATATCACTGATCAGAGACATTAATTCATCTCTGCTATTAAGGATCCTTGTTCTCCTTTTAGTGCTGTGGGTACTTTACACATGGGGTCCTTAAACTAGAAGTTAGGCTCTTTGGACAGATTTTCTAGAAAACATTGTTAAATAATGCATTTTTGAGGCCAGTACATGCTTTTAGTTTTGGCAAAGAAAAAACAAAAGAACTCTTACTGTTTAATTTTCATTTTGTTTTGTTTTTTCCTCGTTGTTGCTGAAAGTGTTGAGTTTTAGTGATGTGTACAGGGAGTTGTGAATGGGAAAGCCAAAACAACAGCATGGAGCAGGATAAAGAATGTGCTGGCTAAAGAGCAAAGGGATTTGCCAGTTACTTAGGAGAGTAAAAACTTTGCTCTGATGACAGACTTTTTTCTCTGTTAGCTGTACAATTGCATGTGCAATGTTCCCGTGGTTCTGACTGCAGTAGGCATTTAAATTTCACTTATGATATTATTCCTGGCTGGTTTAGACCAAACTAAACTGGAAAAAGGGGGTCTTTTGAAAATGTAATTGACAGTATAATAGGAGAACTATGCCTTCTGGGGAAAAAAATGTTTTCTTCTCATGCAGCCTTTTACTATAATCCTGTAAAGTGTAAACAGAATGTAACTGTTTAAATTAAACTTCAGTCAAAAAGGTCTCATTCTGAATCTGTCTTCTGGTTTGAGTGCTTTCCCTTGTCCATTATATACAATGTACTCAGCTACTAAGGTAAATCTTTCTCATTGCCTAATGAAGAAATCCCCATTAAGTGCTTGTCAAAGCATTGTATCAGTATAACAAATGATCAGTATATAA
This sequence comes from Pycnonotus jocosus, assembly GCA_013400435.1. Lineage (NCBI taxonomy): Eukaryota > Metazoa > Chordata > Aves > Passeriformes > Pycnonotidae > Pycnonotus > Pycnonotus jocosus. The sequence continues at coordinate 40,394 of VWYP01004004.1, read as the reverse complement.
ATACCATTGCTCCAGTGAAATAATGAAGTAATGTAAATTAGCACTACCTGAGAACTAAGAATCAGTGAAACTATGTAAATGAAATCCACCTCAGAGTATGTCTCATCCCTGGAATACTTTTGCCTTTGATTAAATAGTGTTATACCAGTTCTCACCGTCTGTCTTCATTCTGGGAAGTGATGAATTTTGCTAGGCTCAATTATCTAGTTGACCAAAAATTGTAGATGCACAAAAGTGATATATTTTTCTTATGGAATCAAGAATAAAATACCTGGTAAGTAAGTGGTGAGTTGCTTAACTTCATAGATTTCACCTTAAATTTTTGCTCTGAATTTGAATCAATGAACTTACAAAAGTGAGGAATGAATGATTTTGAGTAAAGCTCCAAAAACAACTTGATCAGCTCAGGTCCCCTTCAAATGAAAAATTGTAATGATATTTTCTTTAATCTAGCTAAAATTTTGATTGGTAAAAAAAAAGAAAAAAAGAAAAAAAAAAGAGCTATTCTTGGTAAGAAAATATAGGTTTTTATTTCCTTTTTCTATTTTTATATAAATCCCTTGTTGCTCAAAATTTGAACTTCATTCAAACCAGACAGTTTTAGATCCTCTAAAATGTTTGCTTGATATTATTTCAAAGCGGTATGATACATTGGTAGTATTATGTTGTCTTGTCTTTCTTCATTCTCAGGTATCTTTTAACTTTGGGATTTCTTTTGTTTTGGCTTGGTTTCTGTTTTGGTTACTTTATTTCTAACAATTGTTTTTTAATTCCCTGGAGGGAAATTATTTTGCTTGTCAGCATAATATCACAACAGCGTTGGTGTTACAATTTTAAGACTGTCAAGTGATGGGTTTGAAAAACAGTCTTTTTTTTTTTCCTTACTAGGACTTTTATGTTTTTAATTACAGGGGAGAAATTCAATATTGTCAATTTTCTGACTGTTTCTCAAAGATCTAACTCCCAAAATCTCTTTTGAAAGGAACTCAACATTTGCATAAAGTTAGTATATATATACTCTTCACAGTGTAGAGAAAAACTTTGAAAGATAAATCTAAAAAATTGAAGCTAAAACTTTCCTTCAAATTCAGAAATACTTGACTTTGAAACACTTACCTGTAGGTCATGCTACTAGGTAAGCACTGAAGGCACAAATTTTATTTTGCTCTGTTTTTTATTGCAAAAGAAACACAAGTGCAAATGTCTGACTGGCATGATAGGTGTCATCCAGAGCAGAGAGCCACACGAAACAGTATCTAGAATAAGTGGGACTAGGGGGTGTATATCTCTAGTTTTTCATAAAAGTGTCTAAGCTTCCAGTGCAGTAATACTTGTTGCATGTCTAGCTCAGGACAGTGTAAGGTTCCATCATTTCTGGTGCAGAGAAAGAGTCAGCCTGGCCCGTGTGCACCAGCAGAAACTGTATCTTGACATTTCTGTGTTTTCCACCACTTCACTGGGCCTTAGATTGTGTGATGTTAGGTCATTTGTTTTAAGCACATGTTCACACTTGTTTCTGAGCATAGTGAAAGCATTTTGTTTCCTATGCTAGTTGTTTGTTTGGTTTGGTTTGGTTATTCTAGACTTTTATAAGCACTTCTACAACCACTACAAGACAGAGGTAATTATCATACAGATGCTGCTGTATCTTGCCAAATTAGCCTGCATTTTAGGAAATTCTTCAAGAATATTTGAGATGCCTAAACTTGTATTGTGTAGCTGGCCCCACTGAACTGCTGAGTGACTCTGCCAAAGTTCTCTCTCCCCTCTATATGCAGCTTTTTTCCTTATTTCACCACAGTACTGTCACTTATTCCACACAGTGCCGTAATCCAGTGCAAGTGTCTGTTAAATATGTCAGATGCTGTGGGATTCTGCAGAGTGCCTTATGCAAGTATTAGATGGCATTACTCTGTTGTTGTTACTATCATTATGTTTTATTTTATGTAGTGATTCCTTATGGTGTTTCTGCTCCAATGACAATGTACCAAAGCCCTGGTGTTATTACAAAGACCACAGAAGGGTTTGTTAGTGAATCACTGGAGTACGTCATCTTTGGAGATGAGATTTTGGGATGCTTCACCCATAAACTCTGAATTTTAATTGAATTCGATTGTGTGTAAATGACTTCCAAAAGACTTCAGCCAAGTCTGCCTGTTCTTTTCACTGTTTTCATGGACCTTGGCTATCAGATGAGAAAGAGACAATGGGTTGTTAAAGCTAATATGGCACCAGTAAAATATGGAGAGGAATACACAAGTAAAGTGTAGTGATAACAGCACAGTATGGTTTTCTCTGCTCTTGAGCCTTGAGCTGAGCTGAGTTTGATGTTTCGTTAGTCTTTATCCTCTCTCCAGTTGCCTGTTTTCACGACCTTGCTAAGGAATTTTTCAAGACCTCTACTCCTTCACAAAAATTGGCCAGCAATTTCAAAAGTTATTAGTGGGGGAGAGGAAGGACATGAAACTAGAAGGTACTATCACAGAGACATCATTTCCTTGGATACCATGCTAACAAAATAGAGTAAACATTTATACACAGCAGCTGTTAACAATGAGCATTAAATGCAAGTAGAAGAAAGGGAACAAATTTGCTGAAAGCAGAGGAATTAACATTTTCATCTAAGAGAAATGCAGTTACTGAAAGCTTGAAGTAAAAGCTTTTGTAGGCCTTGCATAGGCTCCAAGAAATTTATATTACCATTTTAACATAATCTTAAAGATCACAAATAATTATGCTTATTTGATGTTTATGAATAAAACAGTAATTTTCTTTATTTCCATCTTGTTCACAGTGTATTTTCACACTTTCAGTGAGTGTTTTGTGTCTTTGTCTTCTTTGGAAAAGTCAAGGAGATTTGGAAGAAAAAGAGAAATCTGTCAGAATGTAAAGTACACACTGGGCTTTGGGAAGTCTCCAATGATAAAAAAATGTATTTCTTTCCAGAGCCTGTGAACAGCTCTGCAATATCCAATATGGGATTTAAGAGGCAACAACATAGGAAAAGTATACAGTGATTCTACACTGCTGAATGAGTCCAGAAGACAAGTGTTTTGATTGGATGCCTGTGAAATCAAATTGGATGCTATTAAAAGGTATTTCAAGGACCATGCAAGCACCAGGCATAGTCATTGTGGGTTCATAAAGGGAAAGTCCTGCCTAATTAATTTGATACCCATCTAGAGTAAGGTTACTTGCCTAGTGGATGAAAGGAAGGTGGTGAGTAAGGCTTTTCTTGATTTTAGCAATATTTTGTAAGATCTTAGTAAGATTTTGGATGCTGTCTTTCTAAGTGATCTTCTGGACAACCTGTTGTGATGATCAGGTTTACAGTGTACTGAATGAAGAACTGGCTGAATGTCAGAACTTCAGGTGTTTTAGTGTGGGGCTACATCTGCCTGGTGAGCAATCACCAGCGGTGTTCCTCAGGAATTCACTGTAGGACCAGTTCTGGTCAACAAGCTTATCAATGATCTGGACACAGGAGTTAAATGCACCATTAGCAAGTGATCTGATGATACCAAACTGAGAGGTGCTGCTGACTCTCTCAAGGCACAAGAGCCTTGCAGAGGGATCTGGATACGTTGGAGGACTGGGTAGCTGTCAGTGGCATGAAATTTAACAAGAAGAAATACAGATTCAGCCCCTGGGCTGCAGTAAAGCTGGGCACAAGTATAAGCTGGGAGAGGAGTGTGTGTAGAGCAGCCCTGCAGAAAGGGATCTGGGGGTGCTGTGGGCAGCAGCTCAGGGTGAGTCAGCAGTGAGTGCCCGGGCAGCCAGGAGGGCAAACCCCATCCCGGGCTGCATCAGACACAGCAGCACCAGCCGTGCTTGGGATCATCCTGCTGGATCCAGCCCTGGGGCAGCCTCACCCTGAGTCCTGTGTGCAGGGCTGGGCCCCACAGGCTGAGAAGGGTGGGAAGGTCCTTGAATGGTCCAGAGGAGGACAGCAGAGCTGGTGGAAGGGCTGGAAGGCACATCCTGTGAGGAGCGGCTGAGGGCTCTGGGTTTGCCTGGTTTGGAGAGAAGGAGGCTCAGGGGTGACCTCACTGCTCTGTGCAGCTTCCTTAGGCGGACCTGGAGAGGGAGTGCTGATCACTTCTCTCTGCTCTGGACATTAGGAAGCATCCCCCTACTGAAAGAATGGAAAAGCACTGTCACAGAAAGGTGGTTGATGCCCCATGCCTGTTAGTCTGGGGCAATGGGCAATGCCCTTTGCGTTGGGCTTTAACTCCTAGTCGGCTCTGAAGTGGTTAAGCAGCTGAACTACACAATCTCTTAAAGTCCTTTCCAACTGAATTATTCTACCCTGGGATAGGCTAGTTTATGCTATCTAATCAAATGCATTTCTGTTCATTAAAAAATGAGTAATTTTTTTGTAGTTTTTAATTTTGCATGTTTATTTGACTTCTGCATTTCAAAAAGTATTTGTAAAACAGCATGAAGATAGCAAGGACTCTATTAATAAATAATTAAGGGGGGTGGGTTGCCAAATGTAAGGGACAGTCCCTGTAATCTTTGCCACATAGAGGGAAGAGAAATCACAATATGTATCCTGCTGGCTCCAGAAATTCCTGTTTGCTCTATTGGAGTTAATGACATCTATGGACAACACATCACAGACATATATTGTGGCACCATTTAGGTCCCAAATTTCTGCACGTCTCCTATACTTTTTGTTATTAATCTGAAAAGAAAAACTAAGGATTGAGCTGAGATGTCTGAACTGAAATAATGAAAACTGCAATACATAAAATTATATGTACCTTTCCTGCAGTATAATCAGATTTGACCCAGATCTACAAACAGTTGTAGAAAAATCACTTTACTCACATGGGCTCCTATGAGTTGGTTCTATCACAGAACTCAGTGAAACTGTTGATAAATTTATATTATTTCATGTCAGAATTGGAAATAAAACTATTGCTTGAATATCATCACTTGATGTAGAAAACATCTGGAAAAAAATTTAGACATCTATGCTGGACATTTCAGCATTGCTGGTTTGAAAAGCAAGGAATAGAAACAGTTTGTTCATCACTCCATAAAGACTATTTTTTCAAGTGATTAAACTGTTTTCTTCTAAGTGTTATATTTGTGCAGCTGTGCAGCAAGTAAATACAGAATACAAGATATATTACATATTGCATGTTCACCAAAAGCTGTTAAAGTTCCTGAGGGAAATGCACATTGAATAGGAGGCCCAAGTGTGGAATGTAGGGTTTGTGTTCGTGATTAGTACAAGTGCCTGTTTTTCCACGTATGTATATACATGCTCATCAGATACAGCATGAACACAGTGCATGTCTCTTTCCCAGTTCATCCACTCCAAGCACATTCTGAGGTCTTGTCCCCAGGCTGCTGTCTGCATGTTTGATTTTCAGGTGTTAGCAGTCCCTGCAGGGTGAAGCAACTCCTATGGAGCAGTGGCTGCTCCTACTCTGCTTGAGTCAGTGGGGGTCACTTAGGGATCCACTCACAGCAGCAACAAACCTGAGGACTCCCTTGCCTGCAGCTTGTCATGATGCCGGCAATATAGCTATACATTCCCTTATTTTCTCTCTGATTTTCATATGAGTTCCCTAGCTCATATTAAAGAATGTGACTTCACCCTTCCTACAATGACAATTTTTTTTCACTAGAAACAAATGTTTATCTGACATACAGGAGCCCTAGGAACACAGAAGTACCATTGGTACAGGCATAGGTTAGTGGGTAAGAGACATGGTTTCCAAGTTTTGTAATCTGTGACAAATGAGAATTCCATATTTCTCATCTCACATGGGTTTATGGTTGTGCATTCTGCGTGGGTCTTGCAGGCTGTTGAGTAGAGAGCTCGGCAATCAGCTTAGTGTCCACTTGTTTCTCTTGATGAACAGAATACTGATGACACTGATGATACTGTTACTTGCTGCTGTTGCATGGTCAGTTTGTAAAGCATCTTTGTTTGACCTTTCAGCTCAGGCAGGTGGTGTGATTCATGGGGTGTCCTGTGCAGGGCCAGGAGTTGGACTCCGTAATTCTCATCAGTCCTGTCCAGCTCAGCACACTATGTGATTCTGTGATTCTGTGATTCTATTTGCACAATATTGGGCCAGATCTTGCTGACTTCCAATCTTCTAATGATAAATTAGAAGTGCTCTCTCTAATGATAAATTAAACTAAGTCTGCAAGAAGAGGCTCCTCTTCCTTTGGCTTCTCAGAGAAGTTAGTGAGTAGATCAGCCATCAGTGTGTAAGCTTGGAAGAGAAGCAATCACACCTTCCTCTTCATTTTTAGACCATGTGTTCTCTCTGAGTGCTGAACAACTCAAAAGTTATATTATCTGCTCTTATTCTAAGTTATATTATCTGTTCTTGCTCTTGGACCTGCTTGATGGGGAAGAGGAAACAGAAGGGAAAAATGGCAGTTCTTCCCAGTACTCCCTAGCAAGGGAGAAGATGGAGGAGCAGGCCAGCAAGTCAGGCCTTCTGATTCTCCCACACAACCTATAGTACAGAATTTCCTCTTTTATTTCCTTTCAGGTATAACAGTGCAAGTATTCACTAAGGGTTTTGAATGTGTAGTGTGCAGGCCAGTAAAGAGTCGAGTGAGGATTTTGCTGGTTAGTTGAATTTTTTGTTTGGTTGGTTTTTTTGTTTTCTGGGGTTGTAGGGGGTTTTTTGTTTGGTTGGTTTTGTTTGTTTGCTTGCTTGCTTTTGGGTTTGGGGCTTTTTTTTTTTTTTTTTTGCTTGTGGTTTTGTTGTTTGAATTTTGGTTTGGCTTGGTTTGTTTGGGTTTGTTTGGTTTGGGTTTTTTGTTGTTTTGTTTTGTTTTTTACTTTTGACTATTTTTCTGTTTGTTCCATTTCCCCCCCACGCCAAATCACTATTTTTTGGGTAAAGCTAAAACAATTTACAGCTGTGGGATACAAACTTCAAATCTTTGATGCACACAGATTTAATTAGTCACATGCTCAGGCAAAGAAGAAAATCACTCCAGAAAAAAACTCCCTCTAGTTAGTGCAAGACTACTAGATTAAGGAAAAGAGGAACTATGCAGTGCAGGACTGCTTTCAAGAATATGTTGTATTTAATCAGTGAGTTACATCAGCAGTTGAGTCAAAGCCTTACTTTCACAAAGATTGGAGCTTCAAGGCTGTCTAGACAAGTAATTTACAGCAAGGGAAAAAATCTAAACAGTTGAATCCTAATGTTGTAAACAGTCTGTTATCAAGACTGGTAATACAGACAGGGCTCTACTTTTCTCAAGGACCACCCACAAGAGACAGAATTTGATATGGCAACTTGCCTGAAAATTTTGTTTATGATAACCCAGTATATGGTAGCATGGCATGAAAGAGCTGTATGAGTGGGGAGTGCTTTGCTGTGGGAGCAGCTGATGGGATTGGCCTTGACAGTGACTGCAGTATGCACTTCAGAAATGCCAGTCCTCCTAAAACACAGAACAAAGACAGAGGGTCTTCAAATAGCTTCTTGACTATTCTGCTCTGTCCTTTGGTCTTTCTAGCATTATGGCATTTCAAGAATCCCAAATTAATCATAACATGTGTAAAGGGACAGTTTCTTTCCCCCTGCCCCCTTTCATTTTTAAAGAGCCTTCTTGGTTAAGAGCCTACTTGCAGACCTTCTGCATGGTCTTTAAGCCACAGTAGCATGTACCCTGGTACATATGGGTTTCTGAAGGTGAAGGTAGAGTTCAGCAGTACAACCCAGAGTTTTCCAAAGTGAGACAGACCATCAGTCACTGCCAGTGGTTGCAGCAGGAGCATGACAGACATCTGGTATAAACTGCCCCTTGACATCCCCTAGCATCTCCTGGGACAGCTGCAAGACAATGAGAGCTTTCTAAATCCCATTTTCAATCTTAGATATTAAAGCTGGATACCAGCATCCACGCTTACACATTTAGGTCCCTGTTTTAGAACAGCCTGGATGATCCACATTGAACCTGCTGTCTAGCTTACTGAGCAAATGGAGAGAGTGATGGCAAAATACACTTCTGATTAAGTCTCCTACATTGATTTTGATGTATTTTAACCTTTCATAAATTGTTAAAACCAGGAGTGACTGAACTGTTATATAAAGCATATTTTGAACCAAAACTACCTAAACCTTTTCAATGTTTCAAATCTAGCATTTGTCAAATCTGGGCATTTGTCAAATCTGGGCATTTGTCACATTTCAAATCTGGGCATTTGTCATGAATGTTACCTCTCCACAATAGTTTGGGGCTTTGATTTTAGTGGGCTTGTTGGTTTTTTGTTGTTGTTGGTTGGTTGGTTTGGTTTGGTTTATTTTCAGTTTGGTTTGATTTTGACAATTTTGGGGGGGTTGGTTGATTGTGAGTTTTTGTTGTTGTTGTTGCCAAAAAGAAAGGTACACAAAAAAACCCCCTCGTTAGTGTTCCTGGCTACTTGCTTGGTGAAGAAAACACAAAAAAGAGGCTGGCCCAAGAGTGTGATTACATTCTTCTCTCTCCTTCTGTTTCCTCTGCTACTCTGCAAACTTTCGAGTTGAATTCTGAGGTTACAGAGCAAGTGAGTGGGGAGCAAGGTCAAACACAGCTTTACACAACAAAGTCACGTCTTGATAGCTTTGCTAGCTCAAGAGGAGATGACCTGCCGCATTTTGTACTGCCCTGAAGTACCCAGGCAACTAGGATTGTTACTCCCTATGAACAGGTTAAAAATATCTTGGCTGTTCCAGGGGAACCCTTTGGAAAATCTGTGTGGCAAAACAATTATTGCTACTGTTCAAGATACTAGAGGCCTCTTTCAATGCAGTGAGAGACTCTGTTGAAACTCTGATCAAGGAGGAGATGTGCTCCTGCTGGAAGACTTTGCTATGTTGTGAGCACAGTATGAGTTTGTGCTGGGGAAATACCTTCACTGAACAAGTTAACAAAAATTAAATTGATGTCCAAGTTCTTTTAACTGTCTTCAAATAGATATTGACCTAAAATTTACTATAGAAGTAAATAGTGGAAAGAAACAATGATAAAAACGTATCTTTGCAAAAAATACTTGGCAAAGGAAAGGAAGAAGTCAAAAGCAACCATTTTGATGTAGAATAAAATGTATTTGGGGTGCAGGAGAGAGAGGGAGATGGCTGGCTCCTGTGCCTGAGCTGGAGCAATAGAAGGGGAGTGATCTAGGCTGAGGACTGATGCTGGTCCAGGGCTCAGTAGGGGGCTGTGATTATTATGACCTCTGGATCAAAGTGTCCCAAATGGAGACAAGAACATTTATTCCACATCAGAGATACTAAGATCTGTAGCCACCTTTTTGGAAGACTTATTGCAGACATAGGGAGGCTGGTTAGTATTACTGCTCTATAATGTCATAGAATATGATAACACTGCAAGTGCTGGGAAATTTAATTCTTTCCCTATGGATTGTACAGGCTAAAATGACTTCTGGAAGAAAATAGATGCAACCTATATTAGGATTATAGCTGCTTGAATTTTCCTGTCCAGGGTAGGCTAATTTCTACAAGTATGCTTTAGAAAGTACTGATCTGTCAGTATAGAAAGTAACCAGGAGAAAGTCTTCCAGTGACCTCAGTGGGCTTTGGCTTAATCTCTATATCAGATATTGTGTTTCAAGGAAAAGTATAGAATTGTAATCTGTCTACACTCATTCCTAATTGTTGGGTTTTTTTAAGCAGCACAATTTTCTCACAGGGAAGTGACCTGACTGAATTAATCAGAAAAATTGATACCTCTTATTGAATATTGAAGTGCTATTATTGAAACTAAGAAATCAAACTATCAGATTTAAAATGCTTATGTAGGGTGGCTGAGCCACTGTCTGGGAATGAGGTGTAGATTGTCCTCACTCTTGGAACAGGCTCTTGCAAGGATGTGCTGCTCAGCAGGGAAGTAAGCAGGGCGAGGGAGGTGAGTGATGAAGATACATCTTTGTGCTGCTGCCATAAGGAAATATCCTTCTTGTGTCATACTGGAAAATGGAAGCATTGCCTGAAACTGTCTCCTGGGAAGCAGTGAACCAGGAGCTGGCCTCACCACTGAGACATGCTATGAGAGTAACCAAAACAGTCAGCAGTGCCACTCTAGCTTGTGTGTGGAGAACAGCAGTAGAGCGTTGCTCAGGAGAACACCAAATTGTACAAAAGCAGAACAAGTCAGGGTTGAGAGAACAAATTAGGCCTTTAGGCTTTATGTACACTGCTGTTTCCATAAAGCAAGATTTAAAGTTATAGGGAGCCATGCAGCTATCTGAACAGATACCTCTGGGGGGCACTATGACCACAAAATAAAACCCTGACAGGGTGGCGATTGTTCTATCCCCGTTTTGACTCTTCTAATGGCATTGCAGGCTTCGTACACTCATTCAGCTACACTCTTTAAAATATATACTTTGGGTTTTACGGTTTTTTTGTTTGTATGTTTTTTTTCTTGAGGAGAAATGAAAGAAAAATCAAATACTGATTTCGAGGGAGTTTTTCTTGAGACAGAACACAGTGAAACCCAGATAAAGGCATCAGTGGTCTCTGTTCTGCCTCAGCCGTACACAGACCACAGCATGTTTCAGCTCCACACTAAGCTGGAAGGTCTGACAATCCAGCAGAAAGTCCTGCCTTTTGTACACCTCTCAACAACATGCCGTCCACACTAATAACTTCTGAAACACCTGACTGGGCATGCTCACACCAAAAGCCCACTGATGTCAACACAGTATTGAAGAAGGATCAACACTACAGGAGATCAGCCCATGGGGCACACCTGGCTCTGGTTTATGTCTGCTCTGCTTGCAGACTTTGGTCTAAATCCCCTGTGTTGTTCCATTCCTACCCACAGGTTAACATATGGCTGGGAGTCAGATCATCTGGCTGCTTTATGGACTCTTATCTTTCACTGTGCTACACACAAGCAGAAATACTTCTAGATCTTGCTCTGGTAGAGCAAACAATTATATAAATGACATTAGGTAAAGAAAACATCTTTTTGCCTTTGAAGAACACGAAAGAATGTTTTATATCTTCTCCATGATCAAAGGTGGTTATACTGCCCTTTTTGTTACACATACAGATTGCTGTATTTGTCTAACGTTTACAGCATGTAAGGCTGCTTTAATCTGTCACTCAGATTTCATAGTTTGTCTGCCTTAGGTTTTATCTCAGCTTTGAACAGTAAGGTTTAGTGAGAAAGTGTAACTGGGTTTTTATGCCCACTCTTTACTCCAGCTCGGGTTTTCACCTGCATCTTCTTTCTAATCCACTCCACCCACTACTCTCCAGCCTGTGCTGATCAGCACTGATGAATTAAGATTATAGTAAACATTTCACTTCCAACAGGATGGAAATATTTCAGATATCATCAGAATGGTAATCTCCCTCACATACAGTGACAAAAGGACTTGAGTGTGCATGCAAGAGTGGGAGAAAAAAAAGTAGGCTGTAAAACTGAATTTAAGCATTGGCATCCAGACAGTGGAGTTCTCTGGCGGATTGGCAGCTGCAAGTTGCCTGGAGGCTTTTTGGGCATGGTCAGGAACCACAAAGGCCATGGAGCCAGGCTTCATGCCACCCTCAACAGCACAGTCAGTCACACACAGACTTCACAGCACCATTTTTAAGCATTCTTAAATGTAAATTAGCTTGAATTGTAGAGTCCAGGGCTGACTTTCTAAAAATGTAAATTAAGTTCTCAGCCTATGTGAAAGTTATGAGACAAGTAAAACTTGTAATTTAAGCCATTTCAAGTAATCTGAACACATATCCATTTTAAACAAGTAAGTATTGATTCCCTGATATTGTAGAGTGAAGAACCCAACTCAGCTTAAACAACTGAAGCAGCTCATCTCAGTGGGCTCCTCCAGGGCTTGCTGCAGCTTGATCTGTGTCTGATTCTTTCTCGGATCTCTGGTACATGGATAGGTTATGCAGTGAAATTTGTTCCTTGACTTCTTTAATTTGTTTTGGTCCTTAGCTGGGACCAATATCTGTGAAAACTAAAGCCCATTTAAGATGAAGGTTAATGAAACCAGTTTCACTAGCAAGAATTCAATGCTTTGTAACTTCAATCAAGGGCCATTCTTTACCTCATTTCTCTCTTCTCTACTGTATTTTAAAGAGGAAAATTTTTGGGTGACCTGGAAAGAAAGTCTTTTGATGCATAGGGGTATGTATGTTAGGAAGGCACATAGTGGAGAAGAAAGAAACCTAGAGATGAGATGTCTAGGGAAAGGAACAAGAGATTTACAGGAGAAATGGCCCTGTTGGCAAAAGAAACTTGGAGAAATGTCTGCAAGGTGTGGGTTCTGGTCACATTCCCCAGTGAAACAACCAAAGGATGACAGCTGCAGACTGAGAGATAGGCATGTGTCACAGCTGAGGGACCAGAACAAAGACCTAGGGAAGAAAAAAATGTCTACAAGGCATGAAGTTGGAAATCTGCTTATGTGGCAAATGCCTAATGCCCAAAGGTAAGTGGAGAGAGTTTCTGTAGAGGGGAAATTGAGAAAGCAGCAACATGCAAGTCATTCGTTTTTGGCTCCTGTGCTATAAAAGCAATAAAAACTATAAACCTTTCCATTGTGTCCTATTCTCTCTGTCCCATTGCTTCTCCACAAGTCTGCAGGCTTGTGGAGTTGTTCTGTCAGCTCACTCTTATTCCTAAGGGTCCCAAAACTCCTCACTGCTACATGGCTTGAAATGTAACTCCATTAGAAGGCAAAACCGACACCTATCCCATTTTTTTGTCTCTCCTTCTCTACAATTTTGGTGTGTGACATAAACATGACTTCAGTCACATAATGGGAATGAGCTTGAGGTTATGTGGCCCCTGCTGCACCTGAGTTTTAAATTTATTTCTTCCAATCAGTCTTCTGGGGCTGTTTTCCTGCAAGACGATGTAGCACAGCCCACAGCCCACAGTTTTAATTAAAGCCTGAGAATTTTTTTTAAGGAAGTTCTCTAGACTGCAATGACTAAAAGCTTCTGAAGATGTTATATGTATATCACATTTAACCACTTGCACCCAACGTGAGTTGCTCAGAATGGATGAACAAAGCACACTCTGCCTTTTTAGTCAGCACAGGAGTAGTTTTGAAAGGAAGAATGTTTAAGAATTAATTCCGTACCAAATGAAAGACTAAACTGGCAGAAGCTCTTGGTGTCTGAGACAAATGTTTGCAGAACATTGTCTAACTATCTTCACATGCTGATTTTATAGATACAGGCTTTAAAAGTCAGCTTTCTTCTCCCAAAGCTCCACCCACATCATAAATCAAGAAAGAGATCAATAAATAAAGTAACAAAATATCTCTGCTGCTGATGCACAGTAGATGCCAGTTTCTCTTCCTGTTCTGTTTGGCAGATTCCCATGAATGGCACAGAGTGGGTGGCCCACGCATTGATAATCACCTTAATTTTCAGAGTTGCTTCTATTATTAAACTGTGTCAGTGAGCCCATCTGGATTACAGAAACCAATTTTACTGATGAAATCACACACAATTTCAGTAAAAGTTGGATAATATTCTTTCAATATTGAATAACTGTGTGGATCAGGCTGTGCTTGCAACATAGGCATATGGCAAGCACATGAACAACATGCTGTACTCTGAACCTATTGTTTTAGTTTGTTCTTAGCAGTTTCAGCCCAGAAAAATCCATTACTAGTAAATTACTTGTGATGGTTTGTTAGGAGAAAAAAATGTTATAGCAGAAGAATATCCTCTCTCCTTTATGCCCTCCTTCCCCCCTGCCTGTACAGAGAGTATTAATGTTGCACACAAACAACTTTTAAATTTTTTTTCTAAGTATAAGCAAGTCTAGCAAGAGAAAAAAAAAACAAACTTCATGTTTTAATAAGAGTAAATCAAGATTTGTCAGGAAAGATAGTCCTTCATCAGACTGAGTATCATACTTGGATAACAACAGGAAATCTTACAGACACATATGCCCTGTTTCGGATTCTAATGGAGTAAAAAATATTGCCTCTCCTGTCTACTTTTATACTTGTACCTTGTATCACAGCTACATCAATACAACATTTGTTGGTATAACGAATTCATATGCTTGTGAGCAACAATCACAGATACTTGTTTCTTATTTGAAATATGCAGGTGTTGCTTTTGGAGACTCAAAAAGCAGCCATCTCACCTTTTTTTTATTTTTT
>VWYP01004004.1:0-26246 GCA_013400435.1 Pycnonotus jocosus | reverse complement strand
TGTGAGGTAACAGGCTTCACAGTAAAAGGGAAAAACAATGTACTTTCGAAAATTTGTTTTAATTTTTAGATATAACACTTTTATATATTCTCTGATCTAGTTGCAAACCTCTGCTTAATGTCAACAACAGGTTCTCTTTTTATAACAGCTTCTTAATGACTCTATAGAGACAGCTTCTGGCTCCTCAAGTGCCATGTAATTCCAGCAGTGGGCATATCCTTAATCCCATTTAAATGTGGAGTAATTTTCTACTTTGTCCACAAATGAAGGGCCACCCAGCACTGTCTGATATGTCTGATATGGTGGGACTGCTCAGAAACACAGCAAGAAAGTGACAACTGCTTACTCAGTGCATTTTCCCACCCCATTTTATGCTGAAGTGCATCCAGGTAGTGCGTCCATGTCTATGCTGGAGAAGGCTGTTTCCTGCCTTAGAGCTGTTCCTGCACATGCATTTGGCCTTCTTATTTTTCTGCGTCAACCATCTTCTCATGAATCTTAGTTTCTGTTTCCCCACAGCAGCAGTGCAGAGTGCAGCCCTTTAAAGGATCTGAGATGCTTCTCTTCTGGTCTGGGCATTGTTCCTGCCTCTCTCTGGGAATGGCAACTGTGTGGAGCATCCCTTGTCCTCTTTCTTACAGGACTGCTCCTTGTCCCTGGTACTCAAAAGCTGTGCTGCTGAACCTGGCCTTGAGCAATGAGAAAGTGTGGCATGTAATTTGATGTGAGATGTCATATCAGGTTAGCTCCTCTATGGGTGAGGTGTTATGCCTAGTTCCACCGATCATCAAGTCATCTGCCCAGTTACCTGGCCAAGGAACCACAGCCTTGTAAACAAAAGAATTCATCTAATTTCACCTTCAGAAGCTACTTTCTTTGTTGAATGTGGCAGTATAATTCAGGAGACAAGCAGAGTTCCTCTAGGCACTGGTAAGCTCCTTTACCCTGCTGGGGTGACTTCCTAATGTTCCAGCAGCACCATGTGTAGCACTGATGTAGGGAAAGCTGCACCCAAGCTTGGAGGCCAGTGTTACACTGGGATAAGCCCAAGCACTCTCAGGGTCATGTAAGTCCTTTTCGTCCTCTGGGGGCACTAGACATTTTAGCATTCATGTAAATAAAGTATGTGTGAAACATACGTTGTATCTCTCCACACAGACACATGAGCACAGCACAAATGCTCTGAGGCTATCAGGTCATTTATTATGCTCTTTGGTTTTTATTACCAAGTAGACACAGTATTATTCATGCACATAACTTGCACATTCACTATTATTTTCAGCTGTTATAAAGTAATAAATATTCTCATGCACCTGGCCATAGTGGTGTTGCAATTCTTATACATTTGCCTTTCTCCCATTGCTTCTTTTAACAGTTCAGTATTGGTCCAAAAGGTGTTGGAACTGTGACCATTATTTTAATTTGATTAAAGAAATATTGCTGGATAAAATATTTGCTCATCAAATATGTGTCGAGCCCCTAGATAAAAACAGTGAAGAAAGAGTTGGACTGCCAATCTTTGGAACTCATCTTTTCACTGCTCCTGTAATAGTACCTTTGATTTCATAATATGCTGCAGAGACAGTATACCTCTCTTATGTTTGTGGCACCATCCAGGTTTCCAGCAATATGTTAAGTTGTAAAACTCATAATCCCTTTAAAAGGCTATCACGACATAAACAGAGAATGTGTCTGAAAATAAAATTCTGGGAAAGTTGAAGTCATAAGTGATCCAAATAAAGTAGTGTGCCCTCGTTTACAAGATTGAGATGACACTGCAGCAGCCCCAAGTTGTCTGCCTGAAGCATGTGGCACTGTGCTGCTGTCCCCCAAGGAAATGCCTTTTCCCTTTTAGACCACCCATCAAGAACAATAACTGTGGTTATTGTACCTAGCACAATGCCTATCAAAAGCAAAATTCAGGCTGACATGAGATGCAACTGCAGATCTAGTGCAAGTGTGCAGGAAAGATTCTGTAGCTGCCACTGCTCCTCACATGGCAATATTAGGGAGCTTCCCCACACAGCACAATGCCAGGGCATTGCAGGTTGGTTTCTCTGAGATTTCCACTTTGCTGGTAGAGCACAGGACTTCAAATGCCAGGAAAAGGAAATAATCTCATGGATTTTTCAAATATTTTCTATGGTGTTACTCTAAATATGTGTATGATTTGGAAAAAAAAATCCAAAACAAAAAACCAAACAAAGCAACAACAACAACAACAACAACAATACACCAACAAACAATACACCACAACAAAAGAAAAAACCAAAAAGGAGAGTGCCATTGGACCTGCCATTTCTCTACAATCTTGTCAAGACAAGACTCTGCATGATGCTCCACAACAGAATGACAGATGAATGGCATGTAGCCCAAGGTGTCTTTCTAGCTGCCCTCCCCCTACCCCCAGCAGTCTGCATGGTGCACTGACATCAATTTGTCCTTGTGGGAGTGCACTACGACATAGGGAGCCATTGTTGCCTTTCAAGATGCAGCTTTTTTCTTTTGAGACAGTTAGATTTTGCTATCAAGTCCAAACACTGGAAAAAAAAAATGGGGAGAATAAATCCTGCAATGACACAACTTACAAAGTGTGAAGCTTTAGGATATTAAAATATTATGAAAAGGGTTTTCACTTTGTTGGGTTTACTCATCTCCTCTGCTTTGAACTTGACCTGCTCTAATTAATATGAAGCTTCCTTGAGTCAGGGGAAAAAACCAGAACAGAGTGAAGCAGAAAGGACATAAAATCAGTGAAAAAACCTCTGGTACCAGCAAAGAAGGACAGCACTAAGAACAATCAGTGACATTGGAACATGGTAGTTCAGAATACACTTGTGCTTGTAGAAGCATAATAATCTTGTTCTCAATTCAGATATGTTTGGAAGGTATAATAAAAAGCTACACTGTAGTTTCTCATCAGACAGTGTCCTGGGTGAGTCCTGCCATACATCAACATTTTAGAAATGGCATTTAACATCTAACAAGAGATGAAACATAATTCTCCAGGTTTACAAGAAAAGGTAATAAAGACCATGAATGATGGTCTGGCAGAAAAGTCCTGGCAAAGAGTATTACAGCGGATTTTAATATGACTTTGGAATGTCATATAAGGGTTCTTTTGAAGTCTACATATTTTGGTATCTGCCTCTCCCTCCATGTACTCCAGGTCT
This sequence comes from Pycnonotus jocosus, assembly GCA_013400435.1. Classification (NCBI taxonomy): domain Eukaryota; kingdom Metazoa; phylum Chordata; class Aves; order Passeriformes; family Pycnonotidae; genus Pycnonotus; species Pycnonotus jocosus. The sequence continues at coordinate 23,073 of VWYP01004004.1, read as the reverse complement.
AGTGTGGCTGCATCAGAAAAGCTGAATGAGCGCTACTATGCTCGTGGTGTTGTGCAGACTTAACTGGATTGTCCCCTGGGATCAAGCCACTGCAGAAAGCCCTGCCACAGATCATAAACTTTCTTCAGCAGTGGGGTGTGTCAAAAGAACACATGCCCCTGTGTGCTTTGGTAGGATATGCCTTCTCCCCGTTTTGCTCCTGGTGGAAGATCCTCCACTTCTGAACTACTGAGTGCCATGCAGGACAAGACTTTAGGTGACCTGGTTGTCATTAGCTGCTCCTTTTATGCTGCTGTTGGAATGACACTTCGGTAAAGGGAAACTTCTTCATGGCAAATGTCATGGCCAATAGGGAGGGCATTCCTGATAATGTAATTATTAGCCAGAGGAGAAACTCTGGTAACCTCCAGCAGGCTTCTCTAAAATCCACTACAACATTAACAGTAGAATTGCTGACAATTCTCCCTCCTCTTCCTAGGTAGGTGAAGTTCATCCATGATAAGGAGCTTGCATTGTTAAACCCAGGCCATGCTTTTTGTTCTTTCCAGTAGATGAAAGATGAGAGAGCTTCTTAGAATAGAGTCTGATCTGTGAAGAAATGGAGAACTCAGCCTACGCACTTCATAAAGAAAACTCGAAGGAAATTTTCTCTATTAAAATTTCTTGTGTTTGATAGCTGTGAACTCATAAAATTTAACTGAACAATGGTTTTCTGTATAAAGGTCTCTTCAGTCAATAGTTCCTCTCTAAGCTGTTCCAAAACATCCTGGCTTCAATAAGATCAGATGCTCAAACAGCCAGTGCAGGAAACAATGTGACTTCTATAGGTTTAGCAGCTGTTCAATATGCTCTGTTGTGGTGGGTCTTTCTTGTGTTCAATTTTGTCATGTTTTTCACAGGCTTCCGTTATTGCTCCTATTAGAGAGGACACATAAGAGATAATTTTAAAAAGCAGTTTGTGCGGGAAGGCATTGTCTTTTATAGCATTTTTAATTGAGATGTAGACAGGAGCCCCACTTATTAAACCTGTAAATGGTTTTGCAGTAAATTAGGAATATAAAAGGGGACTGTCTGAGCTTCCAGATTCAGATAAGTGTTTTGCAGTCCCAAGTAGAGATTAATGTCAGTGATATTTTTTTATCTCATGGATGCTATGACAAAGTAAAACACAGCTTATTGAATTTCTTGTGTTTGTTTCACCAGAAAAAAAATTAATATAAATCTTTTAGTCCCAATTCTATTCTCCTCATCTACAGGTCAATAAATTAGAAATACAGTGGAGATGGAACATATCTACACGTCACGTAGCCCAAGCTCATCAGTTGCATTGGTTTCTCCAGTTGAAAGGGCATCTGCCCTGGATTGGGTACCACAGGCTCCTGTCTCTTGCCAAGAGTGCAGTCAGAGCTTCATTGTCATGTTGCTTTCTCACATTCCTCACTGCAGCGCTGCTCTGGAAGGATGTATCCCTGAGAAAAAAAATCAGGTTTCATTAAAAAACTGCATCTCCCTAAACTCTACATGGAGGATAAATTGTACTTTCAATCACAGACAAACCAGGAAGTTGTAAAAAAAGTTGTAAAACTGTTGTTGGAGAGAATGTACAAGACCTTTTCTTTAACCCCACAATGCAGAATTTCATTCAGAGATTTTTTTTTCTCTTGTAAAATAAATACATTTCTAAACAGCATGTCCCTTCAAAATGTGAAAACAAAGTTCCCAATATATTATTTAGGATGTCTATTAAAGCTTTTGCTTTTTCCTGTGTGGCTAAAACTATTCAACGTGTTCAAAATGAATTCTGGCTCACTTTTACAAAGCAAATATTATCAAAACTAACTCCAAACTAATAAAACACAGTTCCTCACCTTCTAACGGCACTTATTTCTAGATTTTTTTAGATTTAATGTATTTTAGGCTATGGGAGAATATTATTGCAATATATTTATTCCTTTGATGTAGTGATTCTCTGGGAAAAAAAAGAATTCCTGCATCACTTACAATACTGTGGTCCCCAATTTGAAGAATTTCCAAATGTGTAATAATTGCTCTGAGAATTGTAGTGAAGCCAATGACAGCCAGTGTCTGCCAAAAACTTGCAATCCAGATGCAAAATCAATACACGTGTCACATCTCTCAGCAGAAAACTGCTTCTTTCTCTTCTGGCAGATAGTGACTATGAGTGGATTGTATCTCTGACTTCAAGAGTCTGAATTTGATAACACTATAAATCCATAATAGAGATAATACAGGATACAAATACAGGATTCTGGTAATCTCAGATGAGTCATCTTTTTCATAACCAAATTTCAGATTATACAGATGTCAGACACATCCTTCCATTCTAAAATTCAGGGAATACATAAATTTATTTGAAATTATGACTCTTGGACTGTCCTGGAGCTACTTGGATGATTGGAATGTATCTGCATTCCACAAAGATTTCAGCAGACTTCCCACGACACTAAAATATTCAGAATGAGAGCTGGCAGGTCATAATTACATTCACATATTCACATGTTTGAGTGACAGTTTGTATATATAATGATGATGTTGCTTCATTTTCTTCCATATATTTTAGGATTAAGGTATTAGGAGTATCCTTACTATGTGGGAGAGATGTTCATCATCTCTGTCTGTATCTACTCTACTGTTTTGAAGTCAAGATTTTCCATGCTAACTCCGAAACATGTCCAGTGGTTTAGGTAATTTGGGCTGCATATTATCTCACAAACTGAGATGAAACACAGAGATCCTCTGTGGATCTGTACCAAAAAAAACATTCAGAGAAACTTTGGAGACAAATGCATGTTCACAAAACTTTTTCCATAGAGCTCTGTCCCTCCTGGCTGATGTGGGCAGAAGGCAACAGTTTAATGAACTGTAAACAAATTTTGAGTGTCAGAACTAGAGAGTCTTTTCCATGGTTGGAAAAAAAACTCCAAGCTCATCAAGTACAACCTTTGACCAAATACCACCATGCCCACTAACTCACATAGGCTTCCTACCTCTCTTCTGCTGGAGGACAGGTGTTGATGAAGGGTCAATACTCTTGGCACAACAAAAATGTGCGGCACTGATGGTATGAGCTTAGAGGTTTGCTATTCACTTGAGGCTTGTAAGCAAAAATGATTCCTACTGATTACTTTGAAATGAGCCAAAATTTGCTAAATAAAACATGTATCCAAAAGTAATTGGTTCAGTTGGGTCATTACAGGATTGGTTCTTCTCTGTTTGGGTGCAATACAGTACAGTAGAAAGGTCTGATTAAAGATCTGGACTAGCCTCTCCTTCATCTTTCAGGGACAGTGTGATTCTCCAATTAAAATTACACCAGGGACTGTCTCTGCTACAGTTTATTAACGAAACACTGAAGCACATGTTTACTGTAGTCTAAGTTCAAGCATATGACCATGCAGAGCAAATGTTTTCAGAGACCCAAAACAAGGTAGCAATGTTTATAAGTGCCCTCTGCCCTTTTTGAAAGACTGCATTTAAGAATAGCTTGGTGTTTCAGGGGCTCTGTGTGAGACAGTATCCACACCGAGCAAAGAGCAATAGATGAAGCACAAACTCCAAATTGTCTATTAGTTGAGACTGCATCTCTCAGTACATAGGGGTGTGTGTAGGGAGGAATGCAGGGTTGCACCTCCCAGGCAGAGAGTTTTGTTGTGCATATCATCAGCACGGAGACCACAGAACAGGAAAGTTGATTGGTGGCAAAACCAGGCATGAGCTATGCGCTGTAGCACAGGTAACAATATGTGAAATGGTGTTCAGTGACAAGTGAGATTCTGTCTGCTGATAAACCTCAGCTTTACCAGAAGAGACAAGCTACCTTTTATGGTCCACATAGAAAGGAAGGACAATTTTGAATTCTCTTCTGGAATAGCTAGATGGAAGAAGCAAAGTACTTTTTTGGCCAGTTTCGTTCAGCCAGAGACTTCTATGGATGTGATGGGCACATTCCACAAATTCTCATGTGCTTATGTGATTTGATGGCCTTGTTAGAGTGCAGAAAATTAGCTCTGCCTATCACTAGTTTTGGAGAATAGCGTTCCTATTTAGTCAAATAATTTAATTTAATTCATTTAGCGTTGTCTTTCTCACATGTAAGGACACAGGTCCACAACTGCAGGTGTGCATAGGTGCAGAAATCTGGCCAAATGCATCATTCTTCACACTTAAACTGTGAGTGTTGCATGAACTATCTGTGAAGCTTGTTGCAGATGTACCAAGAATTTACAAGCTTGCTACAGTGTTTTGTGGGAAAAGCAGGGAGAGAAGTGCTTTTCTCAGAGAAGTCAGATAAGCTGTATTCTTAGACTACTTCAGAACGTGATTTCACCAGTCCCTAAAAAGATGGAATGCAAATGGATGCTGCTTCTGTGTTCTAGGAGATTTCAAAACTGTTCAAGAATGTGTATTTTGAGGATAAGCATTGGTTTTTTAGAGGGGGATGGCTGCATATGATTTTGTATAATGCTAAGGATAGCCAGGCAAGAGTGGATGAGAAAAACTGTAATTTAGGATAGATAGTAAAATCCAGGATAGATAGCAAATCCAGAAAGCTGTCTGGTATGCCATGTGGATAGAGCTAACAACTGTTGTTGGTCCCAGCCTCAGAGCTGTGGATGAAAAGAGCTCAATGCTAGTAAGAAGTCATAAACATTTTGGGAAAGAACATGCATTACAAAAAGGTATTTCAGTTAAAAGGGAATGAAAAAGATCCAATTTTGATGTGGCCACCATCTGACATTTACCTATTTAAGTGTAGTTAGGTAACTGAGTTTCAGATGCATATGAGCATTCACTGGCTTTCTCTAATCAGTGAAGAGGAAAGGAAGTTCTAGAGCATGGGTTCTCTAATCTCATGGCGGTGTCTAGACAGCCAACAAAAAAACTCTCACCATTGACTGCCAATGAAGTCCAGTCTAATAGTTCATATTAACTGAAGCCTAGATACAGCAGTAATAATTGATAAGTACTCATTAATTAGATAATAAATGTTTAAATAAAATTTCAAGCACCTGAATTACGATAAAATTAATTTTATTCCCTTTATCTGAAATAAGGGTGCCAAAACTTCTCAAATACCGTTGAAACAGAAGGAAAGTTGGTACTGCATTACTAATGTCCAAGTACTTTAAAAAACCCTAAAACAGAGTTTCTGAGCTGGCATTTAGAAGACCAAGGATCAAATCTTGGAATTCCCTGGTTGTCTTTCAAGGGTGCATTAGACTTTTGATAAGAGCCAGAGGAAATGACTTGCTCTTATGCAAACTTTTCATGTGAGAATATTTTGGAGTGTGTATGGAACATTTTATGCCATCCACAAGGCATCCTTAATGAGAAACCTGTCTCATAGCTTTTAAATGCAACATCTGGGTCCTCTCTGTTGACCACAGCTTTCAGAGAGAGAAAATCTAGTACGAAAGTCCAAAGCCATCAAGGGCTTTGTAGGTCAAAGTCAATACCTTTGCCTCAGTCTGGAAAAGCAGCAGGAAAGCAGCAGAGATCACAGAGCACTGGTGTCACATATTGCCATGCTGAGGAGTTGTCAGCAAAAATCCAACTCTAGGATTGCTAGAAAAAACAACAGATAGCAAAAGGTTTGTCTTGCTTCATTTCAGCTGAGTTCTGAGGTTTCCAAGCTTTACAGAATGACAACGACCATGTACATTTTTATAGTCCAACAGAGTTCAGAGCGCTGGTAAGAAAGCAAATCACTGCTTGGTCAGCTCCTCATAGGCACAACAGTTCAAGAGTTCGTGTTTTTTCTCTCTCAGCTAAGCTGTTTTCCCAAGAATTTCTTTGTTACTTTTTGCCATAAAACAAAAGGTCAGGTTTGATGTTGCTCCTAGAAATGTTCTTGTTGTTCTGTTTGTTTATATAACCCCCCTCTCTGTCCATCTGATGGAGAATGTCAGCTGCATGCAGGATGGTGAGAAGAATGACAGCCCCAAAAAGAGGGCCCGGGGTGGGGTACACAGAGCTGTGAAGGAAATAAAGGGAAAATAAGCAGAGTTTTGCCTCTGGTCATTTGCAGACAGCTTGTGAGATCCTCACATCACACACATTGCTGGGTTGCCTGTGACGTTTCTGAACACACAAGCTGTTATTTCCTCACAAGGAGTCAGCACCGCTAAACCCTTTCAGGCGACGTGGGTGGGCGCTTCAGAAGACATACTGTCTCATCCCATTCAGGAACTGCCCTCTGTCACTGCTCTCCTGGCATGCTGGATGTTTGTTGTTTAAGTAAATAAACTGGCTTGTGTCTCAGGCTAGCTGTGAATGCTGTGTACTCCCACCACCACCCTGTCCCGGCCACTCCAGGGGACAGGAAAAAAAAAAAGAAAGAAGAAAAGAAAAAAAGGAAGAAAACAGCCAAAAGCAACAAGAAGATGAAAAAGATCACAAAGAGCTTGATGCCACCCACTAAGCCCCAACCTACAAATAATCACTGACCAAATGGTGAGGCCCCAACATCCTGTCAGCACTCAGCCTTTCGATGAAAATCCATGGTGGAGGTGATTTTGAAACCAACTTTCCTGTCTCTTTCAAAAAGAAGATTCAGGGAAATAGCTATCCCAGGATACTTTGGTTTTCCTTGTTTCTTCCAAATGTATCTTTCAACTTTGAAGTCAGTGGTCAGTTTCTCCAAAACTAAAATAATAATATTTGAAGCCACGTTGTCAGCTTGCCTCCTTTCCTAGGCTACAGAACGTATGTGATGTAGACAGGAGATGCAAAATCATGAATCTGCCTCTGTTTTATCAAAGATGTACAAGCATGATTCCAAACAGGCTTAATTTGTGTTTTACAGCATCTCCACTGCCCCTTTTTTAAGTCTTGATGCTAAGCTATGTCAGGGAAATCAGATGTCTGCTGCAATACAGATTGTCTTTAGGGTTAATAGGAACTTTTCATACTGGCTGAGGCAGCATACAGGTTTTCACATTCTTCTCTTGGTGGGTATTCACATCAGCCAAATGAAGAAACTTCTTTAAATAATGTGGCCTTCCACCCTTAATTCCACAGAGAATCAATGAGGAAAAAAAGGTCAAACCGGAATAATTCCAGTAGCTTCTCTTTGACATCAACCTCTGCATGATTTTCTTCTGCCCTCCTCCTCCTCTGCACTGCCTCTCTGGTGCTGATCTACCAAGTGCAAGTAATTGAATAAATTAAATAATTTCTACACACATTAGTCATTGTGCCTATATGCTATGCTACCTGGGAATAGAGTTTGTCACTGAAACATTGCTTCTGGAGAAACTGCTTGAAAAAAAGGTTAATTAAGTGAAAATGGGGACAGATCCTAAGAATTTGCTCCACTGATTCTGCTTTCCTCTACAAACACCTTCTATTTTTGGACTGGATTGATAACAACAACCATATTAAGAGTTAAGGCATAAAAGAACCCCAGCACTAGATGCACCCTGCAAATGCAGAATGCCTAAATTGAATGTTTTTGTAGAGTGCCTAATAAAACTGGCTTCCAGAAGTGCTTCATTCAGTGAAAATGTCATAAATTGTGAGTTAGTCACAGAGAGATGTGGTGATCTTCCATTGATTTCCCTAGTCTCTCAATACACTTTTTCATAAATAATCTAAAAAGGTATTTTTCACAGTTATTTGCACCTCTCCATCAGACAAGGACAACAGAACTAAACCCACAGGCTGGGAGATCTTAGCCCCTGAAATCTCTCAAGAGAGGCACCAGCAAGCACAGACAGGTTACTGGAAATCTATCTGAACCCGCAGCAAATCACACTGTGTTTCATCATACTACTTGTGTCTCTTGTTCCCATAAGGACAAAGATCCAAAACTTAAAGGGATATTTTGATATCTGAGTGTCTCCTGATTCAGCAGTGCTTGCCACCACATGAACTCCATCACTTTGCATCTGAAACTCATACAAAAAGCAAAAAACTCCACCCCCAAACCCCAGCCCTTAGAGGCAAGATTCCTTTCTAGTCTTCCATTCAACTTCTTTATTTTCACACAGTCCTCAACAGGGGGTCTTGTCACCAAGGAGGTGGTTTTCACTTCTACAAATAAGCAATATAAAAGAAAATTGATCTAATGCCAAATTTGGGGCACACTGTGAGTAAACACAGAAACTGACAACACAGTCATAATGCTTGATACCATCATATTTAGCAGTTTGTGGGAGCCTCCTTCCAGCTTTGAAAAATCATAGCTGTATATTCTATTTGGAGAAAAAAGAACACCTTTTATTTGACACAGTTTTCTTCAAATTTTAGGCAAGCTTAGAAGTCATAGGAAGAAATATTGCATAGCTTTCACAGAGAAATAAATGAGTATTTAAATCTCATTTCTCCTGCCTCTTTTGCTCCAAGTCAAGCAAAGTTTAATTTTTCAGTTACACTCCCTTGGACTGAAATAAACAAACAAAGCGAAAAGCAACCAAACAAAAAACAACCAAAAGAGATCCACCAGGAAAAAAAATAATTCATTTAATACAGAACTTCAAAGCTTTAATAATAGGCACAAAGAAAATCTTAGTGGTCAGATTCTATCATGCAGGAAAACATCACCAGGTAATAGATTAAGCCACTTCTGGCATAATTAAAGGTATGTAAATAATGAAACATACCAAATAATATGACACAAAGCATTTAAAAACTTTCAGAATCATAATGGCTGCAGTAGTCACGCTTCCACAACTGTGATTACAAATAACTGGGCTCAACATATTTTCCAGACAGTTTTTCCTCTGTATTTTGTACAAAGCTTCAGCATACAGTGAGCCTGGGAGTATCAGGGTACAGCTGGTCATTCCCACCCGTTCCTCAACCCCTCCAGAGTAGGAAGACACTGCTGCTCCCAGAGGCCAAGTTCTTACTGTAGAAATGGCAAATGCTCCAGACCTCGCATCTCTGACCTGCTGTGTGAGTCTTGGCTTTTGCTCCAGGACAGTGTAAGTCCTATGATGCTACATAGCCCCACTTCCAGATGAATCAGACATGAATGGAATTATTATAAATGCAGCAGTGCTAGCTGTCTCATTGACTATCCAAACAGCATCTCTCTCCTTACTAGAGAAACACTCTTATTTTTGTTTATTTCTTTTTCCATAACTACATGTTTGGGGTTTTTTTATCAGGTTCAGCTCTGCTTTGGAAAGAGACTTTAAAATGGAAATGAACTTATTTTGCATCTCTTGGATTGAAGTTGTGTATCTCTCAGCCTTGCAAGCAACAAAATGTTAGCAAAGAACCAGGCAGAAAATCTGTTCTGTGCGTGTATCACTGAACTGACTTGATAGAGATTGACTCAGAAATACAGAGACTTAAATGCTTTGTTCACACAGGCAGTTTATGCAAGAAGCTGCAATTGAAAGCTGTAGTGGTGATGCTGAATGCAAATGAGATAACATGTAATTTAATCCCAGTTGCAATTTGGAGCTATTGTTCACAGGAATCACACATTTTAAATTAGCTAAAGCCCAAGATGAACTGACATTGTAACTACCTTATTTCTCTTTTTCTACAATTTCTTGTGAAAAATCGAGGCCAAAGTATGATTATTATGAGAACTATAGTAATATTCTTCAAATTATCTTTTTGTTATTTGCTTCATGCACACAGACAAGACTGGAGTGTTAAGTAACTGTGTTTAAATTGTCACATCCGCACACGAAAGGTCTGTCTTTCCTCTTTCCCTCCTATCCTTGAAACAAAGTTTTAGAGAAAAACAAACCGGCACCAAAACTATGCTTGTGAATCCATTTTAACTTAATTAACACTACGCTAGTTACAAATGCAAACAGGTTCCCAAGCATGAAGTTTGGCTGTCCCTCCACTCTGTGAATTCAAATTTGACTCCTTGCTTTGTTCTAACAAACAAAGAGAGCAAAGAACAATGTGGCCCTGACCCTTCTTTACCCCTTCCCTTTAAATATTCAGATGCCCTGAGACATGAAGAGGTCCCACAAGAACAAACACCTGCCATTCCTCCGGCCAGCACTTTGACCAGATATTGCCTATCTGCTTTTTGAACAACTTTCACATGTCTGGGCCTGTTTTATAAAGAGGATGACAACACTTGTGTACTCAGGACATAGCCTGTATTTCTATGCAGAAGCACACTATGAGGACCTTCCCATGTACCACACAAACACACTCCACTTGCAACCTCTCAGCAATTTTCTTGCCTGGGGATCCAATGCCATAGGCTTGGAGTCAGGGTGAACCTAATAGTCCAGCTGCAAGCTTCCTTTGAATATGTTTGTGTATACGTGCTTGTACTGAGATAGGAATCTGCAGTCTCCACACACTGCTCCTCTTAGGAGTGAGTCCAGACCCAACATGAGAGGAGAGTGTTAGGAAGTTGTGGGCACTGTATAGACTGAAAGCACATTTTTGTTCCTTAAATGCACAAAATATGTGCATTACTGATAAGATGGGGACATTGCTAGGTCAAGACCCAGTGAGAACTCCAGCAGTGGTGCTGTGGACACACATGGCCAGTGTAGGAGGTGGACCCTTGGGCCCTCAGCGCAAACTGCAGCAGTCTGGTTTCTGTCTTTGTTCCAGCAGCTCTGGGAGCTGGGCTCTGAAGGTGCTGGAAGATGGCGTGAGGCTGGTAGGATTTTCTGTCTGGTGATTAGAGGTCACTCATCCTCCCTCAAAGGTCCTGGGTCCTTCCTTGCATAGTTGCACAGACTACTTGGCTTATTTCTGAAAAGCTCACTAATTGGAAGAGATGGCTGGTAAGGCCCACAAAACTCACAAAATTATATTATTCCTCACTGGCCTTAGACAGACTCATTCTTAAAACCCTTCAGTGCTGGGAATTTCCACCACCACCCCACCAACAACCTATGCCAGTGCATCACTCACTACCCAATTGCAAATGCTTTCTTAAAATCAGGTACAAATCTCTCTTGCAATGATTTGTACCCACTATTGTCCCATCTGTGATGGACATAAAGAGTAGATTATTTAGAAGAATGATGTCACACTGAATGGAAACCTTGTCCTGCTAAATGCTATGATGATGTGTCTGCTCTAAAACTGCTGCATTCAGTGATGGCCAAGATTTTTTTCACCATTCTGGAGTGCAGAATAAGAGCTGGACATACATTCAGACTTTCCTCCAAAAAAAGGATCTGTGCTGCTATAATTTTTAATGAAGGAAGACATGCAAAATGGGATCAAAGTAAAAGAGAAGAAAGGAAAGCCTAAATCAGATGGTCTTTGAACTTGATGTGGCCTGAACAGGGTGGTTTCCTCCATGGTTCTCATCTATCTAATAAAAAGCAAGCACACAGGCTAAGCAGAAAAAATCAGCAGAGGCATGTGAACTGCTGTTTGCTCCTGAAAGCAGTGGGACCTAGGCCCTGACATATCACTGAGACTTGTCAATCACTTTCAACTTTTGATTTTTACTTAAGTTGCAGAAATACTATGAGTCATTTCTCATAAGCAGCAACAAAAAAGCCAGCCCAAAAGCTACAAGCAAAATAGGCCAACCTCTCTCAAAAAAAAAAACCTTAAAAAAAAAAATCAAGAGTCTAATTCCCACAAGAAACAGTCATGTAATTAAAGTTAATTAAAGTTTGGTACTAAGCATTTTCAAGTAGCTGAGCACCAGCAGTTAATATCCCTCCCAACCACAATCTGTGAGAAGGTCTTGACTTTGTTTTTGTACTCAAAACATTACATTTTTGACATTTTTCCCATTACTTTGGTTCCCAGCAAGAGATGCAGATTTTCCAGTGTAGGTAAAATGACAACCAACCATTTTTCACATTGTGTAAGCTGAGTCAGACCTTTTATTCTCAAGTAAACAAATACACTTTCAGAACATTTAGGCAAACCTCACTGCTTGTCCTCACATCTGAAATGAGCTCTTGCCCATGGTCTAACACTGAAAGAGACTGCTGCCATAATTCAAAGTAACAGCTTTATTGTTTTTCCCAGGATTGAGGAAGGCATTCCTGGCATCCCGTGGACTAGCTGGGACTCTTTTCCATCATGAGGTGTCCTGCCACATCTGTGAGTGACAGAGATCAAACATCCACCCAAGCACTGTACGTGTGCAACTGTGTAAGAAATGTGTGGGCATGGGGGTACAAATAACCAATTCCCTTCCGTGCTCTCAACCAACTTCCTTTCATGCAGGTTCCTGGAGCCAAAAAGTTGTGATGTTTGATAAGCCTGTGGTTCCTCCCAGTCTTTATTTCTGTCTGTACTTGCTATTTTCTGATAACCTTCCCAGCACAGTTGAAACCACACAGAAGAGTGGTTTTGCTTCATACTGAGGTCTCTGGGCTTTGATGAGAGACCTGAAATCAGGGAAAATGGGTGGCATTGCTTGTTACGTCTTGGGGGCTGAGATTCTCAGGCTGAAGAGAGGCATGTTTCTCTGACTACACAGAGATGTGCAAAATCACAATGTGCTGGCTAGCTTCCCTAGCTGGCTTCTGACCTCACGATTCACCATCAAATGTCACAAAGTGAAGCATAGTACGGCTATGAGAGAAGCTAAGTTAGAACTAAGAGTCCTTGGTTTTCATTCTTCATCATTCATATAATTTGGATTAAGACCTTTCCAGAGATTTGAACAGAGGCTGAGACCTGACAGACTTTTCTCCTTGGAGAAAGGTCATGTTCCAAGCAGGCAACAAGGAACTTAGGGGCTTAAAAGATACCTGAGATACTCCTGGACTGTGTTCTCAAATGTCCACTAAAAATGGCTGAGAGACATTTTATGTTCCTGAGGATAATGGGCAACAGATCCTGAGTGAGCAATGTATACATTCCATCAAAAATCTAAAACATGTAAACAGACAGACAGAAATTATCAGGGGGATGTGAGAAACTTCTAAATTAACAACAAAGGCAGGAAGAGGAAGTCCAGAACAAACACATCAATGTTTTTCACAACCATGGAGGAGAGTAATCTACTGGTTTAAAAAATATTTAGTACACTAAACATTAGCTGAGTAACAGTCTGAGAGATACATGGCACTGGTCCATGGAAATATAAACACGAGGCATTTGCTTCATTGTGTTTATTTTTCTTTAAATATTTACTTTCTGTGTTTTTCCTGGATATAGTTTTTCATCCTATATGCATAACAAGCTACCTTTCCAAAGGCTGACCTGGGAGGCACACTCAGGGTCACTGGTTTGGTTTCAGTGGCTCTTTCTTGGGATTTAGTATGTTTCATGAGGGAAAAATAGACATCTACAACTTCTCTCTCCCATTCCCAAACCCCCAATGCCCCACCACTGTATTTGATAGCCTTTTTGGCAAAGATTGTTGAGAATAGGGACTGAAGGGGTTTGCAAAACACCAGTTTCTTTTTCCTCCGCTTTTTCATGGACTGGAGCATCTAGAAAACAGACAAGCCCGCATGGAGTGGGAAAGCAGATGTGTGTCTTTTTCTTGCCTCATTGTAATACAGTCCCTTAGGCCTTAGAGATAGTTTGAGTGGTGCTGAGTCCTGTGAGATTTCATGGCATAGAACAAAATGCAGAACCTGGAAGGGGCATCTTTATGACTTTATTCATTTTCAGTGTTGGTACACTCTGTACCTTATAACTTCTGAGCTAGGCATGTTCAGCATCAGGCACAAGATTGGCATCTGCCTGTTTGCAGCAGTGTCACTCGTGATTCTGTATATGTCATGGACCGTGTGATTCCAAGGCCAAGTGAAGGTAGTATAAGAGGTGGCAGTCCTACCTATAAAATAAGGAATCCATACAAGATTGTCCTTTGTAGGCTTGAGGCTCCATGGCTTCTGTCACACCTTCACTTTCCTGAAATGCTTCATGCTAGGAGGAATGCACACTGGGCATTTGATGGCCTGTTCTACTTTTCCCTTCTATCACCCCAAAAAGGGAGGTTAAGAGAGATTGTGAACAGGTCAGGTTTTTGTCAAAATTTAACTATTTTACAGCTGTAACCCTTTCTTTGAGACTGATCTGTGCTATACCAAAAAAATGGTTTGAACATCATGACACAAACCTGAGACAGGTTTATGCCAGCTAGCTCTGATAGTGCTGACAATGTAAGGCCATCAGAACCATGTTCAGTGATGATGAATTACTTCAGTAGAAAACTGATGTGACCTGAGACAAGGACCAGATTCTTGACTGCATTTCCGTAGCTTGACATGGAGCAATGTAAATATGTTCCTGCAGATTCTGGATCTGCAAAAGCATTAAATCTGAGCTATGTTGTGAATGTCGGTAAAATAATGGACAATTTAACAACATTTCTAAAGGTTCCTCACTGTCACAGACGGGCAAATCTGGGACAAGAGTAGGTGTTCAAAATGGTGAAAGGAGGGATATTAATTCTGACTACAAAATTATTCCCTACATATTGACAAATCTTTGATTAGCACATTGTTCCACAGGGCTGGTTGATATTTTTCACTGCAATAAAAATGTCTTTTGTATATATTTTTTTTCTTGTTTTACTTTCAAGAAGGATCAAACATCACTTGACAAATGTAGACACTAGTTACTTGAGCAATGAAATGCTGCTGATGCTGAGACTGGAAAAGAAGCAAATGACAAATAAACTCATGAGAAGTACATTTGTTAATATAAATTCCAACATTCTTTACCCATCTCGTATCTTGCAGAGGGTGAAAAGATAGTTATAAGAAAAGACTACAAACATACTTCAGTCCACAGAGGGTGTTTCTTATTCCCTGCTCTGCATTTCATATGCACCTCATAAAGGTTGCAAGATAATCTAGTCCTTTCTTCTATTAAATTTATGGAAAATTCCAGAAGGCATAGCAGAAGTGGTTTAGCTGATTGAAAGTTGAACATCATAAAGTTCAGAGCAGGTGGAAATGTTCTCTGGCAACAACCATGAACATTCATTTACTAGCACTTGAACAATTCAATTTTTTCTGATTCATCCTCCTTTTGGATCTTTTCTTTATTTGCAAAAATGTCTTCATAAAAAATGTCTGTGGCAGGAAAACAAAATGACATCTTAACATTTTTTATTTAAATTTGGGGTTGAGATAGTAAAATGTTCTGACGTTACTTAAAACATTTTTAATATGAACAATTAAAAAGAAAAAACAGGTGCATCTCTATTACTTATATGTAGCTGTTATTTTGCTTCTCACCAGGATACCCACTATTGTATAATTTTCAGACACAATGTAAGAAAATGTCTGTTCTGTGCCAGCCCTTGTGCAGCTGTAATCTCTATTTGGCAGGATCTATTGCCACCCCAGGTGGACACCCCAAAATTGTGGTGAGCACACTGAATATGGAGTGGAGCAAGTGAATCTCTCATAGTCAGGCCTTCAGAGAAGGGCCAAGGCATCTGGTGTGATGTTTGGGCCACTACCCAAACTCACAGCTTGATCATTTGCTGAAACACTGGTTCATTATACATAAACTCCTCATTCTGTAGTTTTTAGAGAAAATACAAATAAATTCAGCACTGCAGTGTCTAGTCCCCCCATATCTTGACATACTGACAGATACCAAATCTTTTCTTATATCGTACTAGGACTCCAAAACTATAACATTGAGAACACACAGTAGAAAACTGTGTTGAAGAAAAAACTTGAAATATAGGTTAGAATTTGACTGTCACTTGGGAAGGACATAAGGAAATAAATCATTCTAAATTCTCTTTTCTCAAAAAGTGTGAACTCACAGCTTATTTTGAGCTACATATTGAGCATATGTTAAAAGATTTCTATAGGACTAGTTGAACCATTTTTTAAACACCTATGGAAGTTGGAATTGTAAATCCAATCCAAAACTCCATTTTAATTTGTGTGCAAATGATGTTTTTTTCTTTATATGCTGATGTATTTGGACCATATGTAGGGAGCCTACAGCATCCCAAATATAAATCCTATAGACAAGGGTTTGACAAGAGGCAGGAATGTGCCAATAGGCATGAGAAGACTAATCACTGTCAGGAAGACCAAGAAAGTTTACAGAGCCAGACTCCTCTACTTTTTCCCATAATAAATTGAGTCAATCTCCCGGGCTGCCATCCCTTCTTCCATTTTTCTCCATGAGAAGTTGTCTCTGAGAAAAAGGATTTTTCTAAATACAAATTATAAAAGCCGTCCAGAAAATAATTTCACTCTTAGCTATTACTGACAGGCAGTTGCTTTTCTGGGGGCAGTTCATGCAGCACTTGTAGGTGCTGTTTGCATCCTGGTGTTGCCAAACCATCTGCATTCTGATACAGGCAGCTTGTGAATGTCAAGCTAATTAGCCAAGGCTAATGTCTGGTTTCCTGTAGAGAGCTTTTGTGGAGTAATTGCTGTCCTCGAGGTCAAACCAGTGTAATTACAGGTCTTTAATTAATCGAGATAAACTGAAGCCTTTGAATCCTTGCAGTGAGTCAGCCAATCACTCTAATGGACTTTTATCTTAACCTACAACAATATAGGATATTATGACAGGTGATAGAAACACTTTTATTTGTATGGGATCTAAACAGTAAGATGTTTCACTAAAGCCATAAAAATTATTCCCATCTTTTAAAGTCTCTGCCTAGGCTTAAGAACAAATTCATTGTTACATACTTCTCAGGGCTGACATTTATTTATTTATTGCTAAATAAAGCAGAAGGTAAATGTTTTCACAGAAGTAAACGCACACGAGTAAGAAGAGCAAGAACGAAGTATTCTCACCATAATTTCTCACTCTATATGTAAAGATCAAATTGTTCTTTTAAACACAGTATAGAGGCCATTTAAAAATAACAACCTTCCAATCTGTTTCTCCTGCTTAAGTGTTTTTCTTCCTCTGTGTCCCTTTTCTCCTCACACTTCTCTTTGAGGCTCAGGTATTTTGGTCTTCTATGGGAATGTTGGCAAATGTTTCTCTACCTAACTTCATTATTTCTAAGGTCAATTCTCTGTAGGATTTCCTCCTCAAAAACTGTTATTTGCTTTATCTCTTTTCATCATGCACTTTGGTGAATAAAATGTCTAAAATGACATAAAATATCTAAAATGATATCTCATTTTATGAAAAACAACCACCCTACTTCTAGTATATTGAGGGCCTACTCTGATGGAGAAAATTAAATGAAGTGTGGAAGGAAACTAATGGAGGCTTGACTCTACTATCTCCAATAGATTTCTCCTTAGCTTTGGAGTGCATAACAAGTTTAGGTACCATATTTCCCTGATTTAAGTAATCACTGTAGTAATGCATTAGTAGAAACACATGTAAGTTTAGTTTGTTTTTCTACAACAGATCAAACCCAATATTTGAAAAAAACTTTCACAGCAGTCCAATCCAGCAGTCAAATTCTCAACATCTAAGAATATCCATAGTGCTGCTATCACTTAAATGATTTTTTTATAACTAATCAATTAAACTTGCACATTCCTGGTTTTAGGGGGTTTTGAGAGCAGGGTTCTGGTTTTTTCTGTTTTGTTTTGATTGGGTATTTTTGTTTGTTTGTTTTGTTTGTTTGTTTGTTTAAAATAAACTAGGAGTATAACATAATCAGAGCTTTAAGGTAAATGAACAAGCAAGCACCCAAAACACAGCATGATGAACTCTAGAATGGTAACTCATGACCAAATAATACCCAGTGTCAGAAAGCATTATATTTTACATAAGGAACTAGTTTGGCAGGAAATCAGTAGTCATGTATGTAAAGTGAAAAGAAACAGCTCTTGCATGTATGACACACAGTGTGTCTGCTCTTCTTGCTTTTTGTGACCCTTGACTCACACTGAGTCCATGTGATATCAAGCAGTGATATCTTGCAGGTAATGACTGCAAGAAGGACTAGTAAGGGTTAAATGAGCCCTTATTAACCAAGTGTCTACACATTTACATCCCTTTTTCCAAACTCAGAACACAACTCTGACTTTTTGTCTACACATCTGCAGATGCACGTGTGTGTGTTGTGTGTGTGTTCTATAAAATATTTTTCTCATTCAATTTCTGACACTGGAGCGTTCTGTTCATGCAGACCTATGGGAAGGCCAGCTCAAAGATCTCAAGCAGTCAAGCAATATGAATACTAATTGCCATGCTGGCACCAAAGGTTCTGTCCATGAAAAGACTCAGGAAGGTTAAGGGGTATGTGAAGCAATACTGGAAGATATTCTTGAAGCGCTGAGTTTTGGGTGAGATTGTGTCTGTCTAACTGCAGTCAGTTAAGACTTACAATTTAGATAATTCTAGGAGCTAGTCACTCCAGTCTTTTTATAGCCAACAGCCATCAAGTCAATAGCCTAGTATTACCTGCAGAGGGTTGATTTACCTCCTTTATGTGAAAAAGGGCTGCAGAGACAGCATTGTTGACACAGACGGGGAAGTCCTACCCCACCTGTACTTGCAACAACAAAGCATCTTCTAGGATGGCTTTCCACAGCTTCTCTGTTCTGTGAGATACTGGGAACTGCTCTGCACTTACTCTTTGGCAGTACTTCTCATTGCAGTACTCTGGCAGAGTTATGCAGCCTCATGCTGGGGACATATTATATCCACATTACTTTAAAGCTGCCTAAAGTTGCCAGCACAGGCTCTCCATCTTTCTAAATGTGCATTGTTCTACAGCAGCCATTCTGTTCCAGCCTTTCACAAGCTATGCAATGTGGTGACTCTCCTGCTCTCTTTCCCCTTCCCTCCCTGTATAAGCTTTCAATCACTGACAATATATTCAAAACAAAAGTATCCAGGAAATTAAAACCAGAATGAAATCCTCAAGGCCAGTATTCAGAACCCAATTGGTAATGAAACGTCTAGTTGCCTTGATAGTATTTAAGGGGTGTAATGGTGTAAATAAGATTTCTCATTCAAAGGGTGATTCATATGCCAGGGCACACTGGAAGGCACATGGAAACTGACCCAGTTTGAGTAGGATGCAAAGTGCTAAAATGCAGTGCAGGAGTTTGGGCCCCAGAGACAAGCTAGTTGGGACTTTTAAAGGGGCAGGGATCTGAGGCAGTTGGCAAAGAGAGAAAACAACACAGCAGCATCAAGGATGGCAAGAAATGGGCTTGATTATGGAGACCTGCCAAGAGGAATACTTTCGCACATGACAAATATGATGCATTCCTGGCAGAAAGGGATCTCTTCTCTTAGCCTTCAGTGACAGGGGATGAAGCACTGACTATAGCTAGTGCAACTGTAAAAGCAAAATTAATTCCAGTATTTTATAGTTTAAAGGCAAATTCCAGGATTATTCCATCCAGAAGCAGCCACAAAGCTCATACAGTGACAGAATAGAGTCTTTGATTTCTACCCAGTTGCCTGCTGGCAAAACCAAGAGTCTCACCAATTGTATAGACACATGAATATTGTACAGTTTTGAGGGTGTAGTCTTTTAACCTGTGTATGCCAATCCAAAGAAAAATTGTGAATCTCTTGTTCTCTGGAGAACCCTGGGAAAACACAGAAAAAGTAGATCCATGTGCTGGGCAGGTAACTTTCCACTGACTTAGTGTTATTAATATGATGAAGGTAAGGTTTTATAAGTTAGAGCAACACATTGGCAGAGGATGAACTGGAATTGATTCCTTACATCTGCTCCAGCTTTTACATCACTGGGAATCCAACACATTCTCTCATTGTCACTTCACACATTCCAGTCCCTGAAAAGGTATAGGGAGACTTTTCCCACTTTTGGAAATTTGGTGGAAGGTGTTCTTTGTGCAAAGTATTATATACAAAAGTACAAAGGTGGTGATTCACTTTCTGGAAGCCAAAATCCTCTTGTTTGACATTGAAACATTGTCAGGGCAAGGCATTTATAGGCTGATAGACACTCTTAGTCATAACTCATAGTAGAAGAAAAAACTAGAAAAATGTTTTTCTAATATATGGACATTAAAACTGAGAGTTCCATTTAACTTATGTGCATTTTTATTTGACCTTCCTGTTTAGATGGTGCATTTGAAATTGTCAAATTGAGTCACATTTGTATTTAGCTTTGTAATGTATTAAATACTTTTCTTGTATCAACAACATTACATATGTATCAAACTAGCATATCACAAGGATACGAACAATACACATAAGGATATAAAACTGTTTCCCTTCCAGACTGGGATTCTTTAAAGTTATTTGAATTTAGGGGTTTTTATTTCTCAGTGAAAAGACAGCTCTATCACAAGCCTCTTCATGCTGATAAGTTAGTCCTTGAAGATGTTTTGGGTAAACAGGACACTTTTCTGCATACCAGACTAAAATTTTACTTTGAATATATGGGGAGGGTTGGAGCTTTAAGGAGAACAGAATGCTTGGTGGGGGGGTTGGGGGTTTTTTCTGTTTAATGGTTTGTTTGGGGGTTTTGTTGTTGTTTTTCGTTGTTGGTTTTGTTTATTTGTTTGTTCATTTTAGGTTTTTTAAGGGGTGGGTTTGGTTTGGTTGGTGGTTGATGGGTTTGTTTGGTTTTTCTTTTTTCTTTTTTTCTTTTTTTTTAATTCAATAGTTTTTGTCAATTTTTAAAGCCTAAAAACATATGTTCATACAGACTAAAAACATACATTCATAGTTTTGGTTGTGAAACATACATTTGTTGGCAGAAATATTAACTTCTTTAACTTACTTCTCAGTGCCTAATCAACTGTAAGATTCTCAGCATTTTTCATTAATATCTCTAAGTTCTGAGACAATTTGCTTTGGTCAAAGGTAATGAGTTGTGAAAATTTTACTTGCTGTCTTCCCGGAGTTAGTATTTATTTGGGGAGCTAACACTTAATTTGCTTTTAGTCACACCTGCCAGAATGACCCTCTGAAACCCACACCACCCCAGAGCAGTGTGTTTGAAAGCCTTCCAGAGTTTGGCCAAGGACTCCATCAATCATGGGAATGACAGTGTGTTTGGATAAGAGAGCTGTCAGGCTTGCTTAGCCCTTCTGGTACTCCCTTCCCTTCTCTCATCTTAAACCAGTCTTTGAAAATGCACCAGCTGTTATTGGGGAGAGGGACCTGAAGAGTATTTTCCAACTGTTGTTTTGAGAATGGTTAGAGATTGGAACAGCATCATCAATAACAAAACCACATGGAACATAGCCCTGTTTCATAATCAAAAAAGAGAAAAAGAAGCCAGCTATTGAGAACGGTGCAATTAAAAACAAAAGCTGAAACAATAGTTTTGGGCAAATGTGATGTTGTCAGTGAACTTCCTGCTTTTCCAGCAGTCCACATGGCTTGGGACAGTAATGAAAGGTCTCAAAAACCAGAAACAGTGCTGAGCAAAAGGTGCTGCTCCAGCTGAGATAGTCCTGGTCTGCCTCCAGTGGGCAGGCTGGAGCAAGGACAGGAGCGAGAAGCAGCGTTGACACAGAGATCTTACCATAGCATTTTCATAGTAGCTTGCTATAGGGAAGTGCAAGACAGCTTCCAAGAAATATCTTACTTCTGGGTGGGCCAGCCTAACACCACACATAAGTTTATTGCATAGGGCTGCAAAGTTCAAAGGAATCTCTGGGAAAGGGGAATTGTGGCTCACAGGGCTGAGCCCAATCTGCTACACCCCACATGGCTAAAGTACACACTATCAGCAATCAAGGGAAGGACCTCCCTGAAGCACAAATGGCGGTGGGGGTATCCTTCTATAAATATCCTGAGAAATAGCAGAGTTTCCCTTTCCAGTTGCCTGAGTGACTCCACCTCCTTTGATAGCTTGCAAATGTTCCCCAGGTTTTAGTAGTTACCACCGTCGCGTGTGTTGTAGATCAAAAAGAAGTGCATGGGAAAAGGCAGCTAAACACAATAGGCATGGGTTGAATTGCACGCAGTAGGAACTGTTTTAGAGTTGTGGTTCTGTCCCTTCCCTTTTTTTCCATCCTTATAATCCCTTTCCTCTTTCAGTTACATTCTGATTTCCTATACTCAGAGAAACTTAATGCCAGCTACAGTTCTCAGCCCTGAGGAATTAAAACCATACCCACAAACTGGTAAAGGATGGATCCTGCCTGGCCCTTTTTTTCTGCTGCAAACAGCAGAGAAGTAGAATCCAAGAAGAGTCTCCAAGCCAACTCAATACCACCCAAAAACCACACTGGCATGCAAGCAATCTTTGTAGGTCTGCATATTCAGTTCTGAGGTCTGGGTTTGGTTGACGATGATCACAGTCCATATGAAAATTTGCACTGATACCTTTCCACTAATCATTGGAAAATCTGATGTAAACTTCACAGAATTCTATAAACTCAGATCTATTTAAAATTAGGCAAAGCACCAATAAAGCATGAAAAATACACACTTGGATTCCTAAGAAGAAGAATAAACTGCAAGAACTTCCCCTGGAAAATAGCATTTTTGTTCCATAATATAAAAAGACCTAGGAAAATTCAGTAACTGTATTGCACCTACATCACCAAATTTAAATCACAGTTCATGTGTTAGAGATCAGAAGAATACAAATTCCTCCTTCTTTTTCATGTGCCTGGAAATGGTTCAGCTGGTGGATAAAACCTATAAATAGGTGTGGGAACTGGCCTGCTGTACAGGATACAGCATGAATATTGGCAATTCCTTATCAGTGTGACTACCTGGAATTTAACATGAAAGAAACACTACTACAAGCAGTGTTCAAGCCTTACACTTTCTTAAGAGCTGCCATATACATGAATAAAAAGGGACCCACTTGTTACTGCAAGCAGCATTAGTCGCCTCTGATGAGGATTTAAACTTTTTAAAGCCCTGCGATGACTATGAGAAAAGATTTCATTTTGGGAAAAGCTAGCTACTTCCTCTAGGTTTAATAAAAGGTGCCATACAGCACTGCACATCATGTAGCTCATCCAGTTCATTTTTAATGGTTCGAGGGATGGGTTCAATTTGAAATCACATTGCATTTCTGTCAGGGAAAAGAGGAAAGAGAACACATCTTCATCAAAAGGTGCTATAAAATGCAACAGAGGCTTTTTGAGATTATCTCACAGTAATAGGGGATTATATTATTGTTACAAAATGGGAAGAGGCAGGAGTGTTATGAAAGGCTATTACTGCTTTCCTTACAGTCATATCACTTTAGCACAGAACCAAGGTCATACTCAGCACAACAAATAATTTCTGTCATGGGGATTAGGTGAAAGGTTTGGGTAATTTCTCAGG
>VWYP01003995.1:26921-48008 GCA_013400435.1 Pycnonotus jocosus | reverse complement strand
GGAGTACTTGTTCTTTTTCATGCGACATATATGGTTATTTAGTCTGAAAAATGAGTATATAACATTATGAAGATAACATGATAGTGAAATGGCTTGATAAAAACAAAGCTTTGCCTATGACTTTATAGGGACACTTAATCATGCGATTCTAGATTTGAAACCTGGACTGTTACCCAGCTTTGTTCCAGAATCTGCTTTCAATGTACCAAGCACTGTCTGTTTCTTGCAGTTGTATGGGTAACATCTGGAATGTGCAATGTGGGGTTTTCAGACTTGTGGCAACAGAGAATTGTGGGTTGTTAGGGGTGTGTAGGGTACAGGCAGAATGATATTATTCATGCCTTCATGTCCTGTTTTGCTCAAAGTAAAAGTCAGCATTATAAAATGGAAAGTTAGGAGGGCTGTCGCCCTTGGTTTTCCATGTTTTTACTTTGTCTTGTGATGTTTACAGAACTTGGAGCTGAGTTCTCACACTTTTTGTGTAAATAATGAGATGTTTACATATTTCTCCTCTAGGAGGAGTTTCTTGAGTGATGGTGATGTTCACCAATGAGATTGAAAAGGTGGTGACACCTTTGACCAATCTCTGGTCCTTCTGTACAGTTGTGTATATATTGGAGTCAGATTTTAAAATAAAGAGAGCATTCCTGCTGACCTCGGACCTCGTCCCTGCCTTGTCTTTTGTGTCCTATTGTGACAGAGGGCAGTGAAGAAATTAATGCAAGTATAAAATAAAAGAAAAATTTATAATTTAAAAAAATGAAACTTTGAAGTCTGACTCTTGCATTAAGAGACCTGAAATAAATATTTTTTCAGGCCTGGTGTCAGTCATTAGTGCAGTCTTAGGAGTTGATGTGTGTGTATCTTCATAACCTTTTGCAAATCCTTTGGGAAGGCAGAACAAATGCATTATATGGCGTAGAGTCCATTCTTAGATTCATACAACCTGATTCTGTTAAAAAAATTGGAGGATTTTCTTTAGTTCTATTAGCTGATAGTGTAATTGAAAATTTTTTAAAGTTTTTCCAAACTTTCTAGTGTACAAGGTGTTCGCCACATCTGAAATAGAAGCAGTAATATTCAAAGTACAAGAATATGAGAATAATTGTTACAGAATCTGTTTGGTTTTAAGAATTGGACTATCACAAAATAGAGAAGGAAATTACTAGTGGTGAAGTAGAAAAGTTAGTTAATACGTGTAACTCCAGTGGTAAGCAGAACAAGATGAAGAAAAAGAAGACAAAGATGAAGAAGACAAGAAGGAGACGAACAAGAAGAAGGACTGCTGTTTGTGCAAGCTGGCGTTGTTATCTGAGATAGCAATACTATTGCTGATTTGTCTGGTGAAATATACTATGTAGATTTTGAATCAATATTATTAAACCAATATAGCAAATCTGTATAGACATATTACTGAAATGTGTCTGGTTTTGAGATCTGTCTCAGTTCAGTTAGGCATGAGATTGGTTCACTTCAAAAATAAGGTTCCTTATTATGGAAATTCCTTCTTGTGATTTGTCTTTTCAGGAAAATCATGAACAATCAGGAAAATCAGGAAAATCATGCACATCAAGCAATAACTATATTTCTGTTGATTTAATAAAAATAAAAGTAATGGTGCTTTCCATTCCTGCCTTTTTTTAGCTGTAGCTGACAGCCTACTAGTATCATCAACCCTTATTGGATGCAAGCAATAATGGATCCTTATTTAATGAGTTTTCTGTGATAAGTAGCATTGGCATTTTCCCATGCTCAGTTCTGACACTGTTGGGGCTCAGAGAGATGCTTAAACAGGATCACACTGCTTTAGTAAGGAGTATGATAAAACAAGTCATGGAAAGAATAAACCAATGCAGAAAAATAGATATATGCATGTATACATACATACGTATATATGTAAAAGCATACAAATCTATGAATTTTACCGTTTCAACATGTTCTTTTATCCTTCCTTAAGTTCGTGGTAGTTTAAGCCACATGACGCAAATGTGGCTTCAAAACAAAAACAATTTGTCTTTTCAGAAAGTTTGAGAAACAGTAGTCTGTATTATCTGAAATCCTTTGACTTGTTTTTCATATCTCAGAAAACTCTGATGTGTTGTGGCTTCTTTTGGGGAGTGGGATGGGGGTGGTAGTGTGGGGGCAGGCAGACATGGCAGGAGTGGTCTTCCAGTTTATCAGCATCCTTCTTAGTGTTGTCACTGATACTGGGAACAGTGAAGTGACTTTTGGAATAGGAGTGCAAAAACATATTTCTGATCTCAGTTCCTAACAGAACAGTTCAGTTCTAACCTGCAGTCATTTTCCATTGTTTCTTTTTCTGCCATCAGCCTTGTTGTTGTTGATCATTTCAGAAATCTACAGTGACATTTCTAGCATGCAGTTACTACTGTACATATTATACATTTTTCCCTGCACACATATGAAACTGCTTATGAGAGTACTGCAAGTTGGAGTTTTGAGCAACTTGGGTCTAATTCTGTAAAAGTGACTTTATCAAATGATCAGTAGTTGCAAAAAGTCATTAGATACTGTTGCAGTCAGTTACAGCTATAGTCCTATCCAACTGGCTAAAAATATTCAGTACTCAGTAATCAGTATAAGTATTCAGTAATCTGCCATGTCACGTAATAAGACTTATGTGCAAATGTTAATTTATGTGGTTGGATTATGAAGTGTTTGTTAGTAGCTGTCAACTGAAGACCTGTCAACCTCGTTGAAATGGGATTGATGATTTGACTGATGTTTGCGTCTTGTATGGTACCTGCTTTCAAAGAGGCCACTTGTTTCTTTAGAGTGTCAGTAAGTAAAGAAGTATTTTTCCCTCTGGTAGTTATCATAGCATACCTGATAACAAGTTGTTGCCATTTTCCAAGAAGATTCAACTGTATACTAATTAAGTTGTGTACTTGAATTTTATTCTTCAAACATCTCTTCAGAGAAGGTGAATTTTGAGTGGCTTTATTTAAAATATGTATGCAAACTTTCTGAATGTTTTCTTGCCTTTAAATGGGTTTAAAATGTTGTTTAGTGTCCTACCTTTTACCTTAATAATTGAAGCAGTTACCGTATTTGTACTAAATGGTTTGTCATAGCTCTATAATGTATAGTGTAAACTTTATACCACTTTGTTGGGTTTAAGGCAACTTAACTGCTATTTTTTCCTGAAAAATTGTGCATGATATTTTTGTTGATAGGGAAGATAATCAACAAATCATCTCAATATATGAAGTAAATTTGGGTGGATTTTCCAGCTTTTCAGTAGACTGTCTCAGTCCATCTTGTGCAACCAAGAAACTATTTACTCTGTGGGTTTTGTGATTCCATATTACACAAATATATTATGGTGCAGACTACAGAGTATTCATTGTGAAAGATTAGCTGATTTAACATCTCAAGGTAAATGATGCCTTTATATGCATTGGTGCTTCTAAAAAACCTGGGTGTTTGTAACTTCATTACACAGCTTTGTTTGGAAAAATGTCTTTAACACATTAATTTTTGATTAGCCTGTGTTCTTTACTGATTATGTATATATTTTGCAGAACTAGAATGATGTTAGAAGAGGAGGAGGCAGGGAAGGTTTCTGGTGGTCACATCCAGTGTAGTTAAAGTACATTATTTGAGAGTGATGAATTTTGATGGCCAGTACTGCTCATGGAAGGCTGTGCCCTGTGTGCTGTAATATCATCAGGCTCCAAAAACTTTTGACAGTGCCTAGGCCTAGCATCGTGCTGATTCATTATGTCGACACACTGCTTGCTGCTCTTTGTAGATTTTGGCTCTGTCTGTCTGTGGAAGTGCTTGCTTGGCTGTCTTACTGCAGTGCAGGAACATCTGAACATCTCTGTCCTCTCCTTAGAAAGTACAGTGAGGCTTTGTTTTCTTCCAACAGTGGTATATGGAAGCTGCTTTTAACCTTGGTCTAACTTCAGTTTTGGTTGGGGGAATAATTTTATCCCTTAAGTACAAACTCTGGATCAGGATTTCATCTTGACTTCATCTTTCAGGTTTTAACAAATCTTTTACTCTCTTTGGTGTTCTGCTAGGCTAATAGTAGTACACTGTTTGTCTTTACAGAGATATCCACAGTGTTTTAAGTGCTGTTACCCTAAAAAAATAAGTTAGGTCTTTTCTATGTGGCCATTTCTAGAGCACTTAAATGGTATAATAGAGATTGGGGAATAGGGCAGTCTTATTGTATATGTGTGATGATTTGGTAGATAGATTAAATATAGTTTGGGTAACGACAAATTGACACAATGCGACAGTTTTATTTTTAGGACTTTGATCTGTGTCAGTAGATCTGGCATTATCTTGTAGATCACACATTCTCTTGTTGTGCTTTTGAAATAAAACTTTAAAATAAATGAACCAGCTACATCTGAATTGAATCTGGCTTGGAAAGGCAGGCTATTTAAAGCTTCTAGCATTAGGTAAGTGTATTGTGCATTAGGTAAGACAATTTCTGCCATTTGATAAACATTTTGTATAAGAAGTAGTACTGATGTTGAGTATATTCTTCTTTCTCAGTAAATTGTCATTTGTCATTCAATATAGAGACTGTAGAAACTTGTAAATATGTCACATTTCATTGTACATGGCTTCTGCTTGTAGCACTTCCTTAATTAGCTTCCTTGTAGCAGTATGTATGAATTTCAGACGTTAATCTTCATGTCCCACCATACTGTGTCTTCTTGTTTTCCAGTCAAATGCAAATGTTGTGTTTGTTAATTCAAAATATGTTTTAATAGAAGTACTATTACTCTATAAGTAGTGATGGGTATCCCTTCAGGCTAAAGAGGTTCCTGCATGCAGCCATTTATATGTTAAATCATGCCATGTTAAGATACCACATACAAACTTTAAAAATTAACTTTGGAGTTAGGTTAGTTTAGTTTAGTTTAGTTTAGTTTCCTTCCAGGAAGGTTTCCAGTAAATCGTAGAAACAGGCAATAGGCTACTTCTCCACTTGCCTGCCACCACAGTCTTTTCTTTCACAGGATAATTATAACTGTAAATCATTAATCCTGTAACTGTTTAAAAAAAAAAAACCCTGTGTGTATCTTATCATCAGAGTATGTATTGTCATTGTATTTGTCAGCATCAAAATGTATTTGCATTGAAGTGGAGAATCATGCTTCAGGCACAACCTATAGTCTGAAGAGTGAGGAGTGTTTGTACTAATCATGAGACTTTATGAAATTTGTTTTATGTGGAAATACAATTGACTTTTTTTTCGTCTTTCAGCTGGTCAGTATTGGTTCTTCCTATAACTATGGCAATGAAGATCAGGCTGAGTTTCTGTGTGTTGTCTCGAAGGAATTGCATAACACTTCTTATGGCACAACCAGTGAACCCAGTGAAAAAGCAAAGGTGAGTTACTAAGACATTGGACTAAAGAAATGGTGTTGAATTGGGTAGGCTTCACACGTCATGATAGATCTACCTCTGTTCTGGACCATTATTAAATTGTCCTTTTTCCCCCTTGTTCAGGACTAATAATGATTCCTTGTCCATTGTATGAGGGACTGTAAATGGTACAGTCAGCATGCATTTGTTATGTATGCCCGAATTAATTAATTACAATACTCTCTACTTTTTCAGTGCCTGTTTTTTTCAGATGTTGGCAGATACTTTCTCTTTAGAGCTGAGAAACATTTGAAAGACACTGATTCAGTTAAAACCTGTTTTTCTTGCTTGACTTCAGCTGAAGAAATGTTACTGTCAGGAATGGAATTTGAAAGATGCTGTCTCTGTAAAAGTCATGTGCAATATGTTATAAAATGAGGGTACTAAATGTTTTCAGGGTTCTACCAAGTTTACTTTCTGTAACCAACTTTACAAAAAGATTGTAATGGCTACAGTATCTCAGAATTTTACTCAGTTGTATTTTGGAATTTGTGCAAAGGAAAACTTAAAACCACAGCTGACTAGCTGTAAGGCAGAGCAATTCTGTGATGTAAGTGTATTCAGTGTCATGACTAGTGAGCAGCTTTTATCATTGTATTGCTGCTTTGTATCAGGAGATAACTACAGACAAACTAGATATACCTGTAGTTGGCTTTAAAGCTTTTGGTTTCCCTTATGTAGATGGAAAACAATTGGTAAATCATCAAAGCTTGCTTTTTCAAGAATCACCTTCAAAGAAATTGATTTTGAAATGCTAAGAATGGATCTGAGTCTTGGCACTGAGGCCTCAAATAGATAAAACTTCATTACTTTTTATGATTTGTAACACACTTATGCAGCTACACATATGGAGTAATTTTTATAATTTGCACTATAAAAAATACTCTCAGCTGTATGTTGGATTCCTAGTGAAATGAGTAATTTATGTTCATCACTGTTGAGATAAAACTTCCAAAGAGTTGTAAAGGATTACTGCAGTCAGGGGTAAACAGTGAAACTACGTAAGCCATGTCTTACTCTTTCAAAACCCTAGTTAAGGTCTGCTTTTGCCAGGATGCTTGAGGAAGACTTTAGAAGTTGACATATTAGAGGTGTGTGGTAATAATTTAGGGCTGAGATATCTACCTGAAATAAAATATGGAATTCTAGAGCCTAATAAACATCTTCATAAGGAATGGTAGTGCATTTTCAGGTAATTTCAGAAGTTGCCAGAGTTACATTGCATCCTTCATATAAAAGAAAATATGGATCAAATGCAAGTGTTAAAGACAAAAACCAAAAGCTAGTTGAGACTGCATTACGACTGTGTAAATGGAGTAGCGCTGAGAGGCTGTCTTAGACATCTCCTTGAATGTGCTGCTTGGTCATTGTTGCAGAGAAGAGAGCTGAGCACATTTGACCACTGTGATGAATAGGAATTACTGTTAATTTTGGTTGGAGCTGCAACATTCCCTCCTTTTGCCCTGGAAGAGTTAAGCTGTTGCTAGCAATTAATAGGCAATACTTGAAGAATAATAAGAACATTATATATTATGTTTCTAAAAGATCATATTTTTGTATATAGGTATATGTTGTGACTGGGAAAATAAAGGAAAAAGAATTTATTGTTTTCTTGAGAGGTTTCTGACAGCTGTGTTCAGGAATCTTAACTTTGGGAGATGTTGTCTCCATAGTTCCCTCTTAGCAAGCGTTGTCCTCTAGTCTCAGTAGTGTCTGAGTTGGTCTTCATGAAGATCATATGACTGAAATTCTGGTATCCACTTTTATATACAAAATAATATGTTGATGTACTGGACTGACTTACAAGAAAGTCCTCCTATTACTTTTACAGCAGACTGAGTGAAAGAAAAAAACCCACAAACCTGCCAGTATATAATTTTTATTGACAAGCACTTCAGTTTTAGTTAATAGTTCTGGATTTTCAGAATAGGAGAACATATCTTCTGATAGCCATCTAATCAAGCTTCATCTTCATTCCTTCTTAGGGACTTTTTCTTGTGCTTTCTTTTTTTAGTTAACAGCATAATAAGTTAGTAGATGACTTCTATGTAACCTTCTAATACACTTAAGCAAAGGAAATTCATCTTAAATGGTTCCACTGGCTTTTACTGGTAGCCATGGCACAACCAAAAGATAACCTGTGTTTCCACAAGTAGTCTTCTCTTTCATACCACTTCATTGACCTGACTATTTGCTTCTATCTGCTGACTTCAGGATATTTGGAAGAGGAAATTGTCATGAAATCTGTTACATTCCTTCTTGAAATGGTCAGCTGTCATACTTTTTTATACAAAGAGTGGAGGTCCCAGGTAAAAGTGACTAAGTGTCATTGCTGGATGGCTCAGGTGTAAGTGGATTGTACTTTGTTGCAGCTCTGACTCACTTGCAATCTCTTCTTTTCCCTTCCTTCTTTTATACGTGCTGCATGCTGCATGATACTCAGAGTGAGGATGAAGAAACGGATTACGATATGAATGACTCAGATTAAGTGTAAATGTCATGGTGAGCACTAGCTGCCCTAGGATTTTAACCAGATGCTTTTGTGCCCCATCCAATTCCCACCCCTACTAGTGCTGTCCTTCGGCTAGTCCTGGTGGTGTGTGTGTGTTTGTGATTATAGTTGTGGCATGATTTGCAAAGATAGAATTCCTGTTCTATTGCTTCTTTGACAGAATAATTAGTGTTGCTTTCATAAACTGCACTGTGAGTAGTATCTTTGAAGCTGTGCTGAGAAGGAAAGTTCTTCATGTAGATTCTAGGGCCAGAATTGCTTTTCATTCATTCATTTCTTTCTTATTTTTTGTGTACCAGCTTTTCTGTCAGATAGGTTTTTTACATGTAGAGGCATCTGATAGAAAGTTACCGTATACATTTTCAGTAAATATCTGATTTGGCAGTAAATTAACAAACTTAATTGAGTGCAACTTAGTCCAAAGGTGGTCTTAACTGATAATTTTGAAACTAATGATTTTTTTTAGTAAAGATGTGGCAAATAAAAGTAAAAAGTGTGATCTTAGTGCTGCAGTTGGATTTATCACAGGAAACAACTCTGAGGAGGGGTCCTTTCCACTATAGTTTGACATCTGATTGAAGATGAAGCTACATTAAAAGTCACAAGTGGAAGAGAACAAAAAAAGCTTCATCTGAAAAAACAGCTTCGGCAGTTTTCCTAATGTGTCTTTAAGTACTACTCATATTTATTCCACTCTCTAGTTTCTAGAAGATAACATGCCATTGAGTGCTCAGTGGCATGGTGTGGGTGGTCACTTGAGCCTGTATAAATTGAAGATACTTACCATTGCATGAGATTAAACTTCAGCTTCTCACCTACATACCTGACCTTTTTAGCTGTAAAGCAGCCTTACACTTATCTCTGAAGTTTGGACAATGCTCTCAGGCACATGGTGTGATTCTTGAGGTTGTCTTGTGCAAGGCCAGGATCATCACTTAATGATCCTTGTGGGTCCCTTCCAACTCAGGATATGCTGTGATTCTATGAAGTCATTGCACATGGCTGAAAAAGAACCTACATTATTTTCTGAAATGATGCTAAGAGAAGCTACTGCTAGGGTACTGTAAAGCCTTTTGCCAGGTCTTCTGGAATGGCTGAAAGGAATGGATCAAATCTGAAGCTATATTGAAACAAAGTAAACTGGCACTTTGCTGGAGTTGAATGTAATATTCTTAAACCGCCTGAGAGGCAAACAGTCCTTAAAACACTTTTCTATCAGCAGCAGCTTTGTTTTGAGTGGAAAGAAATAGTTTTCATGTTCTGCTTCCCTAAGAAGCAATCACACTCAGGCCCCTAGAATATGAGAGTTCATTCAGCATTGTTTAGAATTTTTAAGCCAGCTTTGGATCTGGTGAAACTGTAAGGAAAATACAATAGAAATACGAAAATAAGGAAAATCCTCAATACAGCAGATCTGTACTAGAGTTGGGACAGTCTCCAGTATCAGTACAGACTGGGTGATGGATGGATTTACTGCAGCATTGCAGAAGACTTGGGGATACTGGTGGGTGAAAATCTGAATTTGAGCCAACAATACTTGCAGACTAGAAAGCCAGTTATCCAGGACTACAACAAAAGATGCATAGCCAGCAGGTTGAGGGAAGTGATTCTCCCCCTCAGCTCTGTTCTCATGAAATCCCACCTGGCATGCTGCATTCAGCTCTGGGATTCCCAGTACATGAAAGACCTGTGAAAGTGGGTCCAGAGGAGAGAAAATGGCCTGCAGGCTGGAACACCTCTCCTGTGAAGACAGGCTGAGACAGTTGGGATTCTTAGGCCCAGAGAAGAGAGCTCCAGGGCCAATGTTACTGCATTTCCAATATTTAAAGAGCCTTATGAGAACAATGAAAAAAGACTTTTTACCGGGGCCCATGGTGACAGGACAAGGGGTGAGGTTTTTAAACTGAAAGAGGATAGCTTTAGATTGGATATAATGATGAGAATATTCTTTACCGTTAAGGTGGTGAAACACCTGGCACAGGTTGTCCAGACAAGCTGTGGCTGCCCCTGGATCCCTGACAGTGTCCAAGGCCAGGTTGGACAGGGCTTGGAGCAGCCTGGGACAGTGGAAGATGTCTCTGCTCATGCCAGGGGTTTGAATGAGATGATCTTTAAAATCCCTTCCAACCCAACCCACTCTTGTGATTCTATGATTTCCTCTTCAGTAGAGGTAAAGGTTACAGAAGAAATACCAAGAAAAGTGTGTTAAAATATTGCCTGATGGAATGGAATTTCTGCTTGATGTTGGGATTATTGGCTTGGTGTCCAGATCTGGCTCAGTTTTATCTTATTGCATGTGTTCCTGATGCTACAGAAGATAGTTCTAAGTCTATTATTCTTGCAAGTACTCTTCTAGGAATGAATGAACTCAAATACTTCATATTAAATTGGAAATATTAACAAAATTAATAGATCCAGTATTATTTTCTAGTTGCACAGGTATTTGTTTCAGACATGTTTTTGTCTCTGTTGGATATGGTTTCACTTACTCCTTTTGCTGTGTGAGACTGTTATCCTCTATTGTGGGCATCTACTCCAGCACTTTGCTCTCTGCTCTGACCAACAGCAAATACTTGTGGAAGGAGTTTAAGTATGAAACATTTATGATATTTACTCCCGATATATTTCTCCGCCTTCCAGTAAACCTCAGTCTGGGAATTTTGGCTTCAAGCCTTCATCCAGGTCATTGTATGGAAGCTACGATGACACTGTAGTACCGTGAGTTGGTATCAGTGGCACTATCGTCTGTAAGTTTATCTAGTCCCTTTTGCATGTATTATACAAGCAGTTGCTGAGTAATTTACAGAGCCTGTTTTTTTCCCCACAGAACTCACTTACATTTTTCCTACAGTTTCATATGAAATGCTTAACATGTGTAACCTGTTTAGTCATGTATAACATTCATGAATTATCTTCATGGAATAAGAGGTATTTGCTTCTGAAATGTACCTTAAAGCATGACATGGCCAGTGGAAAACGTCTTTCTGTATTTTGGAAATTTTTAAAGTAGTTGTGCTGACATCTGGCTTCATGACTTCAAAACAATAATGCTGAATTTGAAATGAAAATGTATGCACAAAGCTAGATCCAGGTGTAGAAGGGAGTACAATGAGCAAGCGATAAAGTGGATTTTTAATTTTTTGACAAACATCACACTGCCTCCGAACTGTCCCTGAGCTACATAAGTGGTAATGGGTGTTTTATGAACTCCAGCCCTTAAAAAATCCCATGGAGTTGGGCAAAGCGGGTGAGATCTTGCTTGACTTCAGTCACTGTGAAAGACATTATAGCCATTTTAACAATATTAACAGGAAACCAAATACGTCAACTTTTAAAATTAAGAACTATACTTGAAACGGTTGTGTGAAGCGACTGCCAGCCTTTACCCTACAAGCACAGAGATTGAACTGTTTGTGTGTGCTGGCAGATTCTGTGGGCTGGAATGTGCGGTGTGTTTGTTGTAACATCAGGCTACACAAAGATCATAATAGAAGGAAATTCCATCTTGAGGGCAGCTCTGCCATTGTCCAGGGATTGTGCCTTTGCTTTCTTTCAGCTTTTGAAATAAAGAGCCCTTCCCAATACTAAGAAAACTGTCAAGAAGCAAAAGAAAATTAAGTATCAAAAGACTTTTACTTACAGATTTACATTCTTAAGTACTTGTGCTCAGTACATTTGAAGCTTTGCGTAATGCTGTGTTTGCCTTTTGTCATGATTGGTTCTACAGCCTGCTGATATAGTTCTGGAGTACTACGCAGCCTGACAGTTTACCTCATTATTGCTGGTTGTAATTCAGTTTAGAGCAGCAACATTAAAATATTGTTGCCTGAACAGTCAGTCCTAAGACTTGGATCCTTTCCTCTCTGGAGGAGCCAAAAAAATCTGAATCAGAAAAAGAAAAAAAAAAAAAATAGTCAAACTGGAAGTAGAGTGAGTGTTGATGATTTCAATCTTGCCAGGTTGTACTTGGGCTTTAAAAACTTCTTGCATCATTGCACCCAATGTGCCATTTCTGCACAGTTTTATTTGCTAGTTCATGTTTTCAGTACTAATTTATGGAACACAATTTGCATCTGAAACATCAGAAAGTTAAGGACATTTTATTGGAACAGGAAAAATGAAGATTAAATTCCATTTCTAGTGAAGTACCCAGGGTAATTTACCCCGTAGGACCTCAGGATCTTCCAAACTAGGTTGAGGTGCAATGGCTTACTTTTTACAATTGCCAGTTCTTAAGTCTTATTAATGTATTAATTATTTATATTAATAATACTCATTTCCTAGCAGTGCTTTGCACCTGATTTAATGGTATTTGATAGGAGACATTGTACATATCAATCTGTCTTTTTTCAGCTTTAAAGCACAGACCCCAGGAATGTCCTTAAAACCAGGTCCCTGACACTTTTCCAGTTATTAAAAATAGTCATTATGTTGCTCTTTGATCTCCATGCTTTAGGAATAACAGTGAGCTAATTTTCATTTATAGAATTTTTATTGGTCTATTTCAGATTTTGCAAGAACGAGGTTCCAGGATGTGAAGACAGTATTGAATGGTGACAATTTTTTTCTTTTATTCGAAGATGCAGTGAATTGTCACACTGAAGAGGCTTGACTGCAAAAGAAAAAATCTGATTTAGACAATATTCTGTTGATCTGGGTTCAACCATATTTGCCTCTAAGCTGGTGTCAACTTCGGAAGCATCGCAAGTTACATAATGGGAATAGATGATGGGGGAATGTGTGTTAAGTTTTGGTTGTAGTGCATGGTTGTACTCTCTTGTTGGCCGATTGACACTGGTCATTTGAAAAGAAATGACCATGCACTCGTATTTTCCTTGGAGACATGTAGCACTTGATGTCTGGTGCTGGATGACCCAATGTTGATCAGTTTGGAGACATTTTCTTACTAATCATTGTAAACCTTTAAAGGACAATGTCATTGGTGCTACACACACACACACACACACACACAAATGTTACAGCCCAGAAACACAAGCATTTGGGTGTAGATTGTTTCAGAATCAGTGTCAGCCCCAGTTGACTGTATTATACTGCACATTCCTTATGGCTCTCTGACATAATCTATTATGTAATAACAGCCTACGAGATCAACTGAAACTAGCACATGTAAAAGTTACACAACAGAGAAAAGGTTTCTCTGAAGGGTGTATATATTGACTGGATATTTAGCTTATTTTAATACCCAAAGGGAAGAGTAAGCTCAGAGAAAATGGCCTTCCTCTGAGTTATTTTCGATGTTCCCTCTGTTAAAACAGATCTCCTGCAAAAGTTATGCTCCAGTCCTGGTCACATGCTTGAAAGTGGAATCCAAATTCACTTAAAATGACCAACTGAACATTCTGTTTCTTTGGAGGTGTTTGTACTCATATGTGTGTTTGTGCTTTTATAAAATGTCTATAAACATTGAACTGTGTGGATTAGGGTAGAGATTTTTCTAGAGTTGAAGGTTTTACAGAAATACAGCTGGCTAGTCCTAGGTCCTTGTCTCTGTGACTCAGAATAAAATCAACATGTGTGAACAGAAACTCATCCAGTTGAAAAACCTGATTACTTTGGATATTCAGGATACCTGTAATCAACCTTTCTATACAGTTTCAACTATGCAGTTAAGAGCAATGTTTGAACAGAATGTGGTGCAGCTTTGTTGGTTTGTCCTTGATGAAGGCTAATACACAAGACATACACTATGTTTTGAGCAAAATCTTTAGCACATCTTTAAAACACTTAATGGAATGGACAGTATAAAACTTGGCTTCATTGACTCATGGAACCAGTGGGAGTTCCTACAAAGCTACAAGATTGTTTTAAGTTCTAAAGACATTAGAGTTTTCATTCTTAGTAATTTCAGAATTTATGCATATACTATAGGTAATCCTTTACACAAAAGCCTGATTTTCAAACACCCAGGGTCTACTTTTTTTTTTTAAATATTTTCAAAAGGACTTAGATATTGATAAAAGTTTGGCAAAACAATTTGTAAGAAACATTTCTACTAAACAGATTAAGCAATGGGCTAAATGTCTTGTCCGTGTGCCTAATGCTTGAAAGAATTTGTAATGCATTTTGAGACTTGGATGTGGTCTGCACGGGAAGCTGCTGGCCCCTCCACAACACCATACAATTTTTGTCTTTTTTTAAGAAGTTAAAACTGAATTTAATTTACTAAAACTGTAATTGTGTAGGGGGAAATGTTTATACTTTTATACTTTTTTAGGTACCCGTATTTTATCAGCTTAAATTGAGCACATAGATGTCCACTAAATAGTGACAGATTAACCTGTGTATCTGAAAGTAAGCATAACAATTGTCTGTGTTAACTGCATATTAAAACATTTCCTCTGCTGCAGTAGTCACTGTGGTTTTAAGCAGTATGACTCCACCAAATTCTCTGAGCTCCCCAGCTCATGGAATTGCAGCCAGCCATGTTACTTGTTTTCTTGATGTGCTCTACAGAGTAGTTCAGCATTGATCTAAGCGGATTCTAATGCCTAAAGTACCAGATTTACAGTGATCCTTCTGAATCAGCATTTCTGTTGCCTCTCTTACTAAACCCAAAAAAGATGGACTATTTAGTAAAGTGGAATTTTCCTGAATGACATCAGCAAAGCATGAGTAACAAACTGAGCAAACTGAACAAATTTAGAGTATGTAAAGGAGTGATTTTTTCTAAGTATGGGGCTTTCTTTCCAATGGAATATTTTCAGTTTTAAAACCTGCTTTTATTATGAAATTACCTGCAGTTTAGTTTACATTGTATCCCTCCCATTGCTAATTCTAGGGAAATGAGTGTTTAATAATTTTTTGCACTTTGTTTCCAATACCTCACAAAGATTTTAAGAGGGAAAGAAAAGAGAGAACTTTAGTAGGCAGGTACCTTGTAAATTATTTTAAGTACACTGTTGTTTGAGACCTGAACTAACTACTTTCCTGTTCTTACTATTGTCATTAATTTCTGTGATCATGTGAGGCTTTCAGATAGATGGAAATGCTCTCTTCAGCTTTTTTCAAGGCATTAAGAATTTATCTCTAAATAAGTTCTGTTTCTTTTTGTTTGACTGTTGCAGTTTCAAATAAAGTTAGTGACAGTAACAAGGTATTTGCATTAAAATCCAATCTCCATCACCAGGCTTTGCAAACATTGCTTCATCTGTTCAGATCTTGCAGGATGAAGTAATATACCCATACTGTTTAAACTGGAGTCCTTTGTTCCTTTTCTGCCATTTGGAGAGTACCTACCTGAGAATTGCCTGTGACTGTGCAGAGATGATGGGTTCACCATCAGGCTGGAGCTGGAAAGCTGTACTGCAAACCCATTGGACTTCGGACATACGCAGCTCCTCTGTTCTTAAATCAGAACAGTATTCCAGGCTAGAATTTTAGATCCTGAGCTTGAAGAGATCATAGCAGAAGGAATGAAGCAGGAAGGGAGAGAGATTAAATTCCTTAAAGGCACTTACATGACAAACTTCTTGCAGAACTTGTTTTAAAACAGAAGTTCACATTTGCTATAGCAATTTCTTGAAATTTCTTGCTTTGATTTAGGAGACAGCTTAAGTTTTCTCAGAGGCTATTTTCCTTTTTTGGAGATGACATTTTTTTATAAGATGCTTTTGACTTCTTCAAGCGGAAAGTGAATCAGAATTTGTCTGCAATGAACAAGTAATTCTAAGGCCTCAAAGACATGAATGTCACATGGTCCATAATAACTGTCCAAATGTATACTCTGACTCGTCAGCTCCCAGCCCAAAGTTTACCTGGGATTTTGTCCTACTTACTGTGGGATTTCTATAGATTATTGTTAATTGCAGGGGTTTTATCCCCCAGTAATTTAATTGTGTGTCAAAGACTTGATTAAATGTAGAAGCTTTTTTTGATTCTTTACTAAAGTTACCATAGTCAGAATCATATACCCATAAAAGTTGGAAAACATACTGTGCTTTTTTCAAACTCAGATTTCTTTAATGATAAAAGTTCCTTTCATCTTGCATTGTAGCATTAGGAGAAGGTATTTCTTAAAAGTTAAGCTCTGTGAATCAATCTGACGTTTTGCTTTCAGGTTTTCTTTAGACAATAGCTGTGTAGCTCCATTTCTGGCAATGTGAATGCACAGTTGTGATTTCATTAGAAACAGGACTATTTCCTGCACATTCCAAAATCGAATCAATCTCTTCTTTTTCTGAAAGAGTTGGTTTTTTGGTTTTTTTTTCAGGAGACAAATGAAAACTGGCAGACTAAACAAAAGATAACTTGGTTGCAGGCATGCAACCAATGGAACAAGTCTGCCGAGTAGGGTGGTAGTGCTATCAGAAAAGTTCTTCTCATAACAGAACACTATTCTGTGAATGTCTGTTGCAGTTGTTGAGAGTTATCAGCCTTTGTTTAAGCTGTAGAGAGCTACCACCAGCAAATTAACACGCATTACTTACAATTTTTATTAATATTACAAAAATGAACTTGGAGCGCAAAAATGTATCTGGTTCAGTGGAATTAAATACAATCTGGATTATAATTATCCAGGTATACTGGAATGTATTCCATGGGAAGTAGTGGGAGATGAGTGAAGTTGTCCTGGGCTTTTTCAGGAAGATTGACGTCAAATGAAAGATGCTAGTCTGGGGTTTTGTTCAGTTGAGATGTGATAAAATCAGAAAGTGCCATTCTCCTATTTTTATTCTCTCTCTCACCACATCAAAAGTTTCAAGTTTTTCAAATTAACTTTTTCAATCAGCCCTTGAACTGAGGGGCTCTTGAAAGATGAAATTTTGTCATGCCTTTAACAGTGTTTTTTATCTTAAGACAGTAGGGTTAATACCTGAGTGGTCATTGGAGAAAGGTCTTTTCAAACACAACAGTTTTTAAATACTTAAGCCTGAGGATGCTGCCTGTTACTGCATTCTAGTTTAGACCACAGTTATCTCCAGTTTTAAGGACAATCTTGGGATCTTACATGGGTTTTTGTGTAGAATTATTGATTCTTTAAATAGTATGAATATTGAGTTAAAAAAAAAAAATGTGGAAGGCTCTCTGAACTCAGTGTCATAGAAGTTTTCATTTGTTTCACAAAAATCCGGACCTGTCTTTAAAGGCTTCTTAATGAACAGAGACTTTAAAGGGCTAAATAGATCTTAGTGGCCAATTTGCCTAAATGACTGTCAGAAGGAACTCTTTCCATTTTCAGAGCAGAAATGCTAAGGGCTAAAATGCTTTCCACCAGGGCTAATTTGAGATTCCAGAGACATACAATGTTTAAAAAACAACTAGTCTGTTTTCCTTTCAACTCATAGACTCTCAAATATTTTTTACAAATGGCTGAGCCAATTGCAGATATAAGTGTGAATTGCAGATGACTTGGATTTCCAGTATCCAGATTGGATAAGAGCACACTAGAGAAGGCAATACACTTACCCTCCACTTTATTATTACCTTTGCTGAAATCTAACAACTTTTATGAACAGCAGTGGCAATAGAGATGCTTTGAAGAAGATTCTGCCCCAGGAAATGTCACAAAATATTTCTTTGCAACTTGGTTGACCTTTACTTTAGCAACATCTACCAAGGCATAAACTTCTCTGAAGTTCAGTGAATAGATACAGCTGCAAATACAGCTTTTTGGATGCATCAGAGGGTTCTCTTCAGGATGTTGTGTCTTAATAACTACTATAATAAGAGAAACTTTTAAAAAAGTTATTTTGCTACTTTGGGGGTGAGTGGAAAGGGAAGAGGTTCTGTGATGGTGCTCTTCCTTGCCTTAGGAAGCTGAGCCTAAATTTTGACCTAAGACCTGTTGTGGTTTTGAGGCCTCGTCATCTGAAATGAGTAAAGAATAAAAGTAAATGTATTTATTGTGTACATGATTCTTGCTACCTTTGAAGATTTTCCAAAAGCTTATGCACAATTTTACTCACATTAACTTGGCTCACGTGTACTTGCTAGAATGAAGCAAGTGCCAAGGCACTCTTAAGAGTGAAGTTGCCAACCTCTACCTGGAACTGAAACAAGATCACCAAACTGAAGAAGTATCACATGGCAGCTTTTTCCACCTGCTTCTGTCCTTATCCTTACCTCAACCTAGCTATGAAAAATCTACTTCCTATGCACTCTTTAGGACCACCTACCCAATTCAACAAATGTGGGTTTTTACGTTTTCCTCCAAATCACTGGTCTCAAAATTAGTTGTGCATCAGCTGTTTGTGCTTATACCCAAGTGGCCATACTTGCAACATGTTATTTTCTGGATAGTGGATTAGCAATAACACCTTATTTTGTGCCAATTCGTTATCTCTGAAGTGTTCTTACTGCAGCAAAATTTGAGTTTTGATTTGGTTTTAATGCATTTGCATAAACCAAAACTCAGCACAGACACAGACAAGAAACTGAATTCAGGGAAATTTCCCTTGAAAAAAATCTGCTAGGGCTTCCCAGATGATTTGAAGGTGGTTACAGTTAACCATCACTTTCAAAACAAACAAATGAAATGTGTGTGGGTATTTTTTTAACGTCCTTTTCATAACACTAGTGTATTGTAAACTGCATGGAATAAACCTGGTTTTTTCCCTTTTAAAGTGTGATGTCTTATATCTGTCTTTTCTAAATGCACTAATTGATATTAATGGTGTCATATCCTATGATAATTCCTAGTTTAGCACTTCAGATGTAAAATATAGTTGCATATTTGGGCAGTGATTCAAAGCATTAATACTTACTGCTTTGTAAAGGAGATGTATCCTTTACTGCTGCCTCAAGGACTTTGTCACAAAAAGCTAGGTCTATTCATATATTTATCTGTTGGGAAATTATTTTCCTTTGCAGTTGCTACAACTTGTCGATCAGTATAGGATGAAATAGTTGTCCCTTGAATGGATATATAATCACATGAAAAAGTTTTACACTTTGCATACCTTTTCTTTTGCACAACTCAAAAATCACCCTGCCTAACATCAAAGATTTTAGAATCCACTACTTTGCTTTTTAATGTAAGTCCTTCCTTTGAAAAACTAAGCTAATGGAAATTTGATGCTTTGTAATAAGGCAAGCATATAATAAATTTCAAGGATAGCAATGGAAGTAAAGTAGAAGGAAGTAAATTATTTAAGTACAAAGTACAGGTTGTTGAAATTGTCCAGGAAGTTGGACAGCTGTGTCCTCTATAACTATAGAAAAGTCCACAATTGAGTGGACTCAATTAGTATTGAGAAGACCACTGGACAGCTCTTATTTTCCAAACTGCTAGTAGGAATTTGAGAAACTAAGACCTGATTTTTAAATTCTTATAGGCTCTATAGTTACATGTGAGGTGAATTTCATCTTAACAGTTTCATCAGTTTCAAGTGCAAAGCACATTCTGTTTTTTTCCTTGTATATCCAGCAACATCAGTAAAATTGTGTTATTTTACTAAACTAATTTGCTGTGTTTAATTGCATTTGAATTTTACTAAAGTAAGTGCTAAGAACAAACATTGCTGTAGTAATCAAGTACAGCAATTACAGTAATTAAGTAACCAATGTGTGCATCTGTATTGTCATCAGACTGTCCTACTAAAAGTACTGGCACTTTACAATCTGCTAGCATGACTTCCAACCCAAATTCTTACTGTACATATCTGTTGCTTTAAGTGTTTTCACCAATTAGGAAAAGTGAGAGCATAAAAGGGATAAGTGTCTACCCTGAACTAGAAAGCAGGTTATAAAGGGGACATAAACGACTAAGTCATTAGCAACCTGTTTGGATATTTTATAACATTTAGGGTTCATTTGGCACTAGTTTTCCTTTCAGTGGGAAGTTTCACTTCAGAAAGATGAAAATGATCCTGCAAATTCACCTTTTAGAGCGCTGTTCATCTTTCACTGTGCAGAAGTCTTGCCTGGTAGTAATATACACATGGTCCATATGCATGTGACATTCTCAGAGAGTGTGACGTGTACAATTTTGTAAGAGAAATCCTGTAAGCCAAGTGTTAACAATTTCCACTGCTTTTTGTAATGCAACTGGAATTGTGTGGAGTTACACAGGGGACTGTGTGTTTATCGTGGTACATGCTGCGCGTTTGCTACTGGTGAAAGGTTTCTTCAGTGATCTTCAGCATGTATTTTGATTAGGGCTGATTGGAATCTAGGTGATTATTTATTGAAATAAGTCAATTCTAGAGTTCTGAAGAAACCATCTCGAACTTTAATACTACACAGAACATCGTTCAAGTAACGTGGACACAGACTAGTGCAAGGTATAGCTAGGCAGAGGTTTCAGAACTAAAACATCCTTCTATTTCATTAAGAGAAGTTCGAGATGAGAAAAGAATTTGATTTATACTCTACTTCCAACTAAAAATTCGTTCTTAGAAACCCAAACAAAACCCCTCCTCCCCGCCAAGGAAAGGAAACCAAGCCATGCCAAACCAAACCAACCTAACAAACACAGCAATGGGAAACAAAAACCAGGCCATAAATGCCGTAGAGGTCAGTGAAACTAGCGCAGGCCGGAGGCAAGCTGAAGACCGCCTCCCGTGCGTCCTGCCCGCTCTCCGATAGGCCCTTCCGCCCGCCCGGCCGCCGCGGGAGCCCCTCAGAGCCGCGGCCCCTCCTCCAATCGGGCTCGGCCAGGCACGGGGGGCGGGGCTCGGCCCGGCTCCAGCGCGGCCCCCCAGACCTGCGCGCGCCCGCTGACGGACCAGGCGTTCTTAAGTCGCAGGCGGCTTCTAGAGCGCCAGAGGTAAAAACTATTCCAGCTTTCGGCTGGAGCTGGTGGGAGCGAGAAGCACGAGGAGGCACCGGAGATTTTTTTTTTTTCCGGTGCTTCATACTCAGGCATTGTTAGCGTCACCTCCGGGTCCTGGTCGCGAGGACTCGTAAAGCGTGACGGTGGGATTGCAGACGGATCGGGCCAAGGGACAGAATAGCGCTTTCGCGCTCTGCGCCGAGGCGAGAGGGAGGGAAACTCCGGAGTGGAGACAAAGCACTGGGAGCGGGAACATCCGGGTCACTGGCGCGGCCTCGATCCGGGACACGCGCGGCGGCAGCGGCTCTCGGTGAGGCCCGGCCGGGAGTGGGGCCGGGTGGCCCCGGGGTTGGGGAGCGGAGGGGGGCTGGGCCGGGCTGGCGCCCCTCGCCTGCGACGCGACGGGACCGGACCGGACCGGCAGCCATGG
>VWYP01003995.1:9878-26881 GCA_013400435.1 Pycnonotus jocosus | reverse complement strand
GCGGGGCCGGCGGGACCAGCGGCCCTCGGCGGTGGCGGGCGGTGCTCGGCTCTGTCCGGTTACTTGGCCGTCGAAGACAGAGCCCACGGCCGCGCGGCGTCTTCCGTTGTTTTAGCGTGCTACTCCGGTCGCCGCTCGGCCTCTTCTACCTTTCTCTTGCCGCAAGCAGAGGAGACTTTCTATCCTAGTCCAGAGTTAGCGTGTTTCGATTAAAGCTCAGACCGTGGCTTTCTCCACCCTTCTGAAAAATAAAGTTTGTATAGTTCGGGGCAAACTACTTCGATAATAGTTTCTTTCTATTAGTTTCTTTCTGGTATTTAATCTAA
Organism: Pycnonotus jocosus; assembly: GCA_013400435.1. Lineage (NCBI taxonomy): Eukaryota > Metazoa > Chordata > Aves > Passeriformes > Pycnonotidae > Pycnonotus > Pycnonotus jocosus. The sequence goes on along the minus strand of VWYP01003995.1, from coordinate 26,555 downwards.
AAAGTAAAAATGTGAGGCTAGCAATCTTAACGTTTTGGTTTTTTCTTTTTTGGGTTTTTTTTTTTCTTGCTGCTTGGAATCAGTAAGTCGTACTAAAAGTTCTTGAACCTCAAAGAGTATTTTGTTGATGTATTTAGAGAGCTCCCTGTGGCACGGGAACGATTCTTTGCAAGACGTGCATTTTGTGTGTGAAAGTCGGTTGTTCCACCCCATCGGAGGGTGTAAATGGGTAAAATGTTCTGTAATGGGACACAAAAATTTGCATCTGTGATGACCGTGATGGTTTTATTTTGTCTTTTTCCTAAAGTAGGCAGTAACAGCAGCAAAGGCAAGCTACTGAGTAAATTGGGAAGTTTCTGTTAACTTTCTGAGTTGATGGCAGTAAAAGGGACATTACTACCTCTTAATGGCAGGGGTAAGTTTGGGGGATTAAACTCAAAACGTGAAGACTGGTCTCTTCGACCTTTGTGGCATGTGCAAAATAGGATTGAATAGACTTCCTCTGGTGCAAAATCCTTTCTGGTAATGTAGTACATTAATAGATTGGGATATAGAGAGAATATATTGACACTTAGCAGATTGCATTTGAGGGGATGCTTAACTGATGAGATCTTAGTTTTTGAGATGGGCTTTCAGTCTTCTTCATCTAATCTTTATTTTCTAATACACTGATGGGGTTTTAGATGCTTGTCTGTTCTTGTCAATATAACTGAAGTCTGTGGAAACCATGTATGTCAAGCCTGTCCTCTCATATACACCAAAATTTTTCAGTGCTTATCTAAGTCAAATGCCTCAGGATTTGGAAAGCTATTTGTAGAGCATTAGAAAAATCTTCATTGTACTAGGGCACAGCATAGTGTGTAACAAAAGCAAGTAGGATGCATGGCCTAAAAACTCAGGATTTTTCCAATTACTTGAAAAGCTACTGGATTAGTGATGTTCTGCAGAAGACACACTGTTTATTTACCCAACAAGGAACTGGCATTTCCCTTGAGGTGCATATTGTAATGAATTGGCTGTTAGCCACAGGAAATAGAACAAATGTATTTGAAAGCATCCTGTAATGTATCTTTTGACAGAAAAGGTAACTGAGTTTAGTGAACTAAGGATGAATATTTGGATGGTTTATGAGCACATACGGTTTTGTCAGCCTGTGATGGGAAGGTTCGTGTTAGTACAGTGGACTACCGGGTACCAAAAGCACAGCTGAAAATTGTGCTGTATACTCAGTTCTTTTACATCTCTTACAAGGACATGGGCTCACAACATGTTAAAACTTGCTCCCTGTATAATTTGCTTAAGGGAGAGGTTTTTTTGTTGTCTTTGTTTTTTTTGGTGGAGTTGTTTTGGGGTTTTTTTTCAGTTCCGCTGGTCTTTTTTTTCCAATGGCTCTCTATCTTCTGCTTGTGAACAGACTAAAATTTGAAGTCATGTACACATTCACTAAGTCCTGCATGTCTTCTGCAATAATTAAGGTGTAGGTGTATGTGTTGGGAATACTAGAAAAAAATTGGACGGAATATAGGAATATTTTTGTGTAGGTGCATGTTCACTGAGTGTAAATTGTCCTTTTTAAAAAGATTTATCTGACATTACTTTAGTTGCTGCTTCGAAGGTGAATTAAGGAATATGACTGTCCAGGCAAAACTAGCCTAAAAGGGGTTGAAAAACGGATTTAAAATACATGTTGTCCTAGGAACTGCATAAATTGCTTAATCTGGCAGTTTTAAAGATCTACAATTCATGTGCTTATAACAGCAGTAGACTGCAGTACTTCTAATAAGTAATCAACATACTGAGAGGTGGTGAAATTTTGCATAATTCTTAACCAGCGTATAAGTGTTTGTTTTAATAGAGTGGTAACACTGCTTTCATTCATTCATGTGAGCTTGTGAAGTGGAAGCATTCTACTATTCTGCTGTCAAAAAGGCTTGATAGGTACGTGTGGAGCTGAGAACAGAGTGGCCTGACTTCTCCCACTGCCAATTGTCAGCTCTTATTTAAGATGTGTAGAAGTGCAGTTACGAGGAGGATTAAAACTTTCATTGGAGCTTGACCATGTGGCTAGTGAAGCCCTGAGTTTAGATATAGTTTGACAATGAAAAATAAACTCTCACTGTGACTACTGTTCTGGGTGAATGGAGAATCCTCCCCAGAATTTGAAAGCACCACTTGTGCAACCATCCTGTCTAGAACTGTTGTTCTGTGTCATGCAGTAGTGAATGACTTGTACTCTGCATATTTCTTCTGTAGTCGTGGTCACCATGCTTGGCTGTTGCTAAGGCAGTGAAGGTGCAGAAATATTCTTCAGTTTATACTGGAATTGAAAATCTGTCTTGTGGAATGAGTTGCTGGCTCTTCCTTAGCTGAGTTCTGTGTTGCTGCCTGTTTCTGCTGTTGTCTACAAGTTTTATAGTGGCACCACTGTAAAACTAAGATGACTTTGCTAAATTCTATGCCTGTGTTGCTTTTGTGTGGAATACTGGCTTTCAATAGGAATTCACCCAAAAAGTACTATTTCTTATTCCCGTTTGCCAGAAATGGGAGCAATGCAGGTGTTTGTCTGCAGAAGGAATTTGCCATACCTGATGTGGTGTAGGAAGGAGATAAACAGAGTGTGTGTTAGTTGCACAAATATGAAGTCTGAGCACTTTTTCCATTACTAATAGTGTTTCTGTTGTCAAGCTACTGTCAAAGTTGCTTCTAAGATGGGATTTGAATAAAAAGCGATTGGGTAAGGATGGAATTCTGTAGGTCAAGTCCAGTACACTAAGAGCTTGATGGCCTGGGGAAACTTGATGTTATTCCTGGTGAAAAATTCTGCCGGCTGTGCAGAAACACACGTCTAGGTTATTGAAGTGAAAATGAGAGGTCAAAATAATTCTTGAGTGAGCAGGGCTTATAAACACATAAGGCATTGTTTACGCTATAAGTAAAGTATATACTAACAGCAATTACTTTTGTTTTAGAGGGACTCTGAATATGTCTGGCATAGCTCTTAGCAGACTTGCACAGGAGAGAAAAGCCTGGAGAAAAGATCATCCATTTGTAAGTATGAAAACCACCAAATTTCTGACTCTGTAGTTGTTTCAGTGTTCTGGGCATGATCTTTTCTTTACCCTGATAGAGTTTTTTTTTAATTAAAATTAATTTTTTTTTCATTAAAAAAGCTGTTTAAGACTATGTAGTACAAAAGGAAGTAACTTGGTGTAAAGATAAAATATATCATGAAATATTTTAAGTACATCTTGTAAAATCTTCATCCTATGTCTTCTTGCCTTAACTCAGGGATTTGTAGCAGTACCTACAAAAAATCCAGATGGCACAATGAATCTAATGAACTGGGAGTGTGCTATTCCAGGAAAGAAAGGGGTAAGACTTACTGTTCTACTAACTTCTCATTTATGGCAAAAAAGTAACCATATGTATGGTGGTAAGTTGCTCATGCATTACACTGACAATTGAGAATTTAACTTACATGTAGTTTAATAAAAAAGTTTGTATCCTGCTGCTACTTTAGAATTAAAAGTGCTATGGACTAGGAATATTGGGCAAAGTACACCATAAGCCTGTTCAACTCTTGGCACTTAGCACCTTAAGAATACAAGTTTTCAGGGGAGTGTTTAAGAGTCTCGTAGTGAACAGGAGGTTGTCTTCTGCTTCTTCTGAAATACTTCTATTAATTACTTGGGGGTTTTCTTTCTTTCTGATTTTCGGTGTGGGACTCCTCTGCCTTGCCTTTTCTACTGCCTTTTGCCAATTTGCTTAAATATCCTTATGATCTTGTTTCTTAGATTCTAGAAGACTCTCTGTGTAGTCAAAACCTACAGGGTCTGTGGTGCTGCCTTAGCTGAATGCTGAACATAGCATTGCTGTTAGAGTTACAACTTAGTTTTGGTAGTTGTCTGTGCACAGCATTAGTCAGTTCTTAAAGAAGCAACGACAAATAATCTCAACACAGTGTAAGGAAAACCCCATCGTCTTGTGTTCGGCCAAAACAAGATTATTCCCCGTAACAGTTTATGTACCTTACTGAGATGTCACCTTTAAATATTTAGGTAAAAATTTTATGCCATACAAAATCTTCATGGTACTGCTTTGAAATTTTGTAAACTGCAAAATGGAGCAAGCAAAGCCTTAAAGCCAGCTTCATGTCTACTAGAAGATGTGTCACATCTGGAAAAGATCAATTATGCTCATCTGATTCCTGCTAATTAAAAAAATTATATTTAACACGAAGTAACATGACTTATTCATCTCTACCAGACCAAGCAGTTGCCTTTGTGTTTGGAGGCATCCTATACTGCAGCTGCTTCCCCTTAGATGGGTAGTTGAAACCACCAAAATGCTTTCTTGTCAGCCAGACGAAACATTGAAGTGGTGTTAGTCCTGGGTTGGATACTCCGTTCACTCATTTGACAGCTAATCACTTGTTAACTACCTAAAATTTGACTCAAAAAATGTCTGCAACTAGTCCCATAATGCAATATGGTCTTGACGATACTGCTGTCACACTGTTAGCCTTAGTAAGGCTTTTGAGTGTCTGCTGTCTTTCACCCACAAGGTATGTTGCTCTATCAGAAACATAAAAACTTTGCCAATTATTCTGTTCTTCTGTGTAAATTACTAAAAGCTATTTGTCTCCTCTATGACTGAAAGCAAACAAAATAGGTTGTTTATTCTATCAAAAGGCTAATATTTTCTCTAAAGGAAGTCCTCTGAGAAGGTACAGAGAATAGATTTCTAGTTGTTCACAACTGACTACAGTGATTTAGAAAGAGTTCTTTAAATACACTATAGCAAATGTAATCAAACTCATTCACTTCTGGAAGCGTGTTACCTTATTAATTCCCAGCATGTTTTTCTTCCTTTTCTAGCTTGAGACTTTGCATAACGAATACCAATGACAACAGAGTGATTTTCTCTTTTCATGTGGGTTTTTTGGGTGTTCCGTTTTGGTTTTTGTTCAGCTAAAAATCACATAATTTAGATAGGAGATAATTTAAAATTTCCTCCTGAGGTGGTCTTCAAACATATCTGCCTGTCTACGACGATAAGATTTGATCAGTTTTGCTCTTAAGATGTGAGAGCATCTGTATTCCAGCTTTAAAGAATCAACCCAACATTTACTTTCATTGCAGTGTTTCCATAGCAAGGGCAAGTTACAGAGAAATAGCAGCGAAGTTAATTTTACACCTATAAGAATCTTTTCTGTATTTCTACACTTCTTAGCAGAACTCAGTTTGTCAGAAAATGGGCTTGTTTGTTTGTTTACATGTTTTGTATATTTGAGACAGTCTTTTTCTCTGTTCCCACAATTTTGACTTTTCCTTGCTGTAACCAAAACTCTGCAATAACTTTTTATAGACACCATGGGAAGGAGGCTTATTTAAACTACGTATGCTTTTCAAGGATGACTACCCTTCTTCACCCCCAAAATGTAAGTAAATTTATTGAAAACCACAAGTTTATTGGAGCAGTGTTGAAATAATCCATGAAGTTCTTACAAATGGTTATTACTTTCTTAAAGTTTTGTTTAGTTTTGTTTAATTTTGTTTTGGTTTCCTTAAAAGACTCGTGGCTTTTTCTTTTTTCCCCACCCACTTTGCATTCAGAAAGTTGTGATTCAGTTAAGCGCTTGATATATCAAAATTGGGAGGGGAGGGTGATTGGTATGTAGGTTCCCTCAAAGTTTGACAAAAGCATCACTCGAAATGCTTACTACATCATCAGCATTCCTTGGAAACTAATATGTAGGCATGCTTAGACTAAATCCCAATGTTCTTACTGTTAACTTGGTATTCTAAGCTAAGAATTCAGAAGACAGGAACTTGGAAAAAAGGGTTCTATAACTCGAACCTTTTCATCAACTTGCTCTAAAATATGAATCTGTTATTTTTCTGCTGCTGTGTATAACAGATCTACAGATACTTAGTTTCCTTATTAAGTTTTTGTACTGAATTTTCCTTATACTATCTCAAACTTAGCTATTACAGAAACCTGAAAACATCTATTGTCTTGCACCGTTTCTTCCTTCTTGAATTGGCTACCATCTCAAATCAATGACAATGATTACAAATTGCTCTTTTGATAGCGATTCATCTGTCATCACATTAGCATATTTCAACTCTATCGGCTCCTGGCTACTCTTTTTGTTTGATACCACCTAAATACATGTAACATAGGGATAAACATCTCTTTTAACTGAAGACATTGCACATTATTTTCTTGAAAAATACCTGTTTTCACATCCTGACAGTGTTAAAGGAATTGTCATGCCTTAAAATAAGATGTATATATGACTGATAAGACTCCCTATCAATGCAGCTTCTGAAGTACCACTAACTTCATAAGGCAGCAAGACTGTTATGTCTTGTGAATATTTGCGATGTCAGGTGGATTAGAAAACAGTGCAGTGTAGATATTTCATGTATTGCAAAGGGAGTGTTCATTACTTTACTCAAGATGCTGGCTGATGCATTTAAGTCCTGTAGAGATTAAAAGCAATGCCAGAATATAGATGGAGTGGCAGAAGGAAGCTGCACAAGCCTTCAGTTAGTCTTGCAATTTAAACATGGTTCCTCTTGTTTGGTGCATCTTGATTATACATAGGAAAATGTGAAACGGAAAAAAATGCTAGGAACTTAAGTCTTCCTCGTACGAAGCTTTCATTATTTTAAAGTGAGGAGAGAAGAGTTGAATGTGGGGTATTATCTTTCCTTTACATAGTAGTATGTGAGGCTGAAAAGAATTGTTTTTAAAAGAATTGGTTTTAAAAGGTCTTTATCACAAAGCTACTACGAATTACTTTGTCAGTTTCCATTCCTAAACTGAGAGATTACCAGTCAAAAAGACAACGTTAGAGTGCCTGGATTGATCTCACAGATGTGATGGAGTTTCTTTTTTAGGTGCAGGCTGAAGCAAGAAGACAACTATTATTAATAGCTTCATAAATCTGTGGGGTTTTATTTGGGGATTGGGGGTCTTTCGCTAGTGTCAGTTTGGGGATTTTTGGGTTTTGTTTTCCCCTACTGATCTAACCCAACTCTCTGATCTTCCTTTTAGCACTGTATGCAAGTAATTTCCTCTTCTTTGTCAGGTAAATTTGAACCACCGTTATTCCACCCAAACGTGTATCCTTCAGGCACCGTGTGTCTCTCCATCTTGGAGGAGGATAAGGACTGGCGGCCAGCAATCACAATTAAACAGGTCGTTAGTTGTACTTAGACATATTCTTAACACTTTAGCTTTGCTTGCTTATCTGATGTAAATATAAGATGTTCACTGTGTGTTCCTAAATTGTTTTCTAAGGGGTTTTCACTGAATCTCTATTAGTAAAATCCATAATATATGCCTGTCACTTCTATTCCTTTTTCCATAGATCTTATTAGGAATACAAGAACTTCTAAATGAACCAAATATTCAAGACCCAGCTCAAGCAGAGGCTTACACAATTTACTGGTAAGTGTCTTTGCATATCAGCTTGAAAGCTGTTGTATTGCCTACCGTTGTCTGTTACTTGTAGTATAACATGCAAATGTTTTCACAAATGACATGGGGAATTTTCTTACTTTCATGACTGTATTCAGTGGAGATGCATAGCTTGTGCTGAACTTGAACAAAATGGTAACATCATGGCTCTTAGGCTAGTGGGGCATTTAATAGCAAAGCAACAGCAATAAAGTATGAATAGTCCTTATATTTTCATACTGGTTCTAGCCCAACACAGAGTCTTTTCCCTTAAAGGCTGAATAGTACCAATGAGGCGTAATGGTGTCATAAGACCAGGAGGAGACTGAATTAGGTGACAAGTCACATTTGTCAGTACAGGAGTAACTTCTGGCCAGTATTGTGTACCTGTAAGAACTCATGCCTGAAGGATAAAGGAGAACTGTGATCACTGTAGGAAACACAGCATTTTGGGAAAAGTATATCTTCTAAAAGAGTAGGCTGAAAAGTACAGAATGCCTGTAGCTTTAGCAGAATGAAGTTTGCATCGATTAGGAAAGGGGATAATTTGTGACCTAAAGAGACTTTTTGGGTTTGGTAGTTTGTTTTTTTGGGGTTTTTTTTTAGACTTAATCTTGAAAGTTTTCCCACCATTAAAAATGGATACCTGTTCTGTAAATCTTTATGGAAGTAAAACATTTTAAGCAAATGCTTTTGGCACTGGCAGCTACTGAAATAATAACCAAGATAGAATTGTGGAATTACAATTCAGGACAGAAGAGGCCTCCAGGAGAGTGCCAGTTTTGAAAAATAATGTGTTATGTGACTGCACATGCAAGCTGTGGTAAATATGCTTTTCTATAGGGTCCTAGTGAAAAGGAAACATAAGGATGGGTAGTGTGGCTTGCATTTAATTGATGGCCTCACTCAGTGTTATTTTTTAAAGTACTTAATGAAGGTTTGATGGAGTTGAATGCATATGGAAGACAGGTAAATGGCCACATTTGTAGGAGCTGGGAATGATGAGGAAGGCCTCAATAACATGCTTCTATACATGTATAGATAGTCTATGTTTTATTTTTTTCAATCACCTCCCACTTGCATGTATGTACAAAACCAGCCTTGGCTAGTCTTGTTTCTGTTTAAAGTGTGTCCAGGAGGAATAAATACCTATTGAGCTTAAACTATTACATGACTTTTGTTACTTCAAGTATGTATAGTCTCCCATTTATCCTCTTCATGTCTCTTGGACATGCAGGGTATTTCAGATGGTTTACTATTATTCTGCAGTCTGAGAGTATGTCTCTTGCTAATATCTGGTAGAAGTTAAATGGAGCAGGATTGTGCATGCATCTGTAACGTTGGCATAGTTGATAAATACTGCAGAAGATGCACCATTGTTTACATAGATGTCTTTTAATCAAGTTAAACTTCCAAGAATAAACGTTGTATTCAAAATAAGAATACTTATTCTCAGGGTTCCCTTGGTACTGTCATTCAGTAATTTTAGTACTCCTAATGTGCTAACCTACTTCCTCCTCTTTGCCGTAGGCATTCAGGGTCTGCTACAGAAGGCATTCTTCTGTGTGGATTCTGTGGGTGCGAGACTTAACAGCTAGGCTATGTTCTTGTGTGCCAATGCAAAATAAACTTAGGGAAAAATGTAGAAAAAAGTTTCATAAGAAGAAAGTATCTTCAGTCTCTATGCTAGCAATTGTTATGTGACCAAAATGGGTTTCATGTCTTCGTCTCCCCCAGTCTGTCAAGTTCTGAGGATGTAATTTGCTGCCTTTTTTTTTTTTTTCCTCTTTCACTGCAGCAAGCCTTCATAGTTGAAAGTAAGTTAAATTTACTGCAAAGCTGTCTGCAAAGTCTAATCACTCTAAGCTATCTCTGGCAGAAGAGTAATGGTTACAAATTTTTGTTCAGCTCAACTCACACTTCTGACAGCTAATAAGAAATGGACAACTGAATGTAAATCGATGCTTTACTATGCTACTACTATCAGTTTTTGGCACAAGAACAGAAAACAAAGAACTTGCCCTTTTGCATCCTGAGTCTGAGGCTTAGTGACTTGTCTTAGTTCCCTCAAGTAATACTTACTTGTTTAATCAATCTGTAGCAAGTATGGTACACATAGCTATGTTGAGCTAGTTTTTTTTCCCCAGCTGAAGATTAGGATAAACCTAAATCTGCGAGTCAGGGTCTGTAGAAATAAAGGCTGAAATTACCACACCATTATCATTTTCCTGTTTCTTAGGAGTGTTTCCAGTCTCTCCCCAAAGCAGTGAAGATGGTAATTTAAAACCATATGAAGTCCACCAGCCGTTAGTGAACTGCTCTTCTCATTTGTACTCTTAGGATACTGGAATTTGTTGTTAATGACCTTAGGTCTTAGTGTGAGTGGGGAGTAGAAAATTTCAGATGACCGAGAGATTGTTTGCATGTGAGGTACACTTGGTCTTGAGACGAATAAGTGCAAACCTTTTCGAAGAGACTGATACAGTACAAAGTCAGTGCAGTCATTTGACAACAGGTGATGCTTGGGAAGTAACTAGTTGAACAGTACCGTACTTGTCCAGAAGAGTCTTTAATGTAGTGTAGTGTTCTGTGAATTGCTATGAAGAGGGTTTGCCTTCAGCAATGACTTCTATTTCTCTTCAATATGAAACTAACTCTGTAATACAGCCTCTGATTTCTCCAACTATAATTACACTTTCTTTTTTTCAGCCAAAACAGAGTGGAATATGAAAAGAGGGTTCGAGCACAAGCCAAGAAGTTTGCACCATCATAAGCATTTGTCATGCAGCATCTTTAAAAGGAAGGGATTGGTTTGGCAAGAACTTGTTTACAAAACTTTTGCAAAATCTAATGTTGCTATGTACAATTAATATCCACATAAGGGGAGGGGGTTGTATGTGTGCCATTTTCCATATTCGCCAGTTGTATACAGTTCTAAATTTGCTGAATTGCCCCCAGTTTTTTCATACAGGGTCTCTTCCTTCAGTCTTTTGTATTTTTGATTGTTATGTAAAACTTGCTTTTATTTTAATATTGATGTCAGTATTTCAACTGCTGTAAAATTATAAACTTTTATACTTCTATAAATTCACTAGTATCTCTAGTTACTTTGCTATCTGATGCAGGCATGCTTTAAAATGTTAGAACTATATTTAGCCTCTAGCTGGCTGTATGAAAAAAAATCATGCCCTCCACCCCCTTCCCTCCCTGAATTTGTTTTTTCTATCTTTCAGAAACTAGGTTGTTATTGCTTAAGAGCCTCTGAGATCCAAAGTTAGCCAGCATCCTTATTCTGCATCACTTTCTTTGTGTTTATATGGCATTCTGTCTGTGTTGCTGTTTAGAGTAAATAAACTGTTTATATAAAGGGCTTTGTTTCATTTATCTTCATTAAAATTATTAATAGACTGTGATTTAAATGGCTCTGAACACAGTTCAGTGCAAATCCTGTTCTTAAGGCCTGTGATGCTGTGTTTGCCTTTTGTTTAGCTGTTGCCTTCATTTGTTTTGCCTGTGCCTGACCCAGAGCACGTCTGTGGCTCTTCCTTAGGCCATGTGTGGTAACTGCAGCAAGTAAATTCTGATCAGTTCCTCAAGCAGAAACCAATTGCTTACTGTGCATAATGGGATCAGGATACTGGTGTGACCATAGTAATAGAAAATAACATGAGCTTTAGACTGATATGAACAATAATATAAGTTGTCCAAGGAATGCTGAGGCTTGTTTATCAGAGATAATTTTGTGCCATTCCTTATGTTAATACGTATAGCCTCTAGGGAAAGGACGTGCTCTATGCAATTAGAGTTTCCTTCTGTAAAGGACATCTGTTAAATTATGTAAGTTATTTTCAAGTATGTCAAGCTGATATGCCCTCTAGTAAAATTTCACTGCTTTTTTTAAGTCAAAATCATTCTGCAAAACAAAAAAAAAAAGTGAAAAGCTTTGTTTCATCGGAGCTTAGCTTCTTCAGTGCTTTTTTTAAAAAACGGCTACTGCTCAGCATTTAGATTAATCTAAATTATACAGCTCTGTTCCCAGATCTGTTTTGTCTGCATTTGATTACTATAGCTTTGTAATATAAAAGCATTTCCCCAAATCAGAATAGCTGACACGGTCACATTGTTCTCAGTCCTTTAAAAATTATGCAGAATTGTTTTCTTGTCGCTATCTAAGAAATCCTTGTTAAAACAGCACAATTGGGGAAGATTTCATATGGGTGGGGAAGTTACTGAAAAAACTGAATCAAAGGAAAAGTCTCCTTATAGAATTAATTTACTTGTGCTGCTTGTTTTTAAAAGGGAAATGGAGTATTTGTACCACTCAAACTGCTGCTGTTACTCCCGGCTCTAACTCCAGTAGAGGGCTAGTATTTAATCCCTCTGGTAGTAGAGAGACAAGAGGAGGTGGTCCTGTGATGTGAAGAACGTTGATTTGTGAAGGTTAGTCTACCAATTGTCCTTAGTATCTCCAATTCTGCTGAAAGATTGCTAAAGTTTAGGTTTCAGTTGGGTGCTTGAAACTCCAAAGAATATTCTATTTAAATATATAGAAAACAACTGCTAACGGCTCATTTTCACTATACAAATTGGCAGGCATAGGGAAAAGTGACCTAAGAAACTCGTGCTGGTGCGAGTCTCACAAAGCTTTAAGGGCCCAACAATGTGTATTGTTGACTTGGTACAGTGCCCCTTTGAGCAGTTAACGGTCCTGAAAAGACATACTGAGATTAAAGCAATTCCACGAAGCATTTCTTCCTTTCAAGTTTAGCTCAGTTTATTCTAAATAGATGAAGTAGTTGAAATATATATGGCAGGTTCAACCCTGCAAAAAGTCAGAGACACCCTATGTGGTAGGTACCATGAACAGGGCAATAGTTTAGTCATGTTTTCCTGTTAAAATATAGACCAGAACTTTAGAAAGTTTACCTACTATACTATTAATTAAAAATAATCCCCTATAAACCACTTTCCAGACACATTGATTAGAATACAAGATTGTTTATTTTTTAACTTGTAACTAAGATTCAAACTCCTTACAAAATAATTTAACATTCCATACTTAGCTAAAAATTAAGTAACCTAGGGCCCTCGTGCATAAAAAGACCTACAAACCTGCACAGAGACTGAGGTTTGCTAAGCACCAAGTTACAGGTGAAAAAGATGACACACTCAAGTATTCACAAGAAAATTTCTTTATACAAGATGTTACAACTCCTCGGGATTATTGAGCATTTTTATTTCTTCTGGACTGCTCTCATCAGTGCTTTCACTGCTTTCAGTGGCATAATCTGGATTGCTCACGCTGTCCTCCTCAGAGTCTTCCTTGCTTTGTGCTAGACTGGAAGCATTTTTCAAGATTATAAAAGCAAAATAACTTATAGTAAGTAAAACGAGTATTTAAATTAAATTTCATTACCTTGAAGAATTGACTGGCCTGTTTGGATTAGAAAATTCTTTTTCTAAGTCAACATCAAATGGATCTGGAAAAAGAAGGAAAAACTGCAGAAGATGAAAAAAGCATTTTCTTAATGGTCTGCCTTCATTTTCATATATAATGGCAGGGAGTGGAAGGCACAGAAAGTCTAGTTCACATCATAAGTTTAAGTAGTTGGTTGATGGGAAACCAGGGGAGCTGAGAAAATAACTCAAGTCCTGCCTGCCCAGTCTAGGCTTTTCACTCTTTTCCCTCACCCCCTGCAAGGGGTTCAGTATCTCTTTAGAGGTAGTCAGATTGTATAAGTAAGTTTCTAAGGCTTTGGGTAAGAAAACAGGGATTAAGCTCTAAAAGGGGTATCTCGTTAGCTGATGTCCATTGAAAAGTGAATTACAACTCTCCAGGTTTTTAGCTCTTGCAGAGTAAACGTAGGGCTGGGCTTACTTTGGCTAGAGTAGCTGGGAAGAACTGTTGCCTCAGAAAAGTCAAGAGCATGACAGCCTTGGTTCTGCAGTTCAGCCAGAAAATACACAGGATTATAGGTGGAAGTGTGCTTTAACTGGCATAGCTGCGTTTCCCCTTTAAGAGCTGTCTTCAGTTTAATCTAACTAGTTGGGCTTCCACCAAGAGGATGGTTTAATTCAGTATCATGGCAAAGAGATCAAAGTTGAGAGCAACTAAAGGCTGCTAACCATCTTCTGGTATGAGCCCCTGGCCTATTTTACAGGACTTAATCACTGTGCAGGGAAAATGTTAATTAGGATAATCTTTTTTCAGACATTATTATTTGCCTTTCTTTGTGCAGTGTGGAATGAGACCAAGCACTCACTGCGAATACAGCCTGAAATACTGGGATTCCAATAAATTACTGGAAGAGTTTGGGAATAAACTACTTGTACTTATAAATTATTTTAATTACCTTTAAATGTCTGATTTTAAATATCTGGATTGAGGACTATATAAATATTTCTATTAAAGGTCCTTAGTTTATGCATAACTAACTTGCTAACTGTATGCCTATATTTCTCTCAATTCCTTCTCAAACTCCTTTTACTCATACACTGCTTTTAACATCTGTATCTAAAACAAGGAAGCATCATATTTTCTTTTTGCTCCTAATTTTTCCAATTTGGTTAGTTGAGTAAGGGTAACTGCTTCACAGTTCAGCTGTGAATACACTGCTCAAAGCAGTAAATTGTTTTAGTCATTTTCACCTATTTTAGTTGAAAAAAAGCAGCAAAGAGGCAGCACAGTATAAGACCACCACCTATCAGGAAAGCACTTCTCTTCCACCTTGCTAATATTTTCATGATAAATTTAAGGAAAAAACTCTAAAGAAAGTAGTTAGAAAAAGGGCATGTGTAGTGTTTCTGTGTTTTTTTCTTACCTACTTCTTCATCTTTTTTTTCTTGGACACAAGCTAAAAACTCTTTCTCAATGCGTAGCACATCATCCTGGCAATGACAGGCTGCATATTTTTCCAAGAGACTTTTGTTCAGGTCAGTAAATGCCTTACCCCATTTAAATTTCCTTAGAAGAATGGTGGCTAGATCTGGGAATCCTAAAACAGAAAATAAATTATCAGTTTCCTTCTTTAGTGTGAGATTTCACTCGGCTTATATGTTTCTAGTTCAGTACATGCATACACGTCGATACAATAAAAAGGTGTTTGCCAGTGTTTCTTTCAGTGTTCGGGGATTAAAGCTTTTGGAAAGACTGCAAATATTTTTAAATTTCAGTTTAACTTGAAAGATGGAACTGAATCCAAGAATAGTTCATAGCCTTTTAGTGACTGTTACATAAAAATATTTTGTACAGGTAATGAAAGATTCAAGCTCTAGGTCCCACAGCCCTTCAGTACAAGACCAACTGTACATACAGTATTTTCAGAAGGTAAGATTTGTCTGCAGTATGGTAGAGCATTTCTCTTATCAAAGTTGTGTGGTGAGTCTGGAAGACATCACAAGCGGGGGCAATTTCTTTTGTTCTTACCCAGACCTGGCCGTATTTACAGCCAGCTGCTACCTCTCATTAAGGCAAAGGTGCCTAAGGAGTCGTGTTCTGTCTTCTCTCTTTTTTTAACAGTTTCTCTAACATTATGCACCATCCAGACAAAATGAGGATTATCAGTTTCTGTCCTGTTTAGCAGCTGAAATGAATACTCCACAGATACCTCAGTGCCACTGATAACATGCAGTTGGAAGAAAGCTAGACCATCTGAGCAAGAAAGTCATGACCCATGTGACAGCATTACAGTTTATTTTGTTGCAGACCATGTCTTCTGATTTATTAAAGATGTAGGAATTGCTACCAACATAATTCACATCAGACAAATTGAGCCTACCGACAATGCAAAACGCTGCAGCAAAAGCTTCCACACATGACAGCTTGCACGGCCGACCATAGTTTACAGGATTTGCAGCCACCAAGTAAGGCAGCAACCGCAGGTGACCCCCCTTCATTTTCTTAAAGGGAGTTTCTTCTAATTTGGCCCATGAGCAATCTATGACTGCAATTCCACTCTGAGCAATCACACGCCTGAAAAAGAGAAATGTCACTGTATTTGAAAAATTGTCACCGTTATACTGATGAAGTGAGAATTCCAATTGCCGCTTTATACTGGCAACAAACTTGCATACAACCCCTACTTCTGTCAATCAAAACCCTTATGCTTTACAATAACCTACAACAGCGATGTAATGGGAAGGACTGGTAGCAAGGTTTTTTTCCCAAACATGCAAATGGCAAAAAAAGGTTTATCTGTATGGTTCAAAATGAAATGTGAATAATCCTAGGTTTAAAAATATGACAGGGAAGTGTGGTTGACAGTAATGTTCACACCTTAAACTACACCAAAGGCTGATTTAGGCTCTCTGCTAGGTTCTCCCTGCTTCTAGAGACAAATCTTTTCTCTAACTAAGTATATCTTTATAAAAATTTTGCAGGCACAAGAAAATTCTTATTTACTGCAAAAAGTTGTCTGGATAACACATTGTGTTGTCTAACCGAAAAACTTAAATGTGGTATGATAAAAGACAGTAGCGACAGGGCCATGGTCTGAACAAATTAACCTGCAAGACATGCACCTTGGTTTTTCACTGGGATCTACAGATGCTTTTCTCATCCGATACCAGCTGTGTAAAAATGTTAAGCTGATTTCATAAAACGGCTCTGTTTCTCACGTTCATGCATCGGTGAGTGTAATGTAATAAGGTCAATTTTATTCCGTATGAGTTTCGGCCATGAATCAGTGGTTCAAGTGCTCTCCCTAATACAGCATCAGGACGGTGTTGGAAGCAAGCGCTCTCCCTCACAGTCTGCGGCTCCCGGCCCCCCCCGCTTCCCTCACCGCCCGGGTTTTTCCAACAGGCACCGGAGCCCCACCTGTCAACGGGAGAGACATACTCCGTAGCCAGCGGACTGAGGACGATGCCCGGGAATCTCTGACGGAGGCGCAGGGTTCGCAGCAACCCTTTCCGGGCTAGTTTTCTCCCGGTGCATTTCTTGGGATCGCAGTGTCCGAGCTCCCACATGGCAAGGGGGCAGGGGAACTTGGCCTCCCGAGCGCCCCCATCAGCGGCCCTCTCGCCTTCCAGGCAAGCTGAAAACAGCGAGTGCACATCAGTGCCCAGCGGCGACGCGGCACAGCCCGGCAGGACGCGCCCGCCCTTGCCCGCGTCCCGCGGCGCCTCACGCACCTCTCAGCGCGGCCTCCGCTTCCGCCGCGAAGGTTTCGAGGCTGCGAGCGCCACGCCGAGCGCCACGCCGAGCGC
>VWYP01003992.1:512869-593666 GCA_013400435.1 Pycnonotus jocosus | reverse complement strand
CTTCATCACCCAGGCTCAAGGTAAGGGGTGAGGATCCCTCCTGCCTGCTGGGATGGGGCAGGGTGTACGGGTACTCAGTGGGGTCTGCCCAGGGTGCCAGCTGGTGAGGGTGGTGTTTAGAGTGCACTGGAGTGTGGGGTTTGCAGCTGTCTGTGGGGCTCTGTGTGTGTGTGTATCTGTGGCATTGGCTTGCAGTGCTTGCTTGGCTCGGGAGTGTGTCTGTGTGCATGTAGCTGGTGAGGCAGCAGCACCCCAAGCTGAAAAGAACAGAAGGAGAACAAGGTTCAGTCCCTTTGCAAGGAGCTCCTCTGTGCCTCAGTTTCCCCCCCACTACTCTCTGATGTGGTTACCAGGTCTGACCTGTAGCTAGGCACTGGGGTTGAGAGCTTCCAACCCCACGTGCTGCCCAGGATCACCCTGACCTGTGACACCAAGCAAGCCCTGTGCTGTCAGCTGGCATTCTGTGCTGAAGGTGTTCTGACTCCCTGGTGATCTGAAATCTCACATCCCCTCCTTGCTCACAGGCATTGGAAGCTCGGCCTCAGACTGCTGCCTGAAGCACAGCCAGAAATCCCTCCCCAATGGCGTGGTGATATCCTACCGCCTCCAAGGACCCAAGACGGGGTGCATGCTTGAGGCTGTTGTGTGAGTACCCTGTGGTGGCCAGGACCACTTGGAACAGTTTGCCTTCACACAAACCGTCCCCTGTCCTTCTGTTGCTCCCCGCCAGAAAATCTTTCTGCTGCTCCCCCCCAGAAAATCTTTCTGCTGCTCCCCCAGGTTCACCACCAGGAGGAACAGGAACATCTGTGCCTCTCCCAGTGATGACGCTGTCAAGAAGTTGATGAAGCACCTGGACAAGAAGGCCAATGATAACAAGAGCAACAAGAAGAAGATGCAGACCCAGCGTCCCAGGAGCAGACCCAAGAAGCAGAGGCGGCAGCGGGTCTAAGTCAGGCCTGAAGAGGTAGGTGAGGAGGGTCAGTAGAGTGAGGGTGCTGCACCTCATTCTAGATCTTTCTGTGTGGGAGGGTGGGAGTTCAGCTCCTGGTGCAAAACCTGGGAGAGCCATCAGAGCCATGGCTGGAGCACAGAGGCACTTAGGGAACAACTCTCTCCTGGTTTGTGCTTGCCTTGAAATTAGTTTTTTTTCTGGAGCTGGCTGCTGGAATAAGGCAATGCTTGGGGATGGGCAGGGCAGGTCACATGAGGGAATGGCCCCCATCTGGGGTGGATGATCTTGCTGAGACCCTCTCCATCTCACCCCCTCCTCCTTGCCTTTGTTAGGATGGATGCCTTCCCGCTGGTGACTGACCCACGGCCCGGCAATGGCGATGGACATACGCAAACCACACACCCACCCGCCAGCCCCAGGGCGGGGAGGGGGCAGGCTGGGGAGGATTCCCTCTGCCCCACAACCTCTTTGTTGCTGCTATGCCTGACACAGAGATCCCCCAGCAGAGCCTGGGTGCTCTCAGCAAAGTAGGCACCCAGGTCCTCACTTGTCCCACGGCCAAATTATTGGGGACCTGGGTGTGGGAGCTGAGCCATGGCTTCTAGAGGGAGGTGGACAGGCTTCCCACTGAAGGGGAGTTATTTAGCCTAGCAGGATGGACGCTTTTTCTATGACTTTTTTGGGGGATATTACACATTTGTATTTATATTTAAAAACTGTGCTTTTATTCAGTCTTCCTGAAAGGCTTTACTTCTGTCTCCTTGTGCTTCACAAAGTAGCCTTTATGCTGCAGGCTAGATTTTCTGGAAAATTTATCTTATTTTTCTACCAAATAAACTATGGCTGCATTTTATTTTCCTCTCATCTCTTTGCTCCTTCTTGGCTTGCAAGGCTGTGGGGAACTAGGGAGGTCCCAAATCCTGTGGTCCTACTTGAGCTGCTTGCTGGGTGCTTCTTTGCAGAGTGATTAATAGCAGCTGAGGAGAGTTTTGGGGGTAACAGTGGTAACAGTGCGGCTCTGTGTCTGGACTGTTCTTATCTTTCAGGTTTAATGGTGCACTGTTGCATTGTAGCTTAGATAGCCACAATTTCCCCCCCTCCTTCCTTTTTTTTTTGGTGGGGGGGGCTGGTTTACAACGTTTCCATGAAATCAGAACTAATTTAGTGGAATTATACCCTCCAAATTATATAATTTTGTAGCTCCCCTGGCTACAAAATTGCAATGAAATCAGAACAAATTGTTCAGTTTAGTGGAATTTTACCCTTTTCTTTCCTTTGGCTTTGCTTGTGTCAGGAATTGAGACACTATTAAGACAAATGCTTAGTTTTCTGGGAAAAAGAAGCACCAGCAACCCTTTTATACTTATTTACCAAATCAAAGAGCCCACATGGTGAAAAACACATGTGAGGCTGTGAAGGTGGGGGAACAGAAGATTTTGTAAAATTCATTGTAGGCATCCTGCAGCCATGTGAGAGCAGCTCTGTCCCAAGCCTTTAGTGAGAGAAGTCACTAAGTAGAAGACAACTTTAGGTGATACTGCAAGTGGAGGTGGGACAGACTCCTGGGACAGAGCTGGGGGGAAAATGGCATCTCCCTGTGCTTGCAACCTGTTCTCCCTGGCATGCTGAGAAGGAGCAAATTAAACAGCTGTACTAAAGCATCACTGCTATCTGCTTGCAGAGATTTTGAATGTGGACTTTGGTCAGTAAAGGTCTATTAAGTCGTATAAATGCAATAATAGGATTTGCAGAGCTTAACAGTATCAGCATGGGCAGTGTGTTTGTTAGAGTAAAGCTTGTAGCTGAGTGTTTTTACCACATACATATCTGGCTTGACTACTTTATTAAGAGGGCATTTAGGTCTATCATTTTAAGGCTGTGTAAAGTAACTGTGAAGTCCAAGATACTGGCCCTGAGCACAGGACAGACGCTGAGCTGTCTCCTTGCTGCTGCCTCCTCCACATTGAATATGTGGCTGTCTGCCAGATCGGTTTTTGGACAGGATGTTGGCAATAAAATGTATTCTTTATAACCAAACTCACTCGTTCCAGCTTTTGTGATGGGCTTTGGTGGGGTGGGAAGGGCTGAACGGTGGGGTTCCCTCCTGTCCTACTCACCATCATCCCCCAAGGGGAGGCTTTTGCAGTGCTTCTGTGTGATGCATCCCTGGGGTTCTTGGGCTGAGACCTGCTGGCACAGGGGAGCAGTCCTCTCTCTTGTAGCTGTGTTGCCCAGCAAGGTGGAGACATCCTGGTTCTCATCTGTCCCAAGTGAGGGGTTCTGAGATGCCAGCGAACATGGGCACAACACTGGTTTGGACACAGCACCTTCTCTTACTGCTGAGCCTGTCCCTCTAACTCCAACCCATCCTTGATGTGCACTCCTTGTTCAAAGCAGGGGCTCTGCGCTCCTTGCTGCTTTGGGATAACAGCAATAAAACTGGTTATTAATGAGGCTGTGCTCTGGATTGGGCTTTGCTGGGAGCCTGGGTGACACCTGTACACAAGGACACAGGTGGGTGTGCTGTAGGAGGGCTGGAGGCAGCCCTGTGTTTGATGGGACACACTGCATCCAGTGGCCCTGTCTCTGAACTGCTTGTGCTGGTTGTGATATCAGGGGATTGTGAAATGGTTGCAAAAATTCCCTAGAAATGAGGTCCAGGCGAATACGTCTGCAACCACAAACAGCCTGTGAAGCTGGCAGGAGCAAGCCAGGATGTGAAACGTGCCCTGGTGTCTCTGTGGCTATGGAAGAAAACACCACACAAGAGGGCTTTCCCCCTTTAAATGGGAAGAGGGCATTAGGCTAAAAACAGTTTAAAAAGACATGCCAGTGGTGGTGTTCTCATTTGCCCTAAAATTTACCCAAAAAACAGGGTCTGGAAGCACACTGGAGTTTGTTCAATGCTCAGGAAGGCACATGTGAGCATGGGCACAGATGCACAAATGAAACCTCACATGTGCCTATGCCTGCACACGCACAGGTATTTTCCCTCCTCTTCCAGATTTATTGCTGAAGGCTTCTTTCTAGGCAAACAAGGTGGCAGGGTTACTGGGAGCCTCTCGAGGCAAGTGTGAAACAGCTGGTCACAGTGCTACTACAGTGAGATGGCACCAGGGAAACACCTCTGAGGAGACTCCCCGTGAGAAGTGATGAGCAACAACATGCAGCACTCAACGGGCACCAAAATTCCTTCTTCACAAAGCACCTGAATCCACAGACCCCAGGTGGGACAAGAGATGTGAAGAAGAAGGTCTAAGGCAGTGCAGCAGTGAAGCAGCAGAAAGGAATTCACACACCTGGGCAGGGCAAACCTGATGCTATGTGCAAAGATAAGGCAGTGCTTATGAAGAATGTGCTGGAGTAGTAGGTGGGCAAGGGCTGTATAAAAGCCCACCTAGACAGAATCACCCTGCAGGGAAGGAAGGAAAGTTACAACAATGTCAAGCCAAGCAAAGAGTTAGGAAAGCTCAGCCACCCTGGAGCAGAAAGTCTTCAGTGACAGCAGAGAGTAGCTGGGCGAGACAGAAAACAGAATGCAGCCAAAAAAGTCTGGAGCCCAGGCCAAATGATTAGCTCATGTCATTAGCTGGTGCAGACGATGCTCCAGGGTTGTCCCAGCATCAGAATGCTCTGGGCTGTGATGCCAGGTGGAGCTCCAGTAAGACTCACCTGGACATAGGCACACCAGCTCCATCCCTCCATCCCAGCTTCTTGCCCAGCAGCAGGAGTGGGCTGTGCTGCAGCAGCCTTGTGGTGGCCAAGGTCTGCATTTGGGGCTGCATGGGTGCTAGAGGGGCTTTGGATTCCAAGCAAAGCTTCAAGGTGTTTTATGGTGTTCTCTCCACCGACACTGCTCTCTTGAGGTCTGCTATGGTCTTGAGAGCAGAGACGATATGGGAAAGTGGCTGGTGGGCAACAGGGGCTCTCACCCCTCCTGCCCCAAGGTATTTCTCAGTCCTGGCCAGCCCCTGGTGTTCATGCTGTTCTAGAAAGCACAGCCCAGAGCTTCCTCTCAACCCTTTTGTTGCCTACGTGTAACTCCCAAACATCCTCCCTTCCCCAGCTTCTGTTTTGCTGTCTGAAGACCCTTGGCTTTGGGGTGTCTCATGCTGTTATTCCTCCTTCCATTTCCCCAGAATCCAAGGTCCCTCTGCTTGTCTCTCCATTGCAGATCTGCTCCTTGGCTGTGGAAAAGCACCAGCTCTACTCTGAGGAAGTCCTGTGTTGGGGCCCATGCGAGCTCTCCCCCAGAGCTCCAACAAACCAAGAACTTCACAGTCTCCCCTGACCATTGTTAGAGAGCCAAGAGAGCAGTGAGAGCAGCCCCCAAGGGTTTGTTCTGTCCCAAATGCTTGTAGATCTGCCCACAGGTGAACTGGGTGTGGAGCCTCCCTGGGCATTCTTCTCTGCCAAGCCATGCAGGGCGTGCCAAGGAAATCCCTGATTGGCTGCTTTTTGTACAGGCATTTGAGCTGTCCTCAGCCATCCCCTCTGAAATCCCTGGAGTGGTTGCAGAGGACAGGCAGAATGATGGCAGGGAGTCAGGGTGGGGGGCATCCCACCTGGCCACCGCCATCTCGGTGCTATTTGAAGGAAGCATCTGGCTGGGAACTGCAGCCCAAAGGTGATGCTGAGGGACATGTGTTGTTGCAGGGAACCTTGCAGATGGCTGCTTGCCTAGGAGTGTAGAGCAAGATGGATCTGCTGCTCATCACTCACGGTGACCTCAACATCAGCAACACTGAAGCCAGTGAGAATTAGAGACAGAGCAGGAATTGGAACCTTTTGAATCCTTCTGAGCCAGATCCTCAGGTTCATCTTTGCTACTTCTGGGCAAAGCCATGACTTGCTATTTCCCCCCACTTGTCTCCATTTAAATCGGATTGACTGTGTTCACTCAGCTAGAGGAGATTCAGTGGGGCCCTGAGCCCCATAGGCTGCTATGGCCTCAGTCCTTGTGCTGCACCAGGACTGGGAATGTGATGGGAGCTGTGTGAGGCTGCCATGAGCCGGGTGTTGCAAGGGAAATAGAAGCAGCTGCTTTTCCAGTATTTCCCAATGAAATGAATGCAGCCAGGCCAGATCCCACCCCAGGGACTGGCTGTAGCTGGAATTTGCTGAAATTCCCCCTTTGCCCTTTCCAGCTCTGTAGCTCAGAGGTGGAAGGCAGATCACCACCATACAGCCTGGGGAGCAGCTGTCCTGGTGGCTCCTGTGGCTGTCAGGTCTCCAGGAAGGCAGCAGCATGGTTAGTGCTCCCTGAGGAGAGCCCAGGGATGAAGGTGATACCCCCATGGTCCATTTATATTTCGATAGGTTGGATTTCCCACAGGGATCATTAGTCCCTTCTGATTTCCACTTTAATTAACAATTGCATTATCGATGTTTCTGCAGGAGTGAGTGCTCATGGATGCTTCATGCTGTATCCGGTGGTGTCCTTGGGGCTGGAGCTCCAATGCTCCTTAATTGCTCAGGAAGAGCCTTAAATGAGTCATTTTGAACAATGCTCTTCCCTTATCCCCACTAAATCCCCCGGCTGTTTGTGCCTTTGGGGACTCTGGGCCCTGAAACATCCCTTTGTTTCCCATCTGCACCCCCTCTTCTGGTCCCTGGGGCTCAGTCCTGTGAGGGGGATGGGTGACCTTCCTGAATGCCACAGAGATGCACTTCAGACATGACCACAGTTTTCTTAGAAATCCTATTGACCCCAGTAGAGGAGGGAAACCCACTACATTCCCCTTTCACAATGCAAGTGGAAAGCCCCTTTCCTCACTCTGATGCTCTTCCTGGGGAGCAGGGGCGTGTGAAGCTGCTGTGTACTTTGACCCACTTGGCTCCCCGACAACTGTCATGAGGAAGAACCACCTCCCTTTCTTGCCCATGTTGTTAGCAGGGGCTGTGGGCAGCTCCAGGGGTGGGGGTCCTCTGCAGCCAGAAGTGGCTGAGAGGCTTAGGCCCAGGTGGATATATTCCCAACCCAGCATGCTCCTTTTGGTGTAGAGCCAGTTGGGAGCCAGCAGCAGGCGGGAGAACCTTGTGCCAGGAAGGTTGTGCCAGGCTGGGGACACCGCTGGGGTGCAGAGCCCAGCAGTGCCGGGGGGCAGTCCCACAGCACGGGACGTCCAGCACCCCTTGCCAGCCCTTGGCTATGCTGCAGGGCCTATTAAACACACTGAACATGGAAGGAGGTGAGAGATTGTTACTGGGCAGGGCCCCCAGCACCCCTTGCCAGAGGATCAGAGCTCTGCTCTTGGGACCCACTCTTTGCAGAGGGCTCCACACTGTCAGACCAATCCTCAGTGAAGAGCTGGCTCTGGGTTAGGAGCAGTTCTGGCCATCAGCAAACAGGAGCTGTCATCCTCCCTGCTGTGACATCTCTTTGGCAGTGTCCTGAGGAGATTAAGTAGAGACCAGGTTGCAGAATCAGCCCACATCCCCAAACCTGCGGGGGGCCCGGGGCTGATGACGGACTCTAATCCTTCACCACTTAAACTCGCCTTCTGCTAGTTTTGAGTGTCAGCAGGTGCTGGCTGAAGTTAAGCTGGCATATCCTGTTTGTGCTACTCCTCCTGCCCACCAGCCCCCACCTGATTCCTTCTCCACAGCGCTGGCTTGCCGGGGCACAGGAGCAGCCAGAGGCAATGCTTTCCTGATAATGGACATCACCCCACACCAGAGGCTGATGACGGTACCAGTGCCGCTGCAGGGATTACAGCACCATGCCTGGTGGCATGGCTCTAGTCTCCTCTTGCTTCTTACCATGGAGTGGGGAAGGGCCAGAGACTCTCCTACTGTTGAGGGGAGCAGAGGGACTCACTGAAGTCCCCAGGTCTCAGCCCTGTGCCTGGGTAGACATTTGTCCACATGGAAGTGGCCTGTACACTGCTCTCCACTGATGTGCAAGGACAAGTCCACAGCTTGCGCAAGGGAAAAGGTGCAGGCACAGAGACTCTGCTCCAGCATTTGCTCACCCCTGTTGCAAAATATTTTTCCTATTGTCAGTGGGAATTTATCTGGGTGCATCTGACACCTTTACATTTGTAGTAAAGCAGACCCTGACTCTGGCATTTCCAACTCCCTACAAAGCAGCTGCTGACAGCAGTGAGCCTTCCATCGTTCTTTCCCTGAGCTGCACAATCCCAGTGCTCTCTGCTTCCCACAAGGGACTGAAGCAGCCTGGTTTAAGGGACATCACTGCAGGTGGCACTGGCACTAGCACAGTGGTGAGTCACTATACCAAGGAGAAACAACCCCCGTCCCTGTGCTCCTGTGAAGAATCAAAGCGGGAGCACTGGTCCTCGCTCTCGGCAGTGCCCACGCAGCGGGTGAGCTGCTGGCACCCTGCGCTGTGCACACAGCCTCTGTGGGGGATTTCTGCTCTTGCATGGAGAAAACCTGTTTACAGGAAGCTCTGTAGCTGCCTTTGGCCATGAACCCATTTTCTGGGACACCTGGA
Organism: Pycnonotus jocosus; assembly: GCA_013400435.1. Taxonomy (NCBI): domain Eukaryota; kingdom Metazoa; phylum Chordata; class Aves; order Passeriformes; family Pycnonotidae; genus Pycnonotus; species Pycnonotus jocosus. The sequence continues at coordinate 585,252 of VWYP01003992.1, read as the reverse complement.
AATTAGGTTATCTTCTGGTCTATGAGATCTTGACCCTGGAGTGGAGCATGCTCACTGGGCTCTCCTCTCTCTGCCAGCTTCAGATGTGCCCCCATGCAGGCACTGGGGAGGGCAGGGGGAGAAAGCCAGGCTTCAGCAACCAGCTAGGGAGACTCTGGGCAGCAGACAGACATCAGTCCAGTACCAACATATACCTCCAAAATTGAGGGGGTTGAGGCATGTACTCCCCCATAGGGTCAGAAGGTTGAGACTATGAGATATTTAATGTGAATGTCCCAGAGACATCTCAGAGAGGAGACTGGAAAATGTGTGGGGTGAGAGCCCCCCAGGTGCCATCCCAGGGCCCTGAGGTGCTTTCACAATATAAAGGGACCACTGAGCTGCCTGGTCCTGACCAGCAACGCCTGTGGCCTGAGTGCTGGCAGAGAGGGCAAAAGCATGTTTGGCTATGGGACCACAGAACAGCTGGCTGCAGGGAAAGCAGCTGCTGGGATATTCAGGAACTGCTTGAAGAATAAAATCCAGCCTGTTGTAAGACTCGTTACACTCTCCCAGCCTCTGAAAGAAAGTGAAAGCCATGGGCTGGAAGGGTATATAAGCAGTGGGGAGCAGCAGCAGGAAGGCACAGGGAAGCTGTGCAGAGCTCACCTCTCCTGCCTGGAGCTCCATCACCTCCAGACCCTCCTCTGCCCGACTCAGCAGCAAAATGAAGCAGACACATCTTCTCTGCCTCAGTCTCCTGTTGCTGGGACATATCCTGAATGGTAAGAAGGGACCTCTCAGTCTGGCTTTCCTATGGAAGTGAGAAGATTCTGTTTCTTCTCTCTTTTGCATTTCCAGCAGACTTTTAGAGAGACATGTGGGTGCTTCTCCATCACAGCCCTCCTGCATCTTGTAATCTATCCCCCAGGGACTTTGTCCTGTCCAAAGTCCAGACAGGAGCCTGCAGGGTTCTGGGGCTGGGAAGGCATGTTTGGGAAAGGCTATGGAACAATCCTGCCTCCCAGTGCCCTAGCCCAGTTTGCACACAGTGGGCTGGGATTGTCTTTGTTCCATTCTCCCCCATACACCAAGGGGACATTCCTATTGTCCTGTGGTGTAGGGCAGCCTGGAGGGAAGTGGCAGGGCTTGGAATCAGAGGGAAGATGTTAATTAGGGCAAGGCTGATGTTTAAGGGGCTGTTGGCATTGGGCATGGGGTCTGCACAGGTTGCAGCTGTCTGGGTGGGTGACATCAGAACCTCTACCTGTGGTGGGGAGCTGGGGTGTCCAGACACCTTGTGGTGTTGCACCACACCTTGCTGCTGATGGTACAGACATCCGTGGGTGCTGCCAGCCTTGTCAGGCGTTAGCAGTGAATACAGCCATTTGCTGGCGGATGACTCTGGATTTCCTTCCCTGCAGAGAAGCGCAGACAGCTATGCCCTTCAGCTGTGACAGGAATGATCCATGTGGGGTGGGCGCTGGTGGTGGGGTAGCTGCCAAACCTACGATTGCTTCAGTAAATACAGTTGAAGTTGTCCCCGGCCTCTTGGAAACGTGTGTCTGTGTTGCAGCACTCTGAAGCCAGCTAAAGAAAGACCCCTGTGTCCTGCCTTGCTACTTGGGGTGCAGGAGGGACACAGTTGTGCAGAAGGATTTTACTCTTGCCCATCTCCTTTATTTTCTGTCGGAAGGAGTCAAAGGGCTCCCAGCACTGGGGTGTGAGGCTGGTGCCTGTGTGCCCAGCCAGGGCAGTGTGACAGCATTCCTGCCAGCACCATCCTGCCGCAGCCCCTTCACCCTCTGGGGAAGCCGGGAGAGATGCAGCTGACCTCAGCCTGCATGATGTGTTCCTCCTCCAGTGCATGGCGGGAACAACGTCCTCGACTGCTGCCTGAGGACACGCGAGACGCCCATCCCACGGTGGATCGTGCAGGATTACCGGCTCCAGCTGGTGCAGGACGGCTGTGACATCTCTGCTGCCGTGTAAGAGCCTGAGCAGGGATGGCTGAGGGACAAGGCCTCATGATGGCCAAGGAATGGGCCTTGCACGGAGGCAGGGTTGAAGGCAGAGCAGGATGGCGGAGGGACGTTGAGCTGGATTTGAGGGTGAAGGAATGGGGAGAACTGCAGAAGAGATCCTGGAGATCCAGAGGCTCATCAGGAGTGGGAAAAGCTGAGAGAGGAGAGCATGGGACAAAAGCCAGGGAAGGAAGTCACCTACAAGCAGAGATGGGGGAGGGCAGTGAGGTAGGGAGTGGATGAGAGCTTGAGCTGTTCTGGAGCATCCATGGGGTGCCTGCTCACTGCATCTTGTGTTTTTCCCTCATGGGCCTGGCAGATTCATCACCACAAAGGGCAAGCGCCTCTGTGCACCCCTCCATTCCCCATGGGTGATTCGTCTCCAAGAGAGGCTGGATGCCAGCTCTGCCAAGAGGGTAAGAATCATCCCTGTTCTCAGCCAGGCAAGAGATCAGCCCAGGGGGTGCGTTTATCCTCTGCCAAACAGGCTTTTCCCATTGTGTCTGGGCTGCTGGGAAGAGCAGGGACATGCTCTACTGAGGCAGGGATAATTTGTCTTGCCTCCAGCTGTGACCAGACTGCCTCTTTGGTTGCACCTCTTCCACCCCAGATAAATACAGCCCTTTTGTCTACCCAGTGTCACTCCTGCTTGAGCCTGGTGTGTGCCATGGCAAGTGGCACTGGGAGCAAAACCCCTCCCCATTTCTGCCCTGCAAGCTTGGAGTCTGCTGCTTGTGCATCTTCACAGAGAGGGCTTGTGATGAGTTTGGTGGGTGTTTTACAAGCCCTGACAAGTCCATCACTACCGTGGCTTGTCCAGCAGAGGAAGGGATCCTGGGGAAGCTAATACCCCAAGGAGCACACTAATACCAGTTGGGTTTTTCACTTCCCTAGGGCAAACCCCGAGGCAAATAGGTTCTGAAGAAGCCATGGCTGGTCCCAACAGCTGGAGGGGACCACTTCCCATCTGTGAATATGATGCTAATGGAGCCAACCTGCTTCCACCTCCAGCCTCAGGGCTGACCCTCCTTGAGACTCATGCCAGTGTGTGAAGCTGGGCAGAGCCCTGTCTGCTCTGTCTTTTTCGCTCTGCCTCCAATGTGATCCAGCAGCCCATGTCAGGCCGAACCAGGGGCTGCTGGACTCCATCACCTTTGCAGCCTGGAAGTTGTTTGATGGACTGATCTGCGAGGCAAGCTGGGGAGTCTCAGACTGGGGAGTCAGCACAGCAACTGTGACATCCAGCTCTATTCTGATCCCTTTGGTTTCCATTGTCAGCCCTAACCTAGACTTCTTCTGCATCCCGGGGAAGGGCTGCCAGCATAGAACATCCTGTGAGGATGGAGGGGAGTGATGGAGATTTTCCACAGTGGCCATACAGCACAGTGGCCATTGTGCTGGTCCTTGTCAAGCACAACACAGATGCCCTCAGAAAATGTGTGGCTGACGTGGTTTCTCTCTTACTCCTGAATTCGCTGCACTGTTTTCCTCCTGCCCTTCCTTGCAAGGGTAGAAATAGAGCCACTAGTGCAGAGCAGGCAGAGATATGGCTCTTAGCCCCTGCTCTCGTCTGGGACACTGCACTGTTTCTCAGTTCCCTTGTCCTCTCTTGTCCAGCCCTGCCCAATGCCCACACCTGGAACACATGCTGCTCTCAAGTTATTTGCTGCTAGCTTTGTTCATTGTAACAATTCCATGTGTATGCCTCTTCTTTACTCTCTCTATTTTTTAAAATTGTGCTGTGATTTTGTTAAATAAAAAGAAAAGCCAGGAGGTAGTTGTCATGCCTCATGTTTGAGCCTGAAAGCCAGCATGGAGTGTGTGGTGAGCAGGCAGAGCCCTGCTGTGCTGCAGTTGCAAGGGGCTGTGCTGGGGGGTGGGGAGAAGGAAGGAGGGTTCATGGGGATGAAGGACACAGCAGCTGGGCTGCAGATCTCTTCTGGGAGTCTCCCAGCACTGTGGCAAAACAGGCACCCTGCTCTGCACTGCTCAGCCAGGCTACAGGAGTGGGTCCCTGTGGGAAGGTGTGCAGGGATGGGGTAGAAGGGAGCATGCCAATATTGCACTGTCCAGCCCCGAACGCTCCAGTCCTGCAAGAGCAGGTGCAGGGTTGGAGCTCCCCAGCTCTCAGCTTCCACAGGAGCACGGGACATGGAAGAAGTGCTGCAGGAACAGGAGGTTTGTCCTTGCACTAAAAGGAAACTGAGGCATGGTGTAGTTGATTGCTCTGGCAGGTCAGTACTTGCTGGCAGCTGGGGTGCAGGTGAGTAGAAGGATAAGCTTTTGGGGGAATGGAGGCTGCTGAAGACACCTACTCCTGGGCACATCCATGGATAAGTCACAGATGGCAGCCCCTCCAGCTCCTGCCACTCATCTGCGGTAAGCTGAGGGTCTGTGGCCATTTTCCTCCTGAGCCTCTGGTCTGCCGTGCACTCTGAATAAGGTCCTGCTGTCCCAAAATGTTGTTATGGCCCCTTTTGCCCAGGCCATGTGATGTTTGAACAAAGCTGTTCTGTCCAGCTGAAGCATTTGTGTGTCCAACAGGCAGGCACCATCCTCTCCACCCAAGCACCTCTATGTGACTGTCCACATCACTAAAATTAGTTGGATTTGAGGCTAGTCAGCATGCCTGGGAACAGGTTGGGAGTGAAATGGCCCAGGACTATTTCTGAAGGCAAGGGGAGCATGGCCACTAGCCCTCAATGGATGGCATCCGTGGTGGTGCAGTGGCTGGGCTGTTCAAGCCAGGGAGTGCCCAGGCTGATGGCTTTGTGCTGACACCTCTTGAAGGCAAGCTTAATCCTGTCCCTTCTCCCCTGGATGCCTGGCTCACTCAGTTGGTGGCTTGTTTGTCTTTCAGGTGTTCTCCCCTTTGGGGTCCTCCTCCCTGGTATCTGCACAAGCAATGCCTCAGGCTCAGATGTCTCTGAGAGTGACTCCCACAGAGCACCAGCTCTGTCCCAGATCATTAACTCTAGTGACAGCCCCAGCAATTCAATCCTGAGCAGAAGGAAGAGAAGGAAGGCTGGTATGGGAAGAGAGGCCAAGACAAACAGTGTGAGTGGGAAATGAGGATAACTGGCGCTGGCTTGGACAGAAGCCTTCCTGCTGCTCGCTCAGTGACCTGTGACTGGGGAGGGGGAGGATGCTTGGCATAGATCTGCTCTGAGGCTGAGCTGCTGCAGCTGGAGCAGGTCCCTATGAAGGGCAGGGACTGCCAGAGGGGCTTAGCTTTGGGTAGATCAGTTTCATCCTTGGCTGCCGGCTAACATGACAAGGAGAACAGTGTCATGGATCAGAGAAAATGAGGGAGAAGGGGCTTGCACTGATCTCTTGGATGTTGGAAGCACGTTAATGCATTTCCATAAGAGTTTCAGGGATGTCTTAGCCAACCAGCCTGTAAGAGCATGGTTGCAAAGCCCAGGGTTCCCATCTCTCCTGGGAGCAGTAGATGTAGTGCAGATGCAGTAGATCCCTGCTAGATCCTTGCCTGCCATGGTTCTCCAGTGGATGGCGATCCCCATCCGAGCTCTGGCAGCAGGCTGCTCGTACCACCCCCAGGGAAGGACAAGAAGAGATACTGTCCCAGACCAGGTACATGGGTCTGGCTCCTGTGCCTACTCCAGCCCTGCAGCAGCCTCTTCCCCACCTCCAGAGCCCAACTCCTCTGGTCAAAAACGAGACCAGTTCAGTGCTTAGTAAACTAGGGAGTTTCTCTGATTCAAAATGTCAATGATCTCTTTAGAAGGAAGCAGCCACTTTGCATAGGGAAAGCAGCTACCCACTGCCACGTCCTCGGTTCCCAGCCCAAAGCTAGTTTCAATAAAACTGTCCTGCTTTTCTCTCCCCAGACATATTTTTCTTGCTCTTTTCCTACCTTTGTTACATCCTCAGGGGTGGGTTGTGCAGGACCAGAATCCACTGATGGTGATGTAGACATGCCCTCAATAGCTCAGGAGTTACACCCAGGGATCACTTAGGCTCTGGGTTTGTATCACCTCTAGCATTGTTTGTATCACCTCTAGCCCTTTATTCACACCTGGGGACCTGCATTTCAAATGTTGTGGAGCAACAAGATGCTATAACTACAAAGCTTTCACAAGAAGCTGACAAAACAGCCACTCTCCTGGAGGCTGCGCACAAGGCAGGAGAGAAAGGACAAGGCTGCATCTATGCAAGCAAACTGAGCGGGCATTGGGTCACTCCTGGCTGCCAGCACTCACAGCTGTGATCATGAGAGCACCCATGTGTCTGCCTGGCATGGTGAAAGCAGCCTTGGATGCTGCCCAGGCTGAGTTCAAGGGGTACCAGACACAGCAGGCACAATCTGCTGTGGTCTCAAGGTCTGACCTGGCACAGACATACCAAGCTGGGAGGTAGGATTGAAGATTCCATGGCAAATACACTCCCATGTGTTGCACGCACTGCTCCTGTACTGACTGGGGAGGAACCAACTGCATCCTTCCCACATGGACCTGCAGGAAAGGTGAGCAACTCCACAGGGGCTAAAAGCTGTTCATCCTCTCACAACCTTCCCACAGCTTCTTCACATGAATCCTTGGTGCACAGGAGTCAGCAGGAGTTGTGGACATGCCCTGGGCACATTTGGCAGTGCAAAATGTTCCCCATTCTGATGGTCTCCACCCCATGGTGCCAAGGCAAGGGGCTGCTCTTCTTTGGCACAAGTACCAGATCCAGCTGGAAGGGGCTCAGGGACCTGTCTGGGTTTATGTGGAGAGATGGGACATATGGATGGTTGGGTAGGGTAGGAAGCCAGGAAAGGAAAAGCCCCTTTAGTCCTGTTCCATTGTACACTTTGCTCTTGCCTAAACAACATGTGTGCATGATGGATAGGATCCAGACCTAGCACCTCTCGTCCTCAGGCCCCTGCTTGCTCCCCACTCATTTCCAGCATATCATCACCACTGCTGCTTGTCTAGACACTCTCTGCCGAGATCTGTCCTGTGGGAAGATGCCAGCACTCTTAGCCAGGCTGTGTGGTTCCAAGAAGGAGCTGGTGCCATTCCTGCCATGCTCCTCCTGCAACTGAACTCTCCCTGGTGGCATTGCCCAGCCTGTACCTCCATGGTCTGATCCCCAGGACTGGAGCATGGTACTAGGGTGTTTCTCCTGCCCCGAGTTCCTGGACTCAAACTGAGCCCAGAAGCTGTTTTATATGGAGACCCTTGTGTCTAGACAGGACTTGATTCAGTTTTGTGTTTCTAGAAGTAGCAGGAACTACAGCTCATTGCAGTGGGGGCTGAGCCGTGAGCCAGGCACAGCCCTGCCTAGGTCCCTGGGCTCCCTTTGGAAAGGGAGGGGGTACCCATCCTCTCTGCCCCCAGATGCACAGAAGCACCAAAAATTGGAGATAAAGACAAAACCAGAAGGGCAAGCAAAGAGAAGGCTCGACCTGCTGAGAGAACACTCTGGAAAGTACCAGTCACCCATCCCTCCTGAATAAGCAGTAGGCAGTGACAGGAGGCTTAGTGCCATTTCTATGGCCCTTCCCACCTCTCCCTCCTGTTTTCCTGCTTAGCAGTGCCTCTAGGTTTTTTTCTGGTCTCCACACTGTGGGCCCAGCCACAGAAGCCTGGGGGAAACCAATTCTCCCTTCTTTTCTCCAGGAAAATGGTCTGGATACAGGGCAAAACAGAACTGTTTCTGTCAGAGACTGAGGTGGAGGGGTCACTATCAGCTCAGACTGCAGGGATGGGGCTTGGAGGAGGCTAGTAAAGAGCTAGTTAGCTCTGCTTAGGATGAGAGGGACAGCCATGGGACAAGAAAAGATGAGAAGGTTTTAGACCTTCTTGTGAATCTGTGAAATTGGTGTGCAGCCTGAGGCTGGCTGGAATGCATTACAGCCACAGGCATGAGAAATTTTTCCTTGTCCATGGTGAAAAGGGAAAGCAAGAAGATTGCTGGTATATAAGGCAGACCCAGGGACTCTTCCTGGAATCTTTCTTTAGATTTAACAATTACAAACCTCTAAAAATGTCTCACTCTGTGTGCTTGGCCTTCTGCTGCCCAGTTTCTTGCCCACTTTCCTTAGATCCTTCTGCCCTAGATGTATTTTACTGGCATGATGTGCCTGTTCAGAGGATTTGGCAGCTGTGCTGTGTCAATGCAGATTTGCAAGGTGTGGTGTTTCACAAGCTTCCTGGCTTGGGAGGTTCACCTGCTGCAGCCTTTAGTCATTCCTTGCTCCAAACATATCTCATTCTTCCCCACTTTCCCACAGAAAGCAAGATTTTCTTTCTTGCAGATGTTATGGCTGGGAAAGCCCCTCCCCTGCTGAGATGTGCACAGGCTGTCCTCACACTGCAAACCCACAACTCTGTTTACATGGACGCTCCTTAATCCTGTTTAAATTATCAAGCTGTGACTTTCTGCTCTCTGTGGGAGAGATAAGGCTCCAGAAATGTGAGCTGCTGAGGTGGTCTTTGGCAAATAAATCAAGTGCTTTCCTTGAGAGTACCTGCAATGTATAGTTTCCCACCTTTTTATTTAGCTGACACAGCTTTTGGAAAGGCACCAGTCAGCGTTTACAGTGATGGATGACAGCAAAGAACAAAAGCAGAAGTGTCCCGGATACGCTACAGCTACAGATTCAGCCTCTTCTCACTGTGCTTGGTTTCATTTCCCAGACACTGCCTTGTCCTCTGACCCTGCCAAGGACAGCTACCCCAGGGAATTCCCAGTGTCAGAACCAACAGAGCTGCGGGTTCCACTGCCTGCCTGGGGTGAAAGCAGGGCTGATATTGCTGTGTGGAACCCGTCTGTTTCTGAAGGCTCTGTCTGCACTGTGAAATGGCTCTTTGCTGAGCCCGTGGGATTTGGTTGGCTTCAGTAGGTCCTGGAGATGCTGTCACTCACCTCAGCACTTCTCATTTCAGGTAGGCAGGCTTTGTTCTGTTTGCACTGCTTTGCCCCCCATCCCAGTACAGACACTTGGAGCAGCAGCTGTTTTGCAGCTTGACAGAGGATGGTAGGAAGGATGCTCTCTCTGCCTTGATCTGGTTTCCATAAACTACTCGGTAGCCCTGCTGCCAGCAAATCCAACATAGGTGCTTTGTTGCAAAAAAACAACAACAACAAAAAAACCCAAACAAAAAAGCATCTCCTGGCATGCCTGTGTGCTGTAGAGCTGGTGTTTAAAACTTAGTAACTGCAGACTGAAGCAAAAAATCACCACAAAGAGCCATTTGCGAGTCAGCCTCACATCAAGAGGCGCTCAGGCCTCCAGCCCAACTTGGCAGCTGGTACAGTGCTACTAGGAGAAGTGAGGTTTGTGTTGGGATGAGGAAAAAGGGGTACATGTCCTGCAGCTTGCTGTCACTGCATCCAGGAGCTGTCCCCTTGCCTTTCAGCAGGGGTGGCTACTTGATTTATCTCTGAGATTTCTTTAGTGAGGATTCTGGACATCACTCATGAGTGGTCCTATAGTGCATGAATTATAAAAATCAGTGTCATTGGGAGAGGTGGTCCCAGATGGGACAGCTGGACTCTGGAAAGGTGCGCACCCACTTGGGAGGGTTGTGGAGGACAGCGGTGAGTTAGATCAGAGGGGTGAATGATGTTGGCCTCAAACAATAAGCTGATGGAACTTGATTTAATCTTGCTTCCAGGAATGGATGACATGGTCTCCAAGTGCACAGAGGGATATAGTGAAGAGAAAGTGAAAAGAAGTACTGAGTTTAATTCTGATAAGTCAAAAAACCACAGGGGTCAGACTTCGGGGGAAATTCCATTTAGCAGGAAGAAGCAGATGAAGAAATGCTGCATGTCCACTGCCAGAAACTTTTACAGAGAGACCAGAGCTTGTCAGAAAGCTGGATGAAGTGCTGGCTCCGGCTCAGCACAGGGTGGGTCAGATGACCCCAGGCAGTCCTTCCTGATACTTTCCCTCGCCCTATAATACTAGGTTCCTAGTGGGTGAGATGGACTTTCTCTGCCTTATGCTATACTTCTGAGGACTGCATGAAATCCTTACTTCCTATGACCTTGGCAATGTCCCTAAAAGGTGGAGAAGGGAGGATGGAGTTACACTCTGAAGCCCGTACTTACTTGTTGGGTTCTTGATGTGAGGCTGCCTGTGGTCACAAGAAACCCTTGCTCCTGGATGCAAATCCAGGTGGTGACCTAGTGCCCAAATGATGAAGGTGCCTTGGGAGCATGGGGAGAGCTTGCCATGCCAGACTGAAAGAAACAGATCTTGTGTGTCTTCCATTAGAAGTACCTTTGAAGTGGAGCAGGCTGTGCGGTGCTAACAGTAGAGTCTGAACCATCAGCAGTGAAAACCAGCATTCTTGTTGCCACCATCTGGGCCACATGCTAGGGTGCTCCTGACAAGGGCCTTGGCAGGCTTGGCTCTGTTTCACCAGCATAATTTGAGTTTGGGCTTGAGATAAAAAAAGCAAGCAACCCAAAAAGATAACAGAAATGAGCTCTTCAGGGTGAACGTGAAGCCAAGGAGTTTAGCATCAAACGCCTTTTGAAAGCAGCTGTGCAGCCTTGCTCAGGGGTAAATAAAGGCTGGTTTGAAGCTGGAGAGCTAGCTGGCAGCACACACTGTTCCCGTCTTGCCAAACACTTCCCAGACCACCTGTCCTTGCAGGGCTGGGTTCCCTGCAGAGCTCTCATGCTGCTGCACACTCTGGTGAAGTGGATGGCTATATCACCAGCATCCTGACGCTCAGCCTGGGCTTGGAGCAAGGGCAGGCTCGGGCTCATCTTGAGGGGGAAGCCCTTGCAGCGTCTTTTATCTCTCTGGAAAGCTCAGAGAGATGGAGACCATTCCACTTCATGGTATATCCTCACCTGTGTGATGTTTCCAAGATTTGGAGTGGGAGGCAGCTGTGAAAGTTTGGCTGTCAGGAGATGTGCACTGCCTGGCCCCCAGGGTAGTGCCAAGCAGATGCCATGGTTTTGGGTTGGTGCAAGGTCTGAAGCATTGGAGTCAAGGGAGTTCTAATCAAAACAGGCCTTCTGTCAGCCTTCAAGTGTCTGTGCTCAGTGCTCTAGCAGAATAAAAAAGGACTCAAGCAAAAAAACATCTGGAACAAGATCAGAAGCCAGACACTCTCCTAAACAAAGGAGATGCATGGCCTTGGAGGAGAAAACAGACATGTAAATAGAGACGGAGGGGGCCAACAGGAGGTTGGGTTTCTGTGGATCTCATTTGTCTTCCTTGTGCTGCAGCTGTCTAAAGTAAATGCTGAGGGGCTGTGGTGTGCTGGAACATGCTGGGGCCATTCATCATGGCCTGTGCTGGCAGTTGGGACAAGTCCATGATGAGCAGAACCTTCCAGCTTTCCAGAGGCCTCTGCCTCACTTGCACCACTAGTTTTGAGGCTGCAGCCTTTCTTGTGCTGCATGAAGGCAAAGGTAGGGAGAGAACAACTTCTTTCAACAGGGTATTCAGCCCTGTGAATGTGACCCTGAGGTGCAACAGTGCTTCTTCACAAGGACTCTGGCTGGTCTTCAGGAGGGTCATTGCCCTCTTTGTTTCCAGAACCCCTTCAGTGTACTCTGGCAAGGGATTCCTCCTGGTCCAGATCTTGTCCCTCACTGACTGTATCTGGTTGTACTTGCACAAAAGCCTTCTGGGTCAGTACTTTCCAGTCTGAACAGCCTCAATCTGCTCAGCATTTTTCCTTCCTTTCTGCTCTCCTGTTCTGGACAGTGTGTGTGAACGTGGAGGGCAGCTAGTTCTGCAGGGATTTGATATGGAGCTGCTACAATGGGATTTCTTTGACAGGCAGGAGATGGAGTCTTGGCACAGCTCTATTGTGAAGAGAGTGCAGCTCCATGCCGTGCTTTTGTGGGCCATCAGGGACAGCACAGGCAAAGTGCAGAACATCAAAATTACAAAGTGAGACCTTTTCTCAGCTGCTTGCAAAAGGAGCTGGAGAAGGCCACAGTGACTGGGATTTTGAGGGCTTCCCCATGGAGCAAAGGGGCCGTACTGTTCCAGATTGGCATCATCTTTCCCAGTTTTCCTGTGGGATAACCCTGTCCAAAGATTTCCAGGCAGAGGCTTATCAGGAACAGGAAGAAGCCATCAAAGAAAGTCAAGCTAAAGTCTCCTGGGACAGAACTACCAAGAGTGCGCAGGGGGAGCTAGGGAAGTCTCTGAAGCATGTGAGATGTACTGGGCTGGTATTCCTAAAGGGGCACAGCAGCAAGGAATGGGAAGTCCCTGGCCGGCTCTTCTGTGCCTGATAAGGCAGACTGGCTCCATGCCCTGCTAAGGAAGGACTTTCTTGTGCATCCTTTCTTACTGGAAACAGAGGGGAGAGTCATCAAGATAACAGTCAGAAGGATGGGAAAAGAAAATGCATCCCACTCCAGGCACAGCCATTGTGTTAGCCAGACTCCTAAACTGTTGGAAAGGAACTATCAGAAACTGGGCAGCATGGAAAGCTACTGAGGAGCCCCTGAGCTCCTCTCCCTTCTCATGAAACTACACCCGCAGCATTAGAAGTGCACTGATCCTCTGGAAACCTTAAAGCCTCCTTCTTCTTCAGGGAGGCTGACCCAGGATACTGAGTCAAATTTGGTTAGAAACATCCTCCACACAGCCGACTGCAGCATTGCCAGAGTCAACCCAAAGGCTCCTGTTCCATGTGCATCCCTGAAATGCTCAGGTCAAAGTTTAAAAACAACAGCAGTGCTGTTTTCACACTCTCTGTTGATAATCCATTATCAGCATAGGGTGCTAGTGGGGGGCAGCCAGGGGCTGGACAAACCCACCACAGGTAGGTGCACATGGTTCCCACACAAGTTGCATCTGGGGCAACTCCTCCACTGGTGACTCCTGGGTGCTGCCAGGGAAAGATTGCTCTGGATTCCTCTCTGCTGATTTCTCTTATGACCCAGCACTGCTGCTCTTGGGCTGTTTCCTTCACCCTTTGCACTGTGAAATTTCACTGATGCCTTTCACCTCCTTTTATTCTTATAAGAGGTATAAACTGCCACTCTTCTGAATGATCAAAGAGGCTCATTAACCTGTTCTCACCTTCCTTATTGGTGTCCTCTGATGAGCCTCACAAGGTACTGGGGCAGCTGCTCTTTCCAGGCATCCTGCTTGCTGAGGCACGCTCACCCTACAGGGGGCTGGGATGAGGGATACCAGCAGAGGTTCTTCCCCATTCTTCATCCCCAAGAGATCTCTACCTACCCAGCGTTTCTCACATCCTGAGGAAGCGGCTGCAGACAGAGGAGCTGTGAGTGCTGTCCGGGAGGGAGCGTGCCGGTCCTTTGACCTCCTGTGCTACGGGAACAAGAGTTCTCCTGGCTCTCTGCCCTGCTCTAGCAAAGCTTAACCCAATGTCCCTGACTCCCAGAAAAATCCCGGCCAGCAGAAAAAGGCAGCCACCCGCTGGGAAGAAGGAAGGCACCACCGGGTCTCTTCTTGTCTTTGTTCAGGCAGGCAAAGTCCAAGGCTAGCTGTCACACAGAGCCATTCCAAGCTGTGGGTGTGTGGCAGCACATCCTGGACACCTACAGAAACTAGCAGCAGAGATAAAAAAGTTGGAGAGAACTTTGCCTGAGGGCATCCAGGGGTGGTGCAGGGCTCAGCACAAAAAACCCTGAGGTTGGGCTCGTTTTATGTGAACTCACAAATGGTACCAATGGTTCCATTACAAATAGTTCCTTGCAGTAGAGAAACAGCACTCTGGACCACATCTGTGCTGACTATTGACTGAAAAATGCTGATGGGTCACTCCAACACATTTCAAGTATTTTGTGGTTTGGTTTCTCTTTGTGGGTTTCATTCAATTGGTTGGTTAGTTGGTTTGGTTTCTTTTATTTAAAAAGAGAGTGATTTCTGTGGACAGGGGTGCTTGGGGTGAACAGAGCAGGACTCAAATATGGGCACAAAGTAAGAGGCTGCTCTGACAGATGCCTACCCTTCCTCTAAATTTCTTGCAGCTGCTGTTACTGCATCCCAAACTCCATTTCTGAAGGAGCAAGTGGGTTGGTGGTGATGCTGTGGGAAGATGCCCCTTCTCACCAGCATGCCCCAAGGTGGAGGAGCAGCCTGAGCAGAAGAGATTGCTCCCTGCCTATGTCAGAGAGCTTATCAGGCAGAGTAGCTGCAGCTCTGAGCCTGGGAGCACCTGGGCTGTGGGAGAATGACACTGCTGAGCTCTGCTCCACAGTGGCAGTAGGCTCATTCTTTAACTGTAGCCCTGCCACGATCTCTGTGCATCACTCACTCTTCTCCTTCCCTGTGTACAGGAGAGGCAGATAACACTTCCATTCATTGTATGCCTGGTCTGTTTCATAAGACTATGAGGGCTTTAGGGTCTAGTGCAGGCTTGAGTCTCTGGACAGCACCTGTAAGAGTAACAGTTCCTTGGTAGAGGCACATAGACCTGGCACATCCTGCACTTGAGTGCTGATGCTCCTTTTGGTGTGTAGGAACTGAAGCCACAGGGTAGAGCGCTGGCATGTGCCACGGAAAATGCCTCAGCATTCTCCTCACCTCTCCACTGCCCTAATATCACAGGAAGACACTGTTGCAATCCAGGGGAGCGCTGCTTTGGCTATGTAACTTTGCTTGTCTTTGCTGGAGACGCCATCTCAAGGAGTCTGTGATGTGCTGGGATATGGGTCCACAAGCCTTGGCCCCCCATAGCTCCCTTCTCACATGAACACAGAGCAAAGAGAAAGCATCTGCCAAACTCCCACCAGCACCAGCAGTGGCTGCAGGCAGGCAGTGGGAGCTGGGCCCAGGTGACTGCCATATATGCCCATGGTTTATGGTGAAAGAGCTTGCACAGAACACAGTGAGCATGGGAGGAAGACAAAATCCCCATCCTGGTGGGTCTCTGCTACTCATTTTCAAGGTTCCCATGCTGATACATGTAAGCCAGTGTCAGTTCAGAGCTGATATTACATCAGAGTCCCAGACACATTCCATACTGCCATTTGCTGGGTTTATCCCTTCTGGCACCCTCCTGGTGTACTTGGATGGTGTCACAAGGCTGTGCATGGCTCCCTGTACCTGAGTGAGGACACTGGAAGCCACCAGGTTTGTAGCCAGGGATGGGGTAAGGCTAGCTTGCTTAGCCTGCCCCAGGTGCATGCCAATGAATACTTCCCAGCTAATCAAGGATGTTTTCTAGAGAGCTCTGAGCCATGCGTCTCACACCAGTGTAATTTACCTCTGCAGTGAAATAACTGCTGATTACACAGCAGTAGATTAAAGGGCTTTCAATATCTTTATTGGGTACAAGATACAAAATCTTAGCCTGGTAACTGTCTTCAAAGAAAAAAGAAGTGAAGGTAAATCTAGATGATAAAGGGAGGACTTGGCACATTATCTCCCTTTTTACAGTCTGCTCAGGTTTACAGATTACACAGCCCTGTGTACATTTCAGTAAATACTCATAGTGCTACAATGAAGGTTCATTTCCTTGCAGAGACACTTGCAAGCTCCACACCTTGGTCTTATTCTCTCTCTTTTTCTGCTGCCAATGGTAATTTGTCCTTTGCTGCTGATGGATTGTGTGGCTTGGAGAGGTACTTTGTCACTCCTGGCCCCAGCCACGAGTAGAGAAGCACTGGGGAGTTGTGTTGTCTCCTTGCCATTCTTGGCAAAGATGAGGAGCACAGGAGAGATATGAAACATCAAGAGCCTAGATCCCAGAGATACCAAGAGGCTAGGCTTCCCTTGGTGTGACAGGAGCAAGACCCCACAGCTGGGTGGGCAGCACCCTCTTCTTGCACATTGTGAGGTTTCAGCTGCTGCCCACCACCCTGACAACCAGTCTCCTTGCCGATTTTTGGGCTTTTCTTACATTCTGGGTCTGAGCTGTGTTTTGAGGATGGGTATCAGAATTATTATACCAGGGGAGTCACAGTACCAGTCACCATGGGCTGTGCTGGAGCCTGTGCAAAGGCAACCTGAGCTTCCCTTTGCAGCTGATGTTCCAGTGAAGATGGCAGATCCTTTTTGTTTTTTATCTTTGAAGTGACTACCTTCCTGAAAAATGAAAGCATGGCCTTTCTGGCATTGGTATATTTCCTCTGGTCTCTAGATCCCAGTTCTAACATTTTTATAGACTTCCAGCCCCGCAGAGCAAGGAGTACTGTAGAGATGAAGCAGGTCTGTAGATCACCTGTCAGGTCTTCACCAGGAATCCTCAGGCCGCAGCCTAGGAACTGCTGCTTTTAAAGGTTTGTGATGCAAAAAGGAAAAGAGGTTATTTTCTGCAGAACTGGGCCCTGGAGCACAGCCAAGCTCCTATGCTTATGTAATAAGAATAAGCAAACAGCAAAAATCCCGCAGGAAGGGGAGGCCACTAACCCGCTGCAGGATCTGAGCCACCAACAGTGCTGACTTCTTCCTCTTTCCTCCAACTAAGGCTTTGGTTTCTGCTGGGCTCCTCTCCTGCTGGGCAGCAGCAGGCTGCCCTCCCAGCAATGGTGGCACACAAATTGTACTGTGCTTCTTTCCATCTGTCCTTCCAGTGGGCCGCTGAATGCAGCAGTTCTCTTTAGCCAGGCTACAGGCAGGAGTCTGACCTTCCTGACTGCCCCTGAAGACAGAGCAGTGCCCACTGCAGGGCATCAGGGCTGCACAGGGGACACCAACTGAAGCAAATGTCCCCTTGTGCTGGAACACTCTGAGCATCATTTCTGGCAGGTTTTGGCCCAGGTCAGCTAGCCTAACCCCAAAAGCAGGCAACATTTCCTACCAGAAAGCAGTCCTTGGCAGAGCTGATTTCTTGGTGCAAATGTAGCTGGAGCATTCTTGCTCCTCTCTGTGCCAGCCTGGGAGTTGGCTTCTGCGTGATGCTGGGGCTCTCGGAGTGCCATGGTGGGTTACTGCCTTTGCCCTGCCACATGGGTCTGCACACAGCAAAAGCATTTCTACAGCTCCTTCAGCTACATGCCTGCTCATGCCTCTCACCCACTACCTGCTGGGGCATCTGAACAAGCACAAAGGGGATGTCCAGCCCCACAGTCCCCTGCAGCCTCTTTGAGTTTGCCACCAGTGCCTCACATCCTGCCAAAACCTCGGGCAAGGCCAGTGGGAGAGAGGTGGAGGTCCTTACCTAAAGTAGCTCCAGGCAGCTCTACCAGCATTTCTGAAGCATTGCCAACTTCATGCTTAGAGGATTTTCCCACCAGGCAGCATGAGCTAAGGGATGTGGATGCTATCATCCTGCTGCAGAAGGGAGAGAACATGGCTCCCAGTTTGCCTCAGGCCCTGATTTGCTGGTGATCTTGAGACCACTCCTGACAGGGCCCAGTCTCCAGAGATCTGAGATGGGGCTTAAAGTAAGACTGGAGGGTGGGAGGGTGGCTGCTGCCCATGGCATCCTGTCACCAATTAGAGATGCCATGCAGAGGCAGGAAGTGTTTGTTTGGTGGAAACCACCCCCAGAACTCTGAGCCTACAGGGAAGGGACGGAATCCCTCCCAGGACACGGACTGGAAAGCTGGAATCAGGCACATATCAAGGCAAAGACATAACAGCCCCAGATATGGGGATTTGTCCACTGTTCGGTGTCCATAGGTCAGCTGGTCAGTCCCTCCTCGATTGGTAAATCTCAGCTTCAGGAGTGAAGCAGTCACATTTGTGCTTAACTTCTGCTCAGCTGCCTGCAGAGGCTCTGAGTTTCACCAAGGATGGGGAAGCCTCAAGCCACAGGGGTGCTGCACCAGAGCCCACACCATACTTGTTATCACTGTTGTTCCTGTTCTCCCCAGGCACCAGCACATACCAACACAAGGGTTGGCAGGGAGCCCAGCTGGAAAGGGCCATAAGGGCTCTCTACCTGCTTGGCTCATCACGATCCATCACTGTCTTGCTGCCCTGAGCCACAGGCTACAGACTAGCTCCCAACAGCTCCCTCAGTTTCTATTCCCCGGTCACATTCTTACTTTCATTTTCCCGAGTTTTCTCTGTGACTCTAAATAGCCTTGTGAGGGACTTGCCGGCCCTTATGGAAGAAGAGGCAATAATCTCTTCCTGAAGGAAGTGGCCAGGACACGTAAAGGATCCTTCTAACTCAAGTGTAAATGATACCGAAGAATGTGCCCAGGAGGAAACAGAGGCAGTGAGGGCAGAGGAAACTGTGAGGAGCAGGGCTCCAGAGCACTTTGTGCAGGGACTACAGCTGCTGCCATTAGTTAATTAATGCTTGGTGAGGAGCTGCCGTTGTTGGGGATCCACGGTGCTACTGTCTGAGCATTACTGAGCTACAGACATGCCACAAAACTAGGCCACAGGCTTGCCACAAAACCAGGCAGCATGCTGTGAACGGCCAAGAGTCCTGCTGGGGGTCTACAAGGAGTGTTTTAAGTGAGATGATTTACTAGTTCTCATTTGCCAGCTCGGCACTGGAGATGGCTGCCATCCCCTCTGGCCATCCAGAGGTCTGCATTCCACAAACAGAGTCTTGTTCTGAAAAAACTGTTCTCGTCCCCAGGTGAAGGTATTCACAGGGTGCACTGGAGGTCTGCAGGAAGATCTACATCCAGCATCTTTACCCCTGGCTGGTGTTAGGAGCTGCTGATCCTGCAGTGGCAGGCGTTTTACCCTTCCACAGAACTCTCTCCTCCACACAGGACAGACACAGCTGAGATGACACACTTTCTTGACATTCCCTAATTGGCTTGATTTGTCCATATTAAACATTTACCATCCACAGTTAGCTCCTTCATTAGCTATGACACATCATGTTTAACCACACAGCAAAACTGCATCAATGCCAGGGCCAGCAGCAAACACTCAGGAAACTTCTGCACAAGGATAATACAGAGACCATGAAAAAAATCTGGGTCTGAATTAAAACTTAAACAAGCCTGGAAATACTTCTGAGCTGGTAGAAGACCTTAGACAAGCGTGCACATCCCCATGCACAGCCTTCATACCTGCCCTCTTTATTTACACACAGCATAATGGCTTGCCTGTGGACCTGTACATTTGCACAGACGAATGAACACTCATTTGGTTTGCAAACCACAGCGTACTTAATTCCCAGAAAAGCCTCTGGGCCTCACTCTGTGGCTGTGGAAGTTCAAGGTGCTACCCAGGGTTAATCAGATGCTTCTCCTGCATGCCCAGGGTGCTCAGTCCCACCAGCATAGGGCAAGGGATGGGTCTTCCAGGACCAGGGAGAAACTAGGCAGGTGAGAAAGGAACAGCATTTCAAGAATGATAGAAAAAGCAAGATGAGGAGCATGCCGGTATCTCTGCTACCCCCAGCCCCACGATGAAGAAGTCTCAGGCCCGTCTCCCCCAGGGCTTTTCCTTGAGCGTTTTCTCAGCCTCCTCTCACAGCGATGGACACAATTTCTCCGAAGGCTGTTTTTGAAGGCAATGTTTGCCATCTAGTGGGAAAACAGAGTCTGTGTATCTCGTCTGCGGAAGGATGGGGCTCGTGATTATCTTGGCAGTAGCTGGGAGCTCCATGCCCCCTCACCCTTAGCTGGGCAGCGAGGGAAATTGGAATAAGTGGTGCTGGTTCTGCTTCCTTCAGGCAGTTCGCCAGGCTCTTTGCTGCCAGCCACAGATGCCTGCCTGAGTGTGGATCCCTAGCCCAAGCCCTTGGAGAGAACCCTGGCGGAGCTGCTGCCCAGTGTAAGTGGGGAGCTCTCTCGTAGGGAGAAAAGCACCATGGTCTGGATAAATATTGCCTTTCAGGTCAGCAAACCCCTAGGAATTGGTGCCTTCCAGACTGGCATCCTCCCAGGTATCTCTCTTCCAGGTTAGTATCCTCTTGGGGATCAGTGCCCCCAAGGCTGGCATCTCCAGCACTCCACTGGCAATAAGCACCTTCCAAGTCAGCACCCCTTCTGGCATCAGCGCCTTTCAGGTCAGCATATTTCTCGTGATCAGTACTTTTCAGGTTAGCTTTCCCCTGGGAATCAGTGCCTTTAAGACCTGGAGATCATCCTGGGGATCAGTCATCATCCCAGGAGGGGATCTAAGACAGATTTGACACTTTTGGCACCTTACAACCTCCAGATCCATCAGCACAGAGGTCACTATGCCGGTGCCAGTGTCTAGAATTCATGTGAAGCTCATCTGCTCCCACCACTGGTGGATCTCTCAGTGGAGAACAAAGTCTGGGAGTTGCTTGAATGTGATGTGACCCTGCAAAGACCAGAGAGACTCCCAGAGGCCCATTTAACTTGGGTCCATCACATTCAGGATGCAGACAAAGGTGCAGCTGTACAGAGCTCTGCCTGCCCAGTGCCTGCTCCATGGAATCCTG
Organism: Pycnonotus jocosus; assembly: GCA_013400435.1. Classification (NCBI taxonomy): domain Eukaryota; kingdom Metazoa; phylum Chordata; class Aves; order Passeriformes; family Pycnonotidae; genus Pycnonotus; species Pycnonotus jocosus. Next base: position 565,007 of record VWYP01003992.1, on the reverse strand, counting down.
AAAACACGGGGAGCACTGGAGTGAAGAGCTGGTTCAGAAGTTCCTGCATAGGGCTGGGCCATGCTGTCCATGACCTCTACTTGTTTATTCTGCCCATGCTGACAAAGCAGCTGGTGTGGCAGTGAATGAAGGGGAGGAAAAGGTGCAGCTGGTGGGAGGACAGCAGGTAGAGAGGTTGCTCAAGGAAGCTCCCAAAGTGTGTCCTGCTCTGTTTTAGTCCCTCAAGCTGGAGGAGAAGATGGAGTACCTGCCATGGAGAAGGGAGGAGATCCTCTCCTCTGAGCAAGTGAGATGACAGTACTGAGGAGTAGTCCTGATGTTGCACAGCAGAAATGTGTGCATGGGGAGCATACAACATGTGTCCCCTAGTGCCACCACACTTCAGGGCAGGAACACAAAACACTGGGAGCCCTTGCTTGGGCAACAGGACTGTTTCCAGTACTGAAAAAAACCCCAACCAAAAAAAAAAAAAAAAAAAAAAAAAAAAAAAACCAAAAAAACAAACAAAAAAACCCAAAAAAACCCAAACCAAAACAAAACAAAAAAACCAAAAAAACCCCCAAACCAAACCAAATCAAACCAAACAAAAAAAAAACAAACCCCAAACAAACAAACAAAAAACCCTAGCAGGAAAATCATGGGCTGCTGCTGCTGCTTGGAGCAGGGAGCAGCCATTTCCCAAGAAATCACAAGCAGCACGGCAGAGCTGTGTTGCTGGCTGTTGCCTCCCAGCATCTCTGTGGCCAGGTGCTTGGCATTTCCCATCTGTGAAAGACCAAAAGCATCCTAGAGGCAGGGAAGGGGCCAGCCCCAGCAAGCAAAGAAACAACCCATTTCCAGAGGGAGAAGCTGACAATGCAGCAGCAAGAGATGTTTCAGGTCTCTCCCTTCTCCACATCTGGCAGGTGATGTCTTCTCTTCTGTTTCAAAAAAGTAGAGCAAGGAATTTTCAGGCCCATGGCAGCTAGAAAGGGAGGCAGATGAAGAAAAGAGAGTATGGGGGATTGCAGGGGTCTCTCAATGGGCTGAGTGCTTGGATCTCTAGCAATTTCCCAGGCAGAGGTATCCACATGCAGGTGAAATGAAAGCCATGGTCAGGGTGAATGCTCAGCACTACATTTTTGAAGCATTCATGTTTGGATTCACTGTGTCTCTGGGCATAGTCCCTTCTGTTCATACTCTCTGAGTGTCTGGGCAGAGATGGAAGGGGCTCCTAGGGGGGTGGCAATCTCTCTGGAGATGGCCCACATTTTCCCCAGAACTCTCAGGACCTGCACTGGTGACAGTTGTCTCCTCATGTCAGCTGTGATGCCACTTACATGAGGACTGGGTGCATAGGACACACCCAAGACTTGTTCCCAAACACAATCCTTGCTCTCTGCCCATGGCTCCTCATCCTTCTTCACAAGTCAGCCCCTGCTGAGTGAGCATCCTTGATGCTTATGATGTAACTGAGTGTCCAAATTACCTATCCATATATTCATCTATACATTCATCTATCCTTCCTCCCTGTGACAACTGATCCATGCACCCATGTATACCTCCTCATGTCTCCTTCCCTCCCTGCTGAACCACTGACTGTGTATGTACTCTTTGCTCTCTACATTGTCTCATGACATACATAAACGTATGTTTCATGGCTATTCTGCTGAAGTTGTTTTAACTTCTTTCCTTGGCTCAGGAATTGGCACAGAAGGAAGCAGCAGCAGCCATGAGAGGTAAGTTGAGACTGTTTTGCTTCACAGTCCTGTGCAACTTGCCTCCTCCCCTGCAAAATGCGGGCTGATCCTGGCAGTGAGGCAGGGAGAGGAGGAGGCTAGTCCTGAGGGCTAGCTCAGAAATTTGGCAGGGTTGGTGGCAGTCAAACAGCCCAGGCAGTGCTGCACAACCACCCACAACCCGTGCCCTGCTGCAAAGGGCTTTTGCCAAAGCTATAGATTTCCCAAACAAGCCCCTGCCTGAGACATGATCTGGCCACCCTGTGCTGGATGGAGACAATGGATATGGATGTCTCTGTGTCTCAGTAATGGGGACCTTCCTGGTGTGTAGCATTGGCTGATGGAAATTTTTTAAAGCAAATACATCCCAGGCTATGTTCTCCTGTACTTTTTCCCTGCTGGGCTTGGGCTGGTCCCTGTTCCATGCCAGGAAGCTGGACCTATCCCTGCCTCATGTGGATGCAGTCCATGGGCTGCTTTGACCTGGCACATTCTCAGCATCTCCAGGTCTGGCTCGTACCAGCTCCCCTGGAGATCTTGGCACAGCATTCACCCTGGGGAGGTGGGATATGGCAGCAAAGGCAAGTTTGGATGTGCCTCTGCCTACTTGGGGCAGGGTGCGTCCAGGCAGGGCTCCAGCCTGCAGCAGGAAGCCTCCTGCTCGCTCAGCGGCTGCGCGAGCCACCAGAGAGCCCAAGCCTGGAGGAAGTGCCCTGGCCCCACAGTGGGACAGGGAGGTGCCGGCACTGGGACTGGTCTCATGGTCCCTTCCTGTTTTTCTTCTCCATAGCTTGAAAAAAAAAGTTGATTTTGGCATCTGGATCCCTCTCCTTTATTCCAGATTGCTGCTCACCCCAGCCCTCCCCTTGGATCTTCTAAGTCCACTGGAAAGCCCTGTTTACCCACATCCAGCACCAGTGCATCTTCCCCTTTGGCAATGGGGAGAGCAGCACCCAGCAGCAGGCATATTTATTTCCCAAAGCACAGAATTTGCTGTTTCCTTTGGGTCACCAAGGCCCGTGTGTCACATTTACAGGCTGCTGGGGCAGGGAGCTGAGCCATAGGGCATCCCAGCAAGAAGCCACAGCGCAGGCAAACAGGGCTTTGTGGTGGCATGCAGACCCCATGCCTGCTCTTGGTATCTCCAGTTACCAAATGGATGGCAGGTCATGACTCCTTACATCAGAGAGGAAGGGGTTACCCTCCATGCCCATGGGCAGCGGAACACAGTGATGAGGACCAGATGTGCCTCTCCTGCTCTCAAGCTGCCCTGGACACCAGAACTGTGTGTCCCTACTGCCTGGCCAGGCAAGCCCCAGCTAAGGAAGGTGACACAGGGCTTGGCACTTGAGGACAACAGAACTATGGGCTCCCCAGCCAGCAGCAATGAATTTCTATTTGAAGCATGCCTGGACTTACTGGAGTTTGAAAGCAGGTAGAACACCGGGGCCAGAGCTGTTGTCTCCCATTTTCTGGCTGCTGGGCTGCTACATCTTAAGCAGGAATCAGTCTCTAAACCAGCACCAGATGCTGGGATATTACAGAGTTGTTTGCAAACACTGGAGCCACAGCTATGGGATGTACATCACCTGTATTCCACAGCATGTCTGGACAACCTTTGCCTTGATTCTTTCCATAGTGGCAGAGGAATGGGATCTGGTGTTGGTAAGAGGAGGTTTCTAATGGTAAAGGCTGTCCATGCCATGCTGGGGACTGAGAAGAGACAAGGGTGACCATGGCAAGACCAGGGTGACTGTGTGACACATCAGAATGTGTTCTGGTTGGGTCGATACTGGGGAGCAGAGCCCAGCAGGTGATGACAGTGTGATACAGCTGGAGCTGTCAAGCTATGGGATACACCTGGGAGAGGTGATGTGGCTCCTGAGCCTGGAAGTCAAGATCTGGCTCCTTACATCTCCCCAGCTTGGTTACCTGCCTTACCTGCCCTGTGGAGAGCTCTGGTCCAGGGATAGTGCCTTGCCAGCAGCATGGGCTGACCCCATCTCTCTCATTCAGCGTGTCTGTGCTCACGAGGGACAGTGAGGGGCTGCAACCCCACAGAGCCAAGCATGGAGAGCCCCCATGACCCCACAACCAGGGCACCCAGTGAAAGCAGCAGGGAGCCTGTGGGCACACAACACATTGCAAAAGGCACAGCCTGCCCCTGTTCCCTCCAACTCAGTCCCCACAAAGACCCTTTGTGGGTGCTCCAGTCCAGGCTTCCTCTGCATCGTGGGTTCATGGGCAGCCTCAGGACCCAGGGGTGTCCCCACCCTGCACTGGCTCTGCTCCCTGTGCTCCATGCACTGCCACAGTCTGAATTTCTACCCAGCTCCATCTGGATCTCGTTGGGCTGCTGGCACTGAGCATCAGGGTTGGGAGATGCCAACACATGGAAGCCATTAGAGGGGCCAGATCGAGGTGTGGCAAGGGGGCCACATGCAGAGCAAGGGGGGCTGTGCAGAGGGTCCTCTTTCAGCTGTCACGCTGGTGAGGGCAGGGCAGATGTCCCACACAGCTGCCTGTCTGCGTCCTCTTCTGGCACTTAGCCTTGGCACGGGTCTCTCTCAGCCCCTCCAGGCACCTGGGGAGAGGGCTGAACAGTTTGGGAGGCAGCCCTGCTGCCTATGCACCTCCTGCAAGAACCATTCCCAAGCTGGCACTCACCACTCCCTCGGCCCAGCAACATCTGCAAGGGGGTTTTGCCTGGACAGTGCCAATGATAGCATTGGCATATCCCCTTTATTGGCATCGCTGCTCTGTCCAGCCACAGCACGGGGGATTGGGGCACAGGGAAGGGGCAGGGGGTGTTCTCTTCCATCCGCTGGCGGCTGGTGGGGGGTGACAGGCAGGGATCAGCACCCCTTGGCCTGGCACTGATGCCCGGCACCCCCCGGAGCCTACACCCATGGAGGGTCCCCCTCAACACTGGCAGTGAGGTGGGGCTGGCTCAGTATTTATCCCCATTGGTTTAGCAGCGCTCGGAGGTGGAGCTGGCCTGTCACCCTGAGCCTGAAGTGACTCCAGCTGGCTCCTGGTGGGCTCAGGCCGTCCAACGCTCCTGAGAGCAGAGCCTCTCTCCTTAGGATCCATCCTGCAACCCCAGGGTGTTGGGGGCTCCGGCAATGTCCACAGCTGTGGGGTGACCCAGGAAGCGTGGGGTCCTTGGGGGCCAGCAGTGGCATCAAGTCCCACGCATGGGCAAGCGGTGCAGGGAGCAGGGATCGGCCAGGGCTCACTACAGGATCTGAGCTTCTGCCGAGAGAGAGCACAGGGGGTCAAGTGGGACACTGGAGACACTGACCTGCCCCATGCTCCACATTCCCTGCCCCACATTTCCCCCCATTCCCCGCCCTACATCCCAACTCACTTGGTAGTGCCTTCAGGTGGGTGGCAGCAACCAAGAAGTTTGGTTTGGTCTTGTCCTTGCCATGTTTCCTCACCCGGAGCCTGGGGATGAGAGCAATGGTGGCTGAAGACCCCAAGCAGCCTCTCTGAGCATCAGGATTGCCCACATTCTCAGTGATCCTGCTGTGCTTCCATCCGTGCCCAATTGTGCCCAGCTCAGCTTAACCTCTCCAGTGGGTCAGTCCCAGGGCTACAGCAGGAACTGGTCAGCAGATAGAGCAGGATTGGGATGGGAACAGGGACTAACAGCAGAGCCAGAGCATGGCACTGAGATCTCATGGTGGCAGGATGAGAGGGGACCTGGGGACAGGATTCCCAGAGAGCAAAGGCACGTGGAGGGATGTCTCTGCTGACTCTGGAGCACAAGACTCCCCAGCAGGAGCCTTTGGGAGGATATTAGAAAGAGCAGCATCTTGAGGGGATTCAAAGAAAGGTCCCTTGGATTTGGGGTCATTAGAAACAGCCCAGGCAGGCTGGGCAGTAATGGGTGTGGCACAGGGGCAAGGGGAGCATAAACCACCCTACAGGGCACCAAGTGTGTTTTGGCAGGGACCCCAGAGTAGGGCTGTGGGATCACAGGGCACTCCATGCTGAGGGTTCAGGATGGGATGGGGAACAGCAATCATGCAAGTCCTCCTTCTCAAAACTCAGCCTACCAGATGAGGATGGTGATGACAAGAACAGCAGCCAGGATGAAGAAGGCAAAGACCCCAAGAGATACCAGGACAGCCATCTTCTCCAAGGGGTCACTGTGATCTGCGACAGAGAGACTGTCACAGCTGAGGTATGCCACAGTCCCCAGCACCTGGGAACCCTATGGCAAGCTCCTGGACACTCCAGCAGCCCAGGCACACACGGGCCTGGGGCAAGAGACCCCTCCCATTAGTCCCAGTCACACACATGGTACTCCTGCCCACCACCCCCTAGAGTGAGTAGCTCTACTCACTGATGGGCTCAGGGTTGGGAGCCTTGGAGGGCTCCTCAGCCAAGCTCTCCAGTCTGGCATCTGTAGTGGTTTCTTCACTTGCGGTGGAGGCCAGTTCTGGAACAACAGAAGGGATGGAAATACTCCCCAAAAGCATATGTAGCACCCCAGAGACCCAGGGAGAGGAGTGTGGAAGGGTATCTTTGTGCCCCAGAGGTCCCACGAACCCAGGGGTGCCATTGAAGTGCTAATAGTGCTTTGGAAGGCCCACTCTGTCCCAGGCCTTTGGGGGCAGTGCCCGAATGGCATCAGCACAGCTACAGGCTGACATGGGCTAGGAGATGTTTTGTCATCCTGCAGCTCTGCCTCCCAACCTTAGGTGACCCTGGAACTGAGACTCTGGTTGATATTTGGGAGAATGAGTGCCATGGGGAAGGGACTGAAGAGGGGCACTTCAGGGTTCTGGAGGGACTTTTGGGAGGGATGGCACAAAGTGGTAGGCTGCTGGGGGCTGCAGCCTGTCCCCCTCTCACCTCTCACTGGTGTTGCTCGGGCCTCAGCACTCCACTCGCTCCAATTCCCTGCATCCAGGAAATCCTTGGCACTGACTTGGACCACGTGCTCTAGCCCGGCAAAGGCATCCGTGATAACCTCAGACAGATTCACCGTCTCTACCTGTGCCAGGCAGAGAAGAGCTGTGGGGCAGGCAGGGGCATCCCTCACTACCCTCCCTGGCCCCATACACACCCCGCTCCTGAGCAGGCCCTGCCTTTCCTTGCACACTTACCACGGACCAGGAATGGTGGATGATGGGTCGGTACTGGAGCCGAAACCTTAGCTGGAAGTGGGGTTCCTTTGGCCAGGAGGAAGGGTACTTCCAGCTCACATGGAGTCGTCGTGGGGCCAGGGGGATGGGCTCCACCACCAAGCCCTCCGGAGGGTCTGGCTTAACTGTGTGGGAAAGGACAGGAAGCCCTTGTCACCCGACACTGCCACGCACGGGGGTGTAGGGCTCCCCGCTGTCACCCACAGGAACTGCCCTGGGATGGACAAACAGTGGGACAGACAGACAGATGGATGGGAACTCACTGATGGCCTGCATGGTGACATCAAGAAGGCGGTAGCTGAAGCCCAGGGGGTTCACCTCCGTGATGTTCAGGCGGTAGGAGCTCCAGAACTCTGACCTGTGGACGGTGCAGGTGCCGGGGCGGGATGGGTCCTGCAGGCACAGCCCCACGTGCCCATTCTTGTTCCTGCAGACAGGGAGGCAGGGTGGTGACACCCTGGTCCTACCCACCCACCGTGCACAGTTTCCAAATGCTGCCAAGGAGGTGCCATGGGAGACCTCCATGCCAAGACCCTGGTGGAAGAGGCAGCCCCTCTGGCTCAGCTGCACTCACCCTTCCAGAGTCTGGCATATCTCTCTGAGCCATCACAGAAGGGACCCTCATCCCAGCTCCACACTATGCCTGGGAAGGTCTCTCCTAGACTCCCAGGGTAGCTGGGATGTAGTTGGCTCCCTGATGGGGAAGCCCAGCTCTTGCTTTGGGATCCCTGCTGAAGACAGCAGCAGAGCCTTTGGGGTAGGGGCCAGGAGCAGGGTGGCAGTGAGTCCTACCTCCGCTTTTCTTCGCCTGTCAGGGATTTCTTCCTGCCATGAGGAGAGATGGAAAAGCAGATGATTAGGATAAGGGGGCAGCACAAAGTGAACCCCATCATGACCCACAGGAGGGACAGGAGTCCATGCTGCAAAGCAGCCCCGCACTCCCACACTGACATACACATGTGACAGCATGGAGGACAGAGCTAAAACCATGTCTAGCTCTTCTAGTGAACAGCCTGGCAGCAGGAGCTGGGCATCCCTGAGAAAAGGAATGGGACACCCTTCCCTGCCTCGGATTTCATCGCTCAGCAGCAAATACACAGATACACTGATAAAAGCAGCTCCCCAGAGCCTGGCTTCACCCTCCCCCTAAAGCCCCCCAAATCCCATGCTTTCACTCCCCCTCCCTGTGGAGCCCCTGATGCTCCACTCAGCCCCCTTCCCACCAAGCCCCAGGCTCCTGCAGCTTTCAGCAGAGCTGTGCTTTATGAGCACCATTGGACTTCAAAGCTGCCTGCTAATTTGGCTTGCAGGGATAATTAGAAGCAGCAATGCTGTCAGGGTTCCTTTCATCCCAAAGCATGCCAAAGCGGAGTGTGGAGGCTTGCAGATGACCTGTTTCTCTTTTATTGCCCCTCTGGTGTTGGCAGAGCTGTCAGCAGGGAGGGGGCCTGCCTGTGCCAGCCCCCCAGTGTTGCTGAGACCCCCACTGAGAGCAAGCAAATGCTTGGTGCTCTGCTCACCCCAAGACAGGACTTGCTCTGGGGTGCAGCATGGTCCTGGGGGCAGGAGGTGAACCCAGGGCACGTGTGGGATGGCCACATGGATTTGGTGGTTATCCTTGTCTGTAACCCAGAGCTCACACCGTAACAAGCCCAACCCACGCCCCGTGGGGATACTTCACCTGTATGTGGTGATGTATCTGGTGGGAAGGAAGGTCTCCACACTGGAGGTCCAGGAGCAAGAGAAATTCTCGTAGTCAGATGCTCTGCAGGACACAAAGGGGACTCCAGGCAGGTCTGGGGTCCAGGGGAAACAGCAGTCAGTGAGGAGTCCCCCACCCCACAGCCCAGCCAGCACACAGGGATGCCTGTGTCAACACCGAGCCCCCTTTCGGCAAGCCTCTGGCAGGGGTGCAGGCACCACACTCGCCCTGGAACAGCCCAGCTCACAGATATGCTACTCACGCCCCAGGCGCAGGGACACAGTGTGCAGGAGGCCACCGTCCTCGCCATGGCAGCTGTACATTCCCACGAGGGCCAAGCTGGCGCTGGGCAGCACCAGGGATCCCTGCTGGATGGCTGAGCCCTCTGGCAGTGCTGTGGCACCTGCTCGTCTCCATTGCACTGGTGAGCTGAGGAGCAGAGACCAGGCAGGCTGTGTTAGATGACAGGGATGCCCAGGCCCACCCCATAAACCATCCCATTGGACAGATCCCTTGATGTGCATGGAAAAGACTTACCTGGCGTGGACACCAGGGCACAACAGGGTCACGTCTGTCCCCAGCTGTCCATACTGCACGCCTGGAGGGACACACATCCCCAGACGGGTGTTAGCCCTCCATGCTACCCCCCATGAGGGCTGGGGGTGCAGGTGGGGAGCCCCTGGGGTTGTATCCCACAGAGGGCACTGGCTATAGGATCTTGCTTCATGCAGGTACCACTACAGGGGACTAGTAAGGACTTGTCCCAGTTGGGGCTGGGCAATGAGCAGAAACACAGGCTGGACATCGCTGTAGGATGTAGGGCTGTGTTTCATGTAGCCCTGCCAGGTCTGTTCCTGCCTGGGGGAAAGGAGGTGCCCCCAGGGTCTTCATGTCTGGGACATGGTGGTGGGGTGGTGGCTGTGTGGGGGCACTTGGTGGGGGTCTCACCTTCCTCTCCCCAGTCTTCAGAGATTGCAAAGGAGGCTGATGCCAGGGCTGCTGCAAGGAACACCATCACCCTGCCCAGGCCTGGGATGGAACTGTGCATCTGGAGGAGGCAGAGAAGGGGAGGAGAGAGTGTTATTCCCTGCAATGGGGCAGCTGATATGGTCCACAGCCCACAGCATTCCTGCAGGGCCATGAATCCTGCATCTCCCTCTCATCTCAGCGTATCCTGCTGGGGACAGAACAAGGACTGAATCCCGGGACCCCAGCTGGGACATCTGGCAGTGTCTGTGCCAGAGTCACAGCAGTTTCCTGGCTGCTGAGCAGTCCTCATGCCTGGAGCAGGGATGCAGGGGGCAAACATTGACCAGGAGCTTGGAGCTGTGTGGGATTAAGGGTTCTTTGTCACTGCAATCCTGTGCTGGGATCCTTGGCTGGCTCCCAGCCCCAGGGTGGCCAGGAGACCTGTGCACATGCAGCTGAGGTGGGAAGGGACCAAGGAGAAATTCTGGCCTGTGTTTACCTGTTAGTTGACGGCAATCAGATCTAAACAGACTCACACAGTCAGGGAGAGGAGGGCTATGATACCTCAGGTTGTACCAAGTCTCACATCACTGCCCTTGCCTGTACGCACTGTGAGGCTGGTCCGGGTAAGTCTCCATCTGTGGGACAATGGCGCTGAAATCCCTTCCTCCCACTCAGCAATCACCAGTGAGAGGGGCAGGGGATGCAGTGAGGGATGTGCACCCAGCTCTTCATGGGTCAACTCCTGCCACAGACAGTAGTCTCCCTGCCAGCATCACCTTTTCCATCCCAACCTACACCACTCTGGGCACATCAGCCAGCGTTGCCTGGTCCTGGCCTACCACCATCACTGTGTCCATTGCAGCCAGCAGCACTCGACAATATCGCCCCAGCCAGCACCTTTCCTGTGCCAGCCAGCACAAGCCTAAACCATCCGAACCCACCTGCAGAGTCCTGCATCAGCAGGACATATCAGCCAGTGTCACCCTGTCCATCCCAGCCCCATCACCCTATCTGTGCCAGTGAGCATCACCCCAGGGCATCCATTCTGGCCAGCATCACACTATCCCTACCACGAGTGCCACACGGTCTCTGTCAGTCAGAAATTAATGATTTCTCCCTAGAAGACCCCTCTCACAACTGGACAGGCCTGTTTATTTACATCCACACTGTTGGGCTCTGCTCCCAACTGCAGGCAAAGGCTGAGGGCACACTAGCCAGTGACATCCCTGCCGGCCCCAAGAGCAGGCATAAATCTGTGTCCCCCTAGGTTCAGCAGCTGAGAGACTGGAGGGAGGGATGCTCCAGCCCAGCAAAGGCACCCCAGAGCAGCAGCCATTCCCTTCCTGTGGCTGACAGCCCATGGCCACAGACCAAACCGCCTGGCAAAGGAAACAAGAGCTACAAGGCAATCTGCTGCAGGGGGGAGGGCGTGCGGCACCCCACATCAACCCTGCTCTGAGCATGCCAGGCAGCCTCAAACACAAGCCCCAAATGTAAATAATTTCATGAGACTGTCATAAGCTTTTCCTACCAAACCACCCTAGAAATGTTCCCAAGAAATATCAGTCAAGAGGTCTCTGCCAAAACTATGCTGGTAAGTAACTAGGAACATTTGGCATGAAAGTAAGATATTTTGGTGATGGAATAAAAAAAAAATTAAAAAAAAAAAAGACAAAAAGGAGTGTATTTTGTCTTAAAAGCAGCAAAAAAAACCCACTCGAAAAACCACATGGGCTAGAGTGAAGGACTAGTTCTGGGGGGAGGGGGAAGGGGAGTGGGTGTATGTGTGTGTGTGTCAGGAAGAAGGGAGTGTGTTAATATACAGAGAGAAAAATAGCTTTAAAATAAAATGAAATAATTTCTTCTCCTGACCACCCTGGTTTTTCATTCAAACACTGCAGAGCGTATCTAGCCCACCTCCATAATGACCTGAGTGGTTAAGCCTAGTTAGGGACCCCTAACCTAGTGGTTATGGTCTAGGTTAGTAGTCCCTAACTCTGACCCTAAACCTAACCCTAACACTCCTCATCGTGACAGCTGTTCCACATCTTCCACCTTTCACCACCCTTTGTCCCAGGGTCCTCCCAGAGCTGCCCATCCTCACCCCAGCACCCCATGAGCTCCCCTGCCTCAGAGGGGCACAGCGTGAGAAGGCAGCACCGAGCCCCTCCAGACACACACTGACTCAGTAAATGACCCACATGAGCACTGCCAAAAACAATCCCTGGGGACAGAGAATCACTGCAGAGAGAAGCACCAGGGCAAGCCCTTCCTTGCCTGCCCAAAGGCCACAAATAAAAGGGGAATGAGCCACAGAGCTGGAGAAGACCCAGATCCCTTGTCTGCCCCAGGTGTAGAAGCAGGGCAGGGCGCCAGGTGCTACATGACAACCTGCCCAGAAAGGATCCCCTTATTTTCTGCCACCAAACTCCCTGGCCAAGGGAAAAACAGGAGTGCAAATGAACACAAGCGTGTGACTGGCCAGGCCTACCTTCCTTGGTGGCTCCACACCCCCACAGATGGGCACACAGGCAGAGAAAACATCCCCTGATGCTTGCACCAGCAGTGACACATTCCAGGGACACAGAGTCCCGGCACAGTGGTCCTGGAGCTGAGCCGGGACAGAGGGAACAATCAGAGCTTTTCTTCCTCCCTTCATGCTAATCCTGACCAGAGAGACGCCTGCTGCCAGCCTAGGGCTGGGTGACATCCCGTTGCCACAGCCAGGGCAGAGGGACCCAGCTCAGCCTGGGGCGTGGTTTGGTCCAGGCAGGAAGGGCAGCACTGCTGGACGCTTGCTCCCTCTGCAGGGGACGCTCCTGTCACTGGCATGGCCAGCGTGGCCAGGCAGCCTCTGGCCCCCGTGCATGTGAGCCAGAAATGCAAAGTGTCACTCTCCATCCCTCCCTGATCCTGCTGTTCTGCTGGGCATCATTTGAGCTCATGCAAAAGTCTTTGGGCAGTGGTGGGGAGAAATCCTGACATTAGCCCCTTCCTTCATGCAAACCGAAGTCCTGTAAGCCAAAACTTCCCCCAAAATCACGGCCATGTGCACTGACACCAATGTCCATGCTGGGTGTGACAGTTCCCTCGGCACAGCTGCTCTGTGCCATGCCCTGCCGTGGGCTGGCAAAGCCCAGCACAGATTCCTGGGGGAAGCCAACTTTCCATTGTGCTCGGGGCTTTGAAAGACATTGGGTTTTGTTTTCTTACTGGGCTGTTGTTGTTGTTTTGGTTCGGGTTTTTTTGTCTTTTTTTTAAACTTCATTTGAAGTTGCTCTTCAAAGCAAATGGGCTGCACACAGAGGGGGTGGTGCAGACAGGGACAAAAGCAGATGACACTGTGCCTCAAGGCTGCAGATGGCAGCGTGGAGACATGGGATGCTCCCCATCAAGCACAGAAAGCTGAGGTGCCTCTTAACCTCTTCCTAGGGTGGTCGGGAGCAGCACTGTTGCAACAGAGATATGGCAAATAACCCAAGAGCACCTGGCAGTTCTGCCTACCGAGTGCCAGGCCCTGAAAGAGTCACCCACCTGCAAAAAGCAACGGGCAGAGGCACAAAGCTGGCTCTAATGCCCCAGAGATGGCACCACTCTGAGCATCCACTGAGCTGGGGGAGCATCCCAGGCCCTGTGCTGCAAACCCTCCTCTCTGCCAGTGACTGCTGTAGGAAGAATGTCCTATACTGAAACGTGGATTGCCGCAGGAATTCCCCTCTCCTTGTTTCCCTGTGGGGAAATGTGCCTTGAGCAGTGCCTTACTAATCCCTCTGCACCTGACAGGCCTGCAGAAGCACCATGCCCCGCTCTGAGGAGCCATGGCACGGTCTGAGTATGTGCCTACGGCTGCCGAGCTGCCCAGGCCCTGGAATCACCCATCCCTGCAGCACTGTTGACTTTCACCATCACTGCACGAACGTGTGCCTGTGAGGGGAGCATCAACTCCACTGCTGGATGACCCCCGGCAACAGCCACCTCTGTCCCCTAAAAGCTGCTGGCACCCTCCCTGGGTGCCCAGGGAAAGCCCAGCAGTGGGTGCTGGAGGGAATCATGTCCCCCACCAGCACCAGGGCCACCAGGGCCATGCACAACCTCCAGGATCACCAGCAGCACCTCAGGCAATACCTTGCCCACCTTGGACACTTCAGGGGTGACGCTCTGAGCACTGTCCCCAGGTCCCCCCAATGCCTTGGGGACCTCAAAAGGGGCTGTTTTCCTCTGCATCATTTCTGTGGGGTGCATGGCCCCCATGCCTGCTGGGGTGAGTACCATGCCATGCTGGGCTATGGCAGAACATACACATGCATAGCTACAGCCAGTGCAATCCCAGCACACTGGAATTACCCCAGTTAAACCAGTAAAACCAGTTGGAGTCTTTCCCTGTGAGGCCAGTGCAGTCCAGTAAGACTGTGCACAGTCTGAACACAGGCCTAAACCCAGCACAGTCCTGATGCAGGGCTTAACTCAGGGCAACCCAAACATTGGATTATACCCCACAGCCCAGAAGGAGAATTAAATTCCAGCCAGCCCAGGATAATTAAATCCAGTGCAGTCTAAATGTGTGGTTAAACTCATCCTAGCCCAAGAGTGGGGCTAAACCCAGCTCAGCCAAAATTTGAGGCTGGACCTGGCACAGGCCAAACATGTGGTTGTGCCATGCTAATGTGGGGTTAAACTCGGCACAGCTCAAGAGTGGGGTTAACCCACAGCTCAGTTCAAACACAGGGTTAACCTCAGCACAGCCCAGTCATGGGGTTACATAGTTAAAATGTGGGGCTAGACCAAATGCAGCCCTGGCCTGGAGTTAACCCCAGCTCAGCCCAAACACAGGGAAAACCCCAGCATCATCCAGGGAATCAGTTATCTCTACAACCAGATACAATGCACATCTCCATCCAAACTAGATCAGCCCCCTCCAACATCCACTGGTGATACTCAGCTGACCGCAGCCCCACCGGTGTCCAAAGCGGAGCCCAAACCCCGCCATAACCCAATGGTCACCTCTGTCCTCTGTGGAGCCAGCAGCTGCCAGCAGGTCCTGGGGCTGGGGGGCCCCTACACACCTCAGCATGCCAGCAGCACCATGGAGGTCAGGCTTTGCTCTTACCCCAGCCGGGAAACTCTCACCCCAACGCCCTGATTTCCGCTCTCCTCTGCTCCATCCTGCGGGAAGAAGTCTCTGGCTCCCGCTTGTAACTGGAGGCATCGGCAAGGGCCAAAACAGCGAGGGCTCTGTTAGCAGCCAGCAGCCCTGACACTGTGCCAGCTGGCAGCGTTTGCATTCCGAGGGGGGAGAGAAGGGGCGCCCCCCTCTTCATCCCCATCTCCACACTCTTCTCTCTGAAGCCACGCGCCAAAGACATTCCTAAAAATAATCTCCAGGCTGTAAAGAAACCTACCAGCGCTGTAGCTGTAGAGCTGGACCGTTTCTTTACAGCTTGGAGATTATTTTTAGGGTGGAGGCATGGAAGTAGGTGGGAGGGGGTGCTACACCCCACTGTCCTTGGCACATGGTTACAGGACAGGGATGGGCACAGTGCTGGATCTGGGGACACGGGTGGGACCTGCCAGCAGAGAGCTGGGCCACCCTGTGATTACAGCAGGGTGGGAAAGGCTTTTCCTGTCCCAGGAACATTTTGGGATTTGGGACATTTTTCTGCTCCTGGGCTCAGCCCAGACTGGCAGAGATTAAGTGAACATGCAGCTCCCAGTACGGTGGAGCAGCTGGGTACCAGCCATCAGCCTGCCCCCTCCAGGACCATCTGCATCTCCCAGAACAAAGTTCCCCCATAAGCTGGCCCTGGAGCTGATACAAGAGCTCATGCATCCATAAAGCTAGGGAACAGACATACATGTACATACCTGTAAATGCTCCAGGCACACTCAGCTCCCTCTGATGCTCCTGATGAACTCCAGCCTGGGGCTGGGAACTCTGATCAGGAGCGGGGCCCCACAGCATCCCCCATACACGATGCTCCCCCTTCCCTCCTCCTGCTCCAAAGCTGGCCAGAGCCCAAGAGCCATCAGGCTCAGCTCCATCCCTGAGGCACGAAGGCGCATGGGTCAGCCAAAACACAGCAGGGCCAAAATAAACAGCTCACCTTACACAAATGCTCCCCCAGCTAGCAATTTGCTGTCACTCCTTTTGCAAAACAAAATCCCTTTTGGGCAAGAGAGGGATTTCAGGAGTCATTAAGGACCACCTGGGCAGCCAAATAAAGCCATCACCAAGGGGTGGCCCAAATAAAGTCACCAGCAAAGGGTGTCCTGTTAACCTTTTGTACACCACCATCAGTGTCACTGTGGGAGAGGGATGAGGGGATAGAAATTGCAGGCCCCCAACAGTGTGTGATGTGGGGATAATGGTGCCAGTCTCTTTCACCTGGTGGGATAACCATGACCTGTCTTCTTCAAGCTTGGAGTCAATCCTACCTGCTTTCAGAGAATCATTGAACAATTAAGGTTGGAACAGACCTCTAAGATCATCAAATTTGCCACATGGAGGTGGCTCAGGGGAAGCAGTTAGTTGTGAAGTACAGGGCAGGAACAGATGCTGGGAAAACACCTCACTGGGGGCAGCATCCATGCCCCCAAGCCAATCAGATGGCAGTCCCCTACCCAAAAGGAGATGGAAACGTGGCAAAAAGTGGAAAGCAGGGGAAAACATGGAGGCTGTAGTACAGGGCCAGGGGATGGGGGCTGAGCCCTGCCTAAGTTGAGAAGGTTGGAAAAACACCGTCCAGCTCATTTTTTGCTAGGGGAAAAAAAACCCAGCCAAGTTCTGAAAGATTAAGTGTGATTGTATC
Organism: Pycnonotus jocosus; assembly: GCA_013400435.1. NCBI lineage: Eukaryota > Metazoa > Chordata > Aves > Passeriformes > Pycnonotidae > Pycnonotus > Pycnonotus jocosus. The sequence goes on along the minus strand of VWYP01003992.1, from coordinate 548,650 downwards.
CAAGAGGGGGAAAGCAGGGCCATGCAGTGAGTGTGCTGACACATCTCCTTCCCCAGTGCTGGAGAGAAGCCCCAGCCCCACTCGGGGCCAGCTCTGTTTACAGGCTCCTATTGTCTCTATTCTTTCATTTGGATTCTGCACCCCCCCGCCCCCCAGTGTTATCGTTCAGAGTAAACAAAGCAAGCAGCCTCTCACTCCAAACATTTCAGCCATCCCAAACTTTCTCTGGAGGGGGGCTGCCCATGGAATTTTCCTCATCCAAAAGAATTTCGAAATGTTCCCGTTGCAGCCTGCTCTGACTGGAGGCCAAGACAGTCCCAAAATTCTTCATGAAATGCTTGAGCTGCCCTGTGCACTGCCACAGCTCCGGCTGTGCCCCAAAGCTCCCCCCATGCACAGGGGGATCCTCTGGCCAGAGGGGAACAGAGGCACATTCCAGCCTTCCCCACAGCTCATCCCATTCACTTGAAATGAGACAGCAGGCCTTGGTGAGGCTGGATCCTACCTTGCTATTTTAAGCTGCCACTTCAGTTCTTATTGCTCCAAGTCAGCAGTGTTGGTGCAAAGTACTTGGGTGTATTGCGGGGTATGTGTGGCAATGCATCCCAAGAAAACAGTATTTCCCTTTGCAGGCAGCATCTCCCTAGCACCAGACAGAAAGGGAGAGTGTGCAGTGGGTGCCAGAGCTCCTCCTGGGCGCAGTCAGTGGCATCTCGAGCACTAGGAGTGCTTTTAGCAGTGGTGATGCATCTTTGGTGCTGCTGGGTCACCGCACGGGCAGGAGGACAAGGAAGGGATGGTGTGCTGCATACATACTGAAGGATGGAGTGAGGGCACCGTGCCCTGCATACCCCTGGCAGACGGTGTGCGGAGGGGAGGACAAAACGTGCTCCAGGATGAGCCAAGTGGTGAGCGCCACCTAAGTGTGCTGCTGCTCCTTGGTGCACATTGTGCTGTCAGGGTGTGCACCCTGGTGCCAGAAGAGGACCCAAGCAGAGACCTCCAAGAGCTCTCTTGGCTTTGGCTAAGTACAGATATGAGGTGAATCCCATAAGACCCTGGCATAAGGGTGCCAGCACTGCTCCACCCACTGGTAATGGGGGCACTGGGGGTAGATCCTGAAACAACTGGAAGGGGAAGAGCCCAGCTAAAAAGCCCCACAAAAAGCCAACAGTTGCAGGAAGAAGGACCCAAATCTTAGTCCAGCATGAATTTGGATGTCAATGCAAGCCATTGGAGTGGCCTGGCATGCCGATGTCCCTTGTCTGCTGTCCAGAACATTCCCTGAATGGGTTTCACCGGGTAGGTGGTCCTGTAGCCCGAAACACAACCCGACATGCTGGGGAACCCCCACATCCTCCCTCCCTGGGCACACACAGGTTTTGGGGACTGCAAGCCCTTGATGAACATGCTGTCACCCCAGGAAGGCAAAACATTGCTGGTACCTGCCACATCTCCCACCCACAGCATCCCACCCTGGTGGGCACAGAGCCCTTTGCCACCACAGCGGCACTGGCAGCGGGGAGATACCTCAGCTCCACGCCGGGCTGGAATCTTGCTGTGGGACAGGGCTCTGCCGGGTGCCCCCGCTGCCTCTGCACCATCTCCCTGCGCCGCCTCGCTGGGTTCTCCTCCTCCACGGAGGTTGCTCAGTGGTTTGGCGTGGGAGCGGGCCTTACCCCCCCAACCCCAGCAGCCCCCTCCCCTATAAAGGGGCCAGGCAGCGGCTGTGTGGGGAGCAGAGCCCCTGACACAGCAGATGGGGTCTGTAAAGTGAGGCTCCCCCAGGTGTGTTTGCCTTGGCGGGGTCTCAAGCCCATCCAATTAGAGCTATAGAAAACATATCTTACAAAAAAAAGAGGGGGGAAAAATAATCCTCTCCCCTGTGCTGGGGCCCAGGGTTTGGCCGGGGTTTCTCGGCAGGCCAAGCGCAGGCGATGCAGGCTCTGCTGGCAGCAGCCCGGGGAGGGCGGGATGTTTGTGGATATTAAAATGCAGTCGTAAAATAGAAGAAAAGGGCAGCCTTGTTTCAGAACGAGTCTCCGAGGCTTTCCCCTCTCCCGGCATGCTCGGCACCTGGCCGGCAGCACGAGCAGCTCCCCCTTCCCACATCTCCCCAGCCACCCCCAGCTTGCCCAAGGGCTGAGGTGCTGTCAGTGAGACCCCATCCTTCATGGACTGAAACTCCTCTCCAGGAAGGAGCAGATTTGGGAGGGTCCCCCTCTACAGCTACCCATATTGGGTCAACATTACAGCTGTGCTTCTGCAAAACCCACCCCTGCACATCCCTTCCTTGTCACCCCCGCAGCTCTCTGCTTTCCCTTGTCCACTGTCCTGCCTGCATGGAGCCAAGGCTGCCTGGGCTCAGCTGCTTGGCAGCAGCCACATGGCAACACCATCCACTGGTTGGCCTCTCCCTGCCTCTCTGCTGGAAGTAAAATTAACTGGATGGTCTTTTGGTCAAGGCTTAAAATTATTCACCGGCACCCAACACCCTGTGCCCGTGCAAAATAAGGGGCACATGGCAGGGTCCTATGGGGTTGCTCCCATTCCCAGGGACTCCACAAACTCTGGAGAAGCCCTCTCCTTGGGACATCTCCCCAAACCTATCCAGGAAGCAGGCTGCTGCCTCTCCACAGCATCGCCTCTGCCTCCATGCTGCCATGTGGCAGTGACTCTGGAAAGTCACAGCAGGAGGTTGGGAAGCAGTTGCGGGCATCAGCTCAGCAAGGGTGGCTCCATCCTGGCCCACTTGCTCAGCTGGAGATACACAGGGCACATCTGGCTTCACCACTGCCTTCTGCCCACCTTCCCAGCTTAGAACGGAGAGGACTTTGGGCTGCGAGCCTGGAAGCCCTCCCACTCCATCCATCTATCCATCCATCCATGCATCCATCCATCCCCACCCCCATTCCTCTCCCTTTGCCCTGTACAGGCTCTCCAAGCCCCGTCCCCCTGCCTCACGGGGTCCCGAGGCACATCCCATCCCCAGGCACGGCCCAAATGACTAACGCCCCGGCGAGCGAACCGGGTGCCGTCGGGGCGAGCAGGGCCTGTCCCTTGGCCGCGCTCCCTCCCCGCAGTGGTGAAATCACGTCTGGAGAAAGCCCGGGGAGTGAGGCGCCGGGCCCCCCCCCCGCTGCTTCCCAGCGAGGATGCTTGCTCCTCGCCTGCTGGCCAGCCGCCCTCGCTCTGCAAACCCCACATCCCAGCAAAGGGGTGCTCCAGGCATGCAGCCTGCAGCAAGCAGAGCCTCATACCTCATCTCCTCCTCCTCGCTCCAGATCCCATAGCTGCATCCCAGCTGTGGAAGTGGCTGTGAGATGTGGAAACGCAGCAGCGAGCCCCAGATGCTCGTAAAAGTGCTCCCGGGGAGTGGGCAGGAACTTTTAATCTCCCTCTAACTTCTCTAAACCTGCCAGAGGCTGGGGGGCAATCAAGGTGGAGGGGTTGGAGGGGGTACCCCTCTTGCTGACACACCACGCCCTCCACCAGCCAGCAGCAAGCTGGCCCATGGAAAGAGCTGGTGGCTCGGGCTGCTGGAAGCAGCCCTGGGCAGCACCGGAGGGGACAGTGAGGACGGGCCACCAGCACTGGCCTCGACCTGGCACGTGGCACGTGCCGGCTGCGACGGGGGGTGACTAATGCGGCTCTCCAAACGCCTCCGCCGGCACGGGAGCGTGGCTCCGGGTTAGGGTTTAATTATCTGCCTTCCTCCGCAGCCCATGCTCTCCGCTCCCTGAACCACCAGAGGGACCCCGGGAATGTCGTCCATCCCCCCCTGGCCGGGGCTGCTGGCATGGAGCGAGCAGAGCTGCGGCGGGGAGCTGCTGGGAGCACGCCGAGGCTGCAGCTGGGGGCTATAAAAAGCACGGCTGTGGTATGCAGCGAGGCACTGAGAGGGGAATAAAATAAAATCAGGTGGTGGATGAGTCGGGTGCTTGCTTCTGCAGCAGGCCTGGCGACGGTGCTGCTCCCCCCGTCACCCCTTCCCTGCTCCCTGCCCGGCTGACAGCCCGGTGAGGCTGGGGCAGAGCTGGGATCTGGCAAAAGGTGGAAGACGCAGGGTTGGGTTGGCGGGTAGTGGAGGGGGGTCAAGGCTGGGGAAACAATCGCTGGCTCTGGTACATGGGCTCCTGCCCGGGATGGAAGCGTTGCAGCCACCCCTTGCCCAGCGCAGAGACGCCAGATCCGGGCACTCCGTCTTCTGGCTGCTCCTACCGGAGGATTAACCGTGAGCTGACTGACGGCCAGAGCTGCCTGTGCCAGGAGGAAGCCCCATCATTCCCCAGCACCCGGATCCTCGTGGGGACCTGATCCAGAGGGGACAGTAACGCTGCAAGCTGAGTACAGAGAGGGCTCCCCTCAGGCTGGCAGGAGCTCCCTGCCCACCACGGACGTGCCATATTTGCACAAGTCTGAGCAGGGGAAGGTCAGATTAATTTTAAACCTGAATAAACAAGGAGAAAAGGCAATGCCAGAGCTCGCCCTTCTCAGTAGGAATGCCCAGCAGCAGAGCACAGCACTCGCAGCACAGCTCTGTCCTGCCCAGGGGTTCACATCCCCCTAAGAGAGCTGGAACAGACCCACAACCAGGGACCTCCCTTATCCACAAGGAGCTCCCAGCTGAGTCAATGTTGGCAGCAGGCAGAGCAGCTCCTGCTTGATTTTGCAAGATTCCTCTGGCCTCCAAGGGGAAGCACCCACTCTGGGACCCCCATCCCACTGGGAACAGCACCAGGGCATTGTTCCCTGGCAACAATGCACAATGTGGTCTTGGGAATGAACAAGGAGGAGAAAAGAAAATAGTAAAATTGTTTGTAGGTCAAGAGGAAAATGAAAAAAAAATGAAGTTTGTGTTTTTCATGCCAAAAGGAAAATGAAAACCAAAACATTTTGTTCTAAATGATAGGCCTTGTTTAGTTTTCAGTGGTTTTACTTTTTAAAAAAGGTTTGAGTTAAATCGAGCTAAATTTGTCTTCCAAACATTACCTTGGGGCAGGGAATAAAATAAACTGGAAAAAAAAAAAAGAATAAATCAAAACATCTCATTTGGAAAATGTCAAGAGCAAAACGCCGTGGCTTTTCCAGCCTGGGAGAACCGCAGCCGGGCGCTGAACCCAGCCTCGCTTCACAACTTGCGACAGCCCCCCCCGAAGCAACTTTTTTTCCCAGAAAATAAAGCAACTACTGTGCCAATTGATGGCTGGCATGGCTTGTGCCCTGGTGCCTGGGTCCCATCAGGGATGTCCCCACTGCCTATGCTGGTCCCCAGGACCTGCTGGAGCATGGAGAGGCCCTGCTACAATCAGCAGCCGTGCGCATGAGCTGAATACGAGCTGAGCTGCTCTCCAAAACTCCTCTTTAAATGTCTTTTCAATTAGGTCAGCATTCTTGCGTCGCCCAGGGAAGGTGGTTACGGCCCGGCAGCCCGGCACACAGGCTCCTCGGTGCTTGCTGCTGGCTCTCTGACAGCAAGCAGCCTGCCCACGCTATTAAATTACTGAGAAAAATGGATCGTTTCACCAAAAATTAGGTGCAGGAACCTCTCATACAGTGGCAAGGCGAGTTGGTAATTGGAAATTCACAGAGCTGGCCGCAAATGCTGCCTCTGGCTCTGCTCCACCCTCCTCTGGCTGTGGTGAGGGATGGCAGAGAGGCCTTTGCTGCCATCCCTGAAATGCTGCCGCTGATGGAGATGGAGCAGCCACGTTGCCAGCAGCAATGTGAGGCTCCCCATATATCCTAGGAGGGTTAAATCCTGCTGCCCGGCCCCTCTGCCCTTGATAGGTGGAGAAAATAGGTGAAAAAAGCTCTCAGAGACCTTTCTAGGCACTTCCAGGAGGTGAAGAATTTCCCAAGAGGAAGAAAGTTCTTCATGCATGGCTCACCATCAAGCACCCTACCAGAGCAAGCACCCTCATGGGGACATAGTTTGGGGATGCAGCAGGACATGCTGCACCAGCACCATCCCATTCTTACAGCAGCACCCCAGGGGTGTTTCACCACAGACCCTGCCTTGCTCAAGTCCTTCATCCATCTATCCATCCATCCCAGACCACTCTGAGCCGAAGCCTCAGTGCCTTGCTGAGCAGAGCTCTCCAAGGCATCTCCAGGGCAAACCACCGAGCTCCAGGAGGTGACAGAGAACCCAGCGCATATCTGCAAATTCCATTTGGGAATGTGGATGTGTAGCAGACCAAGAGCTGTGTCTTACTCTGAGAGACCAGTCCCTCACACTGACTGCTCTCTGTGCCAGCACAGGAAATGGAGGTACTCATCTTCCTTGCTATGTACACTGTTTTTTGGATGCTGGAGTGCAAGGACCCTGGGCACAATCCCAGCTGGAGAAGGGAAATGGAGCTGGGCACAGGATCATTGAGGCCAAAGAAAATGGATGCCTCCCCTGGCAGAGCCATGCTCCAGCCATGAAGCTGCAAAACTCAAAGTCAGGATGGGGTGGAGCAGCCTCAAGGGAGCCATGAAACAACCCAGCGGGAGCCTTGCAGGAGCTAAAAAATCAAAAGCAGCTGAAGCACTGAGGAACCCCTGGGGTTGCATGTTGGCCCTTGCAAGACAAGGATGGAGCAATAGCTGGTTGGGTCCACCAGCTCCTCTTAAGCCTTGAGGCCTCAGGCAAGACTCATGGAAAGCAAAGACTCCTGCAGACCTCCCCAGCAGCCGGAGGCTGGCCCTGGCCCTGTAAGGAAGTCTGGGGGGGTGCCAGCTGGCCTGGGCACTCTGCGTGACAGCGGCTTTCGCAAAACGAAGCTGGGCCACTGCGGCCAGGCCATCCCTGGAGACCTTTGCAGGGCTGTTGCAGCACAGCTGTTATGAGCTCTGTCGCAACACTGGCACGGCACTGGGCTGGACCACAACGAAGACCCTTCATGACAGTCCTTTCTCGTTTTCCCTGTCTATTCTTGTGAAAAGGTAAGGGCTGAACTGCGCCTTTCATGATGTTACTGAATTCAAAAGGCACTGATGCCCATGCCAACCTTCATCAAAAAGGGACTGGTGATGTGCCTATGGGACTATTGGTCTGGCCAGGATGAAAGCCTTCTGTCCCAAAGGAAGCACAGGAAGGCAAAGGAAACAGCTGGACAGGCACAGCCACGCCAGCCCAGGGGCTCCAGGGATGCTGTGCCAGCCCTACTGCCTCCCACGTGCTCTTCTGTGAGGACATCCACACCCCTTAGGCTGCCAGCAGGATGGCAGGCAGCAGCTTCAAGCCCTATCTGGTACTCCCCAAGGTGGGACGACACTTATCTACAGCTGAGCACAACACTCCTCAAAGTCAATGGGTAAGAAGACCACCCCCAAATAGATGCAGAGATGATGGTCCACCAAAGCTGGAAGCTTCTTCCTTTCTTCCCCTCAGTGTGTAGTCAGCACTGGCTTCTCAACAAAGGTTGGTTGGCATGCCCTGTTTTCACTTCGGGAGGTGAAATAAACCAGAAGATGCCCAAATGATTTTCTTTCCACCACAAGGATTTCATTAGATGATGGAGCCCTGAACTTTTCCACCTATCCCTATACGGCAATCTCTGCAGGTCCATAACAATTTTCATTAAGCAGTTTCTATTTTGGCTGTCTCCATACTAAGAGGAATGGACCAGAGCTGAGCAGCCTCTGGGGAGCCCCAGGCTAATTTCCAAAGGGCTTTCAGCATCCTCCTTGTCAGTGCCGTCTTGCCTGCATGCAGACCATCGCCACCTGCATGGGACAGCCCCATATCCAACCAAGTCAGATCTCCTGAAGTCCCTCCAGCCTCCTTGTCCTCTCCAAAAGCATCTTTAGGAAACATGTACAAGCAGGTGGATGTGATCTTCCCCTGCCCAGACTCTTCTGTAATTCCTCAAAATCCTTTACAGCAACGAGCAATGCCTGCTGCAGCAAGCCCAAGCTGTGCTGATCAGATACTCACAATGTGACCACAGTAAGCAGTCCTCATAAGACAGAGGCAAATGAGGTCTTGACAGATTCCTTGTCTCTCTTTTCCTGGATGCCCCCAACTCAAACACCAGGAGCACTTTTTTGCCATGTCTCAGACTCGTACCACTAGAGAGAAGGAATTGCACCTTCCAGCCCAGCCATCCACATGTGCTGGAGAGCTTGGCAGATGCTCCAGGGGCTGCAGGTGCTGTGACCTTTCAGAAGAGCCCAAAGCTCACCCTATCCCACTGCCATGCCAGGGTGACTCAGAGACCTTTGAAAACAGCCAAACTTGAGAGATAATTCCTATTAACACACTGAACCCCAACACTGCAAACCTGCTACTAGTCTCCAGAGGAGTTTTCCTTTTTCCACAGAAATGTCCATGGGAATCTGGCTGTTGGAGAAGACTCAACCACAACTGCAAGGCATCTGTGCACCACCCCACCTTCATAACCTGAATGGGAGAAGAAAACCACTGCACAGGGAGGTGCAGAGATATTTGCTGGTGGAATCTCAGGTCATAAGGTCATGGCATCCCCGTCCAGAGAGATTTGGTGATTTTCACACATGCAATGCTGTTGTAACCACAGGAACACTTAGAAAAACCAAAAACTCTCTAAACATCCCAGCAAGCCAACTTAGACATCCCAGGGCTAATCCCTTATGCTGGCATTGTATCAGCATCCCAAATGTTGCTGAAGCCCCAGTGTGTTGCCTACAGGGAAGAGTTCCCATCCACCCAAACTCTGCTCTTGGCTGTATCTTGGGCAGGGGCAGAGCCACCCTCTTTCATGCCTAAACAAGAGGAGGGGAAATAAGCTGTGAGAGATGCCAAAATTTTCCAAAGGGAGAAAATCAGAAACACAAGCTGGCACCTGCCCCTTCCAGTGGGAAGCATCTCACAAGGGGTTTTCACCCAGAGCCAAATCCATGGGAGAAGAGGAGGCAAGAATCCTTCGGCTTGCTTAACCTAATGAGGAAGCTATAAATATAGCAGGGTAAACACAAGAGGGGGAGAAGAGGTCTTGAACTAAAAGCACAATGTTGGCGCAAACCCACAGGGGAATAAGCTCTCCAGGAACGCATGCAGCAGGAAACAGGAGGGAGGTTGAGGCCTGTGTGAGCAGGAAGAGCCTGGAGTTGCCTTTGATCAAGAGCACAGTGGAAAGAAAGGGTTTGAACTGAGTGCTCAGCTAGTTCATGGCAGGTGAGGATGCCACGCGCTGTTGCCATCCATGAGGGTTTCCCCACTCAGGACGGTCCAGATGAGCTGTGTGACAAGGACAAAGGAGGCAGGACACCTTCATGTATGGGCTGCAGGTGTGGGGTGCCTGGGAGCCCACCCAGCATGACAGCTTCTGATAAACCCAGCAGCTGCAAAGGGGAACTGCTGCTGCTGCTGCTGCTGCTGCCACGATGAAAACGGCGGGGAGACTCGCCGCGCAATGAGTCATTCATTCATCCTTCACAAACAGGGCCAAGCATCCTCCTCCCCCCACTGCTGGGACAGCTCGCTGGGACAGGGAAAAAGTGGCTTATTAGATATAATCAAGTCAAGTTTTCCCCTCCCTGTGAGGTTCCTCTTCCTGGAATAGGAAGCACAAGACCAGAGCTGCTTTTCTTCCACCTTCCTGCAGGCTCTGCCGTTAGCTGCACCCTCCAGGGAGCCCTTCCCACCACCCTACTGAACCCCACATACCCTGTGCACCCACTGCTGGTGACATCCAGCCCTGAGCACAATCCTGCTATCACCAGTTAGACCCTGTCCCCTACCTCGAGTCCCACTTTGGCTGCCAAGGTCAGTTTGCAACTCTCTGGAGAGCACATATTGCCCTTTTTGTTTCTCCCGCAAAAGTGCCAGGTTGGTGGGGTAGAGGGTGTATGCGTGATGAGGGGGCATTGTGGCCATATCTCATCCTTGACCCTACCACACGAGGGCCTCCACCAGCCCCCAGCTCCCTGAGAAGCTCCTCTCCCTGTGCCAGGCTGAGATGCTGTGTGCCTCATGTCATCACCCATGTAACCTTGCTACTACCTGCCCTCCTGTAAACAGGTAGAGTGCAAACATGCTACATCCTCCTGCGAACACAACAGCTAGACATGGGTCAGTCACCTCCTGGCACACAAGGCCCTTGGACAGCCCCAGAAGTCTCAGCTCTGGCTATGCCACCAACATGACCAGTATGCCAGTCAGTCCAACACCATTTTGTGTGCATGGCAACACATCTGTGAGCTGCTGCAGTGCTGGGTTTCTTCCCATGCATGGGGACCAAGCACAAGGCACTCTTGCGCCCCATCACAGTGGGGTCACAGTTGCTGACAGTGATGTCTAAGCCAAGCTGAGCCCCATGGACACCTCCGACAGCTTTCACCAGCCCGGAGGCAGAGCTTGGAGGGGACCTGGTGGGTGACAGCCAGCCTGTGAGGGTGGTGGTGGGTACAGCCAAGGGCTGGCAACTCATCCTGGCTGGCACAGGATAGAGAAGCTGGGATTGAGACAGCATCCCGGGGCAAGGAGGGACAAGACAGGCAGAGCCTTGCCAGCGTCCGCGCATGGGAAAGCGCCTCTCCCAGCGCCTCTCCTAATTAGGAGCAGCTTTTCCCTGGACCCCCCAGGAGAAGAGGGGGCCCTGCCAGGGGGGCGCTTTGTCGAGCATTCCAGTCTTTCCCCAGAAAACCCCCTTCAGAGACACTAGTGGTGTCCAAATGGGGAATGGTAGGGGGTGTTCTGTGGAGGCTAGGGAAAGGGCTCAAACATCCCACCCCAGGAACATCAATTCCCCGAGCATCTCCGGGCAAGGCGGAGGCGCGGAGGGCGGAGAAGGGGTAGCAGCACTGGGTACCCACAAGCAGCCGGGAGGGACCGGGAGGGCAAGTCCCTGGCAGCTCCTTTGCGAGGGGACACAGACACGCAGACATCCACGCACACCCGCACAACTTTCTCCACCCGGGCAGCAAACAGCTCCGGGAGCTGCCTGACCGCAGCCGCGCGTCTCTCACCGCGAAGTCGGGGCGGCGGCCACTCGTTCCCCTCACGGGCTGGGGACCGGGGCACTGTTCCCTACCTTCCTGCGTGGCGCCGCGGCTATGTGTCCATGGCGCTAGCGGAGCGGGAGCCGGGCCGGGAGCGGGGCCGGGATCGGGGCGCCCGCACCGGGCTGGCTGGGGCCGGTAGAGCAGGCGGTGCGAAGCCGCCGGGGCTGCCGCCGCCGCTCCATTGGAGCAGGGCTCTGCCAATCTGCCGCCACCACCCCGGGACGCTTCCTGCCTGTGAGCCGCCCCCCGGGACCGGGAGGGATCCGAACCCGCTGCCCATCGCTTGCCCGGGATTCGCGGTCCCCCCCGAGGCTCCCCGTGCCAGTCCGGCCGGAGCGCTGGGATGGGCATCCCGCCATGGCGCGCTGATGTGCGGTGCTCTCCGAAGAGCGGGTGTCCCCCCGAGGCTCAGGAACCCCCCCGAGAGTGCACAACCCTCCCCGGTGCTCTCGGGGTCAGCACTTCCTGCATTCACCAGCTGTGCCTGCCCCCAGCCCTGCATCCACCTGAGGAGTGGAGGCAGGCAGGTCCTGCCTGTGACTCAGTTTCCCTTGCCCGTGGGTGGGTCGTTTCTTTGGTGTTTAATATTGTGGTGATTTATTTGATGGGGAACGTGCAGGGTGAAATCTGGCCGCGGGGCTTGTGTCCCTGAGTTGAAGAAAAGACTCATTCCTGCTTGCAGTTGTGATGTGTGTTTGCGTCCCTCTTATGCAGGACACATCCACCACCCAAGCTGCTTTCCCTTGGAAATGGGTTTGGTTTGCCGTTTTATTGCAGTGAAAATTCTCAAGCGGAAAAGGATTTATTGGAAGTGTGCAACAGGAAAACAACTAGTGAAGACCCACTGGGAACTTTCCTCTCTGGTGTCACCTGAGGCCAGGTCTGGTTTGGGGTTTCCCCATGGGATGCCATCAAGGCCAGCACTGCTGGAGTCCTAGGATAAACCCAGTGTTTCCCTCTCCATAAGGCAAGCTGCCTGTGCAGAGATAATGGCCACATCTTCCAGGTATGTGCAGCACCCATGCAGTACTTCCCCTGCAAAAACAGAAGGCTCTCTGGGCTGGCAGGAGTGAACAGGGTGACAGACTCCTTGTGCAACCCTACAGCGACAAACTGATCCTTGCCATAGCCAGGCAAATCCCTGAACCCCAGAGTAACAAAAGGCTACCTATGATTGTCCCATTGTATCTCTTCAACACCACAAAAACATGTCCATGAGCTCTCCCACCTCCTGTATAACCATATGATAGTAAGCTAGTGTTTTCCTTCATCTCAGCTCTCCCATGCAACCCCACCATATCAGACTTAGGGACAGGTGGAGGCTGTGCATGGGGTGAGCAGTTCCTGAACTGGCTCCTGGGTGCACTGTGAGTGTTGAGCTCAGCCATGGTTGAGGCTTGGTGCCCACATTGCCCAAGGAATAGCCCAATATGGCACATCTGCTTGTGGCTGAGGCTACTGCCTCACCAGGCACACATGGCCAGATCCATCCCACCTACACTACAAAGCTAGGGCTGTGCCAAAGCGGGGGATATCACTTCCTGGGTCAGCTCATGTGACCTTTCACGTGCTTTGCAGGAGGGATCTGGTTCCACCACCCTGCTCACATCTCACCTCAGTTAGTGCTTCATGTGGATTTTGGGAGTCTGGGGATGTAGAAGGGGCTGGTCCTGAGTAGAGACAGGTTTCCTCCATCCAACTCTGAACTTTCTCCTTCCCGCCTCTCGATACTGCTCTGGTCTCTGTAGCCTGTGTGAGCTGAGGGACACTGAGCATCTTCCAGGATCGGGGAGCTTTGGACGGAGCAGAGCTGTACGGGCTGCAGCAGGCATTTGGCCCTGGGTCCTCCCCTGGGAGCAGACCCTGACCTTTCCTCAATGCCTCGTGGTGCTCGCAGTGCTCCAGGAGCTGGGCTCCTTGGTGCCAGCGCTGGCCGGGAGCCACGCGCTGCTTTCTCCGCCGCTGCAGCGCTGGGGAGCTCAGCCGAGCCGAGGATCTGGGGAATCCCCCCGCTCTGCAGGGCTGGGGCCACGCTTGAGGGTGGGAATCTGAGGGCAGAGCCTGATTTGGAGGGGTGTCTGTGCAGAGGGGTGGAGCCGGTCAGTAGCATGCGGGGAGGAGAGGTGTAGTGGGGATCTGGACTGTGCTGGGCCCCCAGCTCTGAGCAGAGCTAGAGAGTTGCAATATTGGCTGAAGAAGGAGGAAGTTTGACAGTGATGTGGGGTCTGCTGGATGAGCAGGGCACCTGATAGGGCTGCATGCACTTGAGGCAGGACATCCCTGGCACAGGGCAGGTCTGACATTGCAGCTCTTCCTCTGCTCCATCCTCAGGCTCAGATGGGGATCATGAGCTCCACACAGCACCCAGCTCCTCCCTTCTGCTGTGGCAAAAGGGCATGTTCAGGCTCTCTGCAGCATCCTTTCCAACAGCTGGTCTCCCTCTTAGCAGCCCAAAAGGACTGAATTTAGGGACTATAGGGTCCCTTTCCTCTTGAGCAGAGAGGAAGCTGATAGCTCTTGTCTCGGCAGATCAAGGCTTGGACATGTGAGCAGATGTCTGGGGGTTGAATTACACTACCACAAACCCATGCAGGACCAGCTGAACTGGGCCATAAGATTGTGTGGTGCCCTCCTTCCCTGTCTGCAGCTTTGCCTGACTCGCTGCTGCTGTGTGCTCAAAGATGTCCCGAGATCTTTTGTCAGAAAGAAGCAATCACATCCGTGAACTGGGCTCCCATGTACTAGGCTAGATGAAGAGATTGAGAGGTTTGGAATTATGATTTTGAGATCTGGAGCTGGGCCAAGCTTGAAGTGAGATGTGTCATGCTGATGTGCAGGTGCCCTCTCATGATGATGTGCTAAGGGATGGAGATGCTTGTCCTCAGCTATGCCGGCTGAGTTAGCACTTGCTGGATTTCTGCCTGTATGATGTGAGGAGAGCAGATGGATGGATGGATGGAAGGGGATTATGGGGACTGGAGATGAGTGCATCTGAACTTTGTGGTGTCCTCTCATGGTTTCTGTGCAGAGGGGACTGCCACAGGGTGTGTCATCTCATGAGCAGGCCCGGCTGATGGTGTGAAGTCTCTCCCAGTGCCCATTTCAGAGCTGCCTGTCTAAGGATGCTCTATAGCCCTGCAGCCTGGGCAAGGATGGGGCACACACATGCCCTGGAAGCCAACCCCAGTCACTGTCTCTGACAGCCCAGAGACAGAGATGATCATTTCAGAGGTGCAGGTGCCTGCTGGATGCAGGGCATCTTGAGGCAATGGGGCTATGCCCTTTAGCACCAGCCTATTTGCCTTGTGTGGGACTTGCCCTGTGAAGCCTCCTGCTCAGTGGCTTTGTTCTGGCTGGCTTGGCATGCACCCAGGTTCTGGCTGACGTGCTGTGGGCATGGCCCCATCTGAAGTGCAGGCTTGTTGTGTGTTTACCCTGGCCAGCCTGAGGTGTACAGGAAACCAGAGAGCTCTGCTCCCTGGCTGTCGCTTTATTTATTATGGTCACAGCTTGGGCTGCCCACACTGTGAAATGAAGGTAGCAAAACCCCAAGTGCTGCAGCACAGTTCCTGCCCTGCTAGCCCTGCTCTACTCTGATTCACACTGCTATCCTGGAGCTGGGAGCAATCCTATCCTGGAGCAGGATGGTAGGCTGCTCTGTGCTGTGCAAAGATCATCCTGTCTGAGGATAGGGTGGCTTTTCCCAGAGATGTCCAGCCACACTATGCCAGGAGAAATTGCTGATGAATGCCCAAACCAGTGTCACATCACAGTCTTACCAGCACTAACACCTGGATGTCCCAGTCTGGTTACACCTTCCCTGGCTCTTCGCTTCTGCTCTGCAAAACAGTAGTGAGCATTGCCCTAGGTCGGCACAGCTCTTGCTCCAGGGATTTTCATTCATCTCACCTCAAAAGGAGGTGTGGGGAACACTGCCCAGCTGGCACTGCAATGTGCAGAGCCTGGGCTCACTCTTTGGACCCTAGTTTTTTGCCATCCATGGCCATCAGCTTTACAGCTCGTTCCATCCCTGCTGTCATGGCAGGTCCTCACTGTAGAGAGGACACTGTGGTGGTGACTCTAGCTGCTCTAAGGGTGGAGTTTAAGCTTTGGATGCTGCTGAGGGCTGGGATTCTCTCCACGTGGGGCTGGGGTCATGTGCCTGTGTGGGGACTTGAGCCATCCCAGCTGCTCCCACCACTGTGCGCTGCAAGCACCTGGGAGGCACCATGTGGAGCACTGCATGCTGAGAGACATGGGCAAACTCGCAGCTGAAGAGAGAAGCAGAGAGGTGACTTACACATGTGGCTGTTTATAGGGACTGCCCTCCTGCCAGGACCTGACTGGCAGCAGCAAGGGCTGGCCTGGCATTTAGGGAGTGCAGTCCAAAACCACCAGCCAGCAACCTGGGAACATGAAACAAAACCTCCCTCAGAGGGCTCCTGGTCCCCATAGAGTCACATGGCTTGCTGGATTGCATTGCTATTAAAGGGAGAAAGTGCTAGTGAGCTGATAAACAGGGGAAAGTGAGCCAGCTCTGAAACCATGGACAACTTGGCAGCTCTCCTCCCAGAACAGACAGTTGGGTGCTGGAGTCTACTAAGCAGGACTCAACACTTGGTCTGAAATCATTGACATTGTGTTTTGAGTCACAGAGAGTTAAATCTGTGCAGAGGAGAGAGAGATCTGTCTTTTAAGGAGGATTTTAAGAGCATGATATTAGTTTTGTTGTATTTAGGCATCTTAGATTTCTGTGTTTTTTACCAAAATGAAGTCCAGGCATATAGTCACTGAAGGTCCATGGCACTATTTATTTGAGTATGACTTTTTGAAGGCATTAAATTTATAGGGTGAGATAGCAAGCAAAAGCCAACTAACCAACCAAAACCAACCCAGAGATGTGGAACGTGAGAATTTATTTACAACGGAAAAATGGGAATGTTCTGGAGGGTGGATTTCACTCCTGGTGCTGGGCAGCGTCTCCCTGGTGCCAGCCCTCAGCATCTAGATGCTGCCCATGGAGCCAACTGCTGGGCACTGCGCAAGGAGATCCTGCCTATGGGCAAGGCTTGGCTGCTTCTCAAAGCGGTTAGTGACTGTCTGCGGACTGTATTCTGGGTGTTCAGACCCAGGGGTATACCAGTCACATTCCTATGCCTCAGTCTCACGGCAGAATAACTCTTAATCTCTCCAGCAAATCTTAGTAGAGCTGAGATGCTGCTGATCGTGCTGATGCAGCCATTCCTGGTACCTGCTGACACCTGTGAATCTAGGCAGGATGGAGTCTCTCCTTAAGCACCTGCTCCTGGAGTCTGCTCCTGCTTTGTGGCTCACATGGGATGGGAAAGGTCTTTACGCCCATATGAAAAGTCCCATTGCTTCTGACCCCCACAAGCCTAGATTCATGCATTTGGAATGTGGGAGATGCTGTAGCACGGAACAGAGTTGGGAAATAGGGATAAGATGGGGAGACTGAGATCCTGGTAGTAAAACCCCTGTGCCCTGCTGGATCCCTGGCTCCATCATGTAGTGATTTTGCTGAAGGGAGAGGTTTACCTCGAGGACGGGCGCGGGGCTGGTGTGTCCACCCCAGGGGGATCCGCCACCCCCCGACTGGACCACGGCGTACTCAGCCGGGGCTGGCGGCTGCGGGGGGAGAGGGAGCAGTGGCGGGTGAGGCCCAGAATGCAGGGAATCTCCCACGCTGCTCGGGCTGCGGCTGCCCTCTCCCGGCTGCCGAACAGGGAACAGGCTGCTTCATTTCCCGGGCAGCAGCCGCCTCCTCGGGGCTCCCGGGCTGCTGCAGACCTGCGGCTTGCAACCCTCTGCCCTCTTTACCCTCTCCACAGGACCATTAGTACCCAGAAACTCCGACCCGTCAAACTGGAGCTTTCCTGGGCGTTGGGTGACCCCACTTTTACTGCTGAGGAGGTCACGGCAGGGGCGAGGACAGTATCAGGCTTCAAATGGACAAATGTTGTTCTTCACACTTCATGACAAAGGACCCTGGGATACGTAATGCCAGGGATCTCATAGAATCACAGAATGGTTTGGGGTGAAAAGGACTTTAAAGGTGACCTTATCGCAACATCCCCCTGCCCTGGGCAAAGCCATCTTTCACTAGACCAGGGGGTCGAAGCTCATCCAACGTGGCCTTGAACACTTCCAGGAGTGGCACATCCACAACTTCAGTAGATAACCTGTGCCTCACCACCCTCATAGCGAAAAGATTTCTATGTAACATCTAATATAAATCTCTCTTTTGGTTTAAACTCATTCTCCATTACCCTATTACTATTGGCCTTTATGAAAATTTCCCTTTTTTATAAGCCAAGCTTCCTTTAAGCAGTGGTGTCGTGTTGGCTTGTTCTGCAGAAGGTGACAGCTGCATCTCTCCTCCATGCCCCAGATCTCCTGGTTCCTGGTGCTCAGGGGCCCAGTAGTACTCAGGGATGCAGTGGAACCCTGAAACAGTCAGAGCTTTGGGGATATCTGTTAGGAGTTTTTTATTCTGAGCAAAACAAGCAAACGAACAAAAGCCCTCTGAAAAACCAAAGTTTGGGAAGTGAAAAATCAGGAAAACTGGCAGAAAGAGCAGCGGTGCTGTGTGGACTGTGCCAGGTGTAATTCTTGTCATGCTGGGGTTCAGGGACAGGCAGGCAGCACAGAGGATGTCTGTGAGACAGAGATTTCCTGAGAGGGGCCAAGCCATCCTCATTTTAAACTTCACCAGGGTTTTGAATTTTGCTGGTATATGCTCCAAGAAGTTCCTTCAGGCAACAGCTGTCCAGTCTTGAAAAAGGGAAAGACATCCAGTTTGACCATTTTGTTTCAAGCTACTGTTGCTGCTCCATGTGGCTCCAAGCAGAGTGGGACACCTGGGAGAGAAGGAGCATAACAGCTGAGGATAACAGCATAACATCTGCCTCTGTGGCACAGGGTCACGAGAAGATGAAGGCCTTGAGGTTAGAGGCACCAGGAAAAAAGAGGACTTTAATGTTTAACAGCAAGCATCCCTTGAGCAAGGACAGGTCTAAATGGTCAACAGACCACCCACGCAAGAAAGGGAGCAGCAGGCACCCCTAAACCAGGGGGAGATAATGTGGGCTGAAGATTTATGTGGGACACCAGTAAAATCTGATGTTTCCCTGTGTCACTGGGTTCATACCTGCTCTCCATGAGAAATGACAACTGTGGAGCAGAGGGTGGCACTTGCAGTGGCAGGAGCAGCATGGCAGGGCTGTGCATGGGGAGGAGGGAGGCAGTAGGGCGGATGAAGAGGTCTGTGACCAGAAAAGAGGGATTTATGCAATATGTCTATACCCACTGTCTTAAGTAAGTCCCTGGAATATAGGTCATTGCTGGAAGCTGGTCTGGGCCTCTTTCTTGGAACCAGAATGAAAAAGCAATGTGGGAGAGGGGGAAGCATCTCTCCTTTGAGGATGTGTCTGTCCCTCACTGAGGGGCTGCGTGAGCCCCCCAGGGCAGAGCACCTGCTGCGGCTGCCGGGGAATGTCACCGGGGCGGGGGTCCCTGCAGACATCTCACAGCAGGGTGGCATTGTTAGTAAATCCCTGTCTGTTCGGCGTGTCCTGCAGGCTCGGCGGTAGCCGGGCAGCGCAGCCTGGGTGTGTGGGTGCATTTGCTCAGTTTCGGAGGATCCTTGCAGCGCTCCCAGATCAGCCGTGCGAGGGCAGCACAGACCGCCGAGAGCAGGAGCACCAGCCCCAGCAGCAGCAGGAGCAGAGCCTGCACACCTGCTTGCCAACAATTCTCTGCACAGCTCCTCTAGGACCCTGCCCCATGCTCCCTCCGCCCAGCAGGTCAGGGCTAGCTCAGATTGAGTGGAGCTGCTGCAATTCCTACTGCTGGCTCAGGAAATGTTACCTCCTTTCTCCGTGGTGGATGAGATGCAGTGACCGTCCTGGCTGGGTGCACATCTCTGCAGGTATATGTCATCTGCCTCAGGCTACATGAATCCTTCTCATTCACTGGGGAAATCAGATTGAAAATGGGAAAAAACCATGAGAAAACAAAGTCAGCTTTTTGAGACCTGCAAGGAGAGCCCTGACCACTCAGAATTTGCCCTGTGCACCAAGAGCCCAAACCTCTGCATGACAGTGGTGACAGAGACTGGAAGTTTTTGCCAATTTCATGCTGGCAAAAACCTTATGGTTTCTGGGAGGGGGATCTACTCAGCCCAGTGGCCCCTCATAGCCCTGTGGAGGGGGGAGAGGATGCCCAGAATGACAAAAGCCTTTCCAGCGTGACAGGAAAACAACTTTACTCCTACAAGGGATGGGAAAAAAGCCTGGGGTAGGGGAGGGTGACAGGGCAGAAGACATGTGGGCTGTGAGCTGCAGATGGAGCAGCAGGCTTTTGGGACTAGCAAGAGTTAGGTGGGTGAGAAGGTAACAGTTTGTGCAGGATGCTGCTGATAATCTGGCAGGTATTCCTAGTTGCAGACAGTGTTCATTAGAGACAGGAAAACACAGAAAATGGGTTTTCCAATGTTTCCAAGCTCCAGACGATGTCTGGATGATTTTTCTCCCAGGAAAAGTGGACACTGGAACTGGACTAACTGTATTTCTGGAGAAGAGCCAGGACTGTGTGAGGATAACTCTCAGGGCCATTCCCCTGCTCAGCCCAGGCTGATCAGGTCCCCGCAGGCTGTGATGGGGCTGACTCTGCTCTCCACATTGGCCAAAGAACACCAAAGAGAGGCACTAAATTTGGGCATTGGACAGCTTTATCCCTGATTCAGTTACTGGGAAACTTTTGAGAAAGACCCATTCTTCCCACTATAACAGTAGGCAACAACACCAGAGGGTTGTCCTATTCAAGAGCCCAGGTAAATTGTGGATGCTCCATTGCGGGAAGTGTTCAAGGCCAGGTGGAACAGGGCTTTGAGTAACCTGCTCTAGTGGAAGATGTCCCTGCCCATGGCAGTGGGATTGAAACAAGGTGATCTTTAAGGTCTCTTCCAACTCGAACCATTCTATGATGATTCTTATGCAAAGTACAGAGAAGGCTGTTCCGTTTTTGGAGGAGCCAGCACACCAAGAGATCATCTACCCATCAGCAGCAACTAACCTTGGTACCTGCTTTGGTTATAAAGTTGTGTAGAATTGCAGCAGCTCCTCTCTGGACTTGGCCTTCCTTCCTTTATGGTTTCTGGAAATATTCCCTCTCTTCAGAAAAAGTGC
Source organism: Pycnonotus jocosus (assembly GCA_013400435.1). NCBI lineage: Eukaryota > Metazoa > Chordata > Aves > Passeriformes > Pycnonotidae > Pycnonotus > Pycnonotus jocosus. Next base: position 528,470 of record VWYP01003992.1, on the reverse strand, counting down.
CCTTGGGAAGATGAAGTATTTGAGGATATGGGTCTACATGAATCTAAGAACATCTGCAAAGCAAATACCAGCCCATTGCAGCACAGCGTGCAGATGGTGAATCACCTTCCTCCCTGCTGTGGTATGCCAGGGTCATTACACGGCAGCTCCTGCCCCAGCTATTGGGCTCAGGGATGGGGCATCTCTGAGAGCTGCCAGGTCCAGAAAACACCTGGGCTTCTAGAAAACCAGGTCTGCTGCTACACATAGCCTTTGGATGGGTGAGCTGGGGAAACAACTATGGGCCTATGTTTCCACTGAGATCTGGAAGGGGTTGTTTTGGGGTCCCATGTCTCAATCCCTTTCCCCTTCTCTACTCCCTGACTTTTTTCATCCCCCTACTCCACTGCAGTGTAAAGTACTGGTCCATCCTGCAAACTCCTCCCTTGAGGGAGCGCAAGGCAGTGGAGAAATAGACATTTGCTGCTGCCCCTGTCTTGAAGCCACAGCCTTGTCCACGCTGAAAGCTCCAAGGTGATATACATGCTATTGGTTGATCACACCAATTACTCCATTAAAGCCAGAGCCATCACTCTTATCTCTTGCTGCCTGGCATAGCCTGATAACGTAGCCCATCCCTAGGGTTCGCCAGGCACTATTCAGAGGACCTAATTGTGAGGCAAACAGCTCCTGCTGTTCAGGTACTCTCAAAAGTCTGTCTGAGTATCTGAGACTGTGCAATCCATGGCTTCCCCTGATTTCCCTTTCCAGGGGATTTGCAGATCATGGTGACACCCAGGATAGTTTATTCTCAGCCATCTGATGCTTTCTCTCTTGAACATACTCCCATGCTGAGGGAGTGTTCAGCAAAACACACTTCTGGAGGAGAGTCCCCTGAGACTGCAAGAGTCCATGGGATTTATCTCTACAACTTATAAAAGTTTTACTACAAATCTTCTGGCCCAACTGAGCCAAGAGCTTGCTCCATAAATTACTACCAAGCTAGGGATTAGGAGCACTAAAACAGACGTACTTCGCAACTAAAAATAAGGCACGGCACAAGCTTGAAGATTTGTTCTCCCTGGAAGTTTTATTGCACCCAAACTGTATGAGATAATGTGCAAGAAAGAACCGCTTAGCGGATCCATCTGCTTTTGGACACATTTGCCTGCTCAATGGCTCTGGAACGAGGCAGTGAATCCATGAAAGAAAATGGAGTTAGATGGTGTTACCCAGTGCTGTAAAACTTTCTTCAGACAAAAAGAAAAGCTTCTCTGTCCCCTCCCAGCTCTGCTCTGGGGATGCTCTGATCTTAGGTGGTATTTGGGGCTGCTGACAAAGGAGTGAACCTCATCAGTGCTGTACCAGGTGCTGCTCTTGCTGGGCTCATTTAGCCCATGGATGTAAACAGGCTTCGAGAAAGTATTTTCCCTTCTGCTTATGCTTGGCTGTATCTCCAGAAGTGCCCAGCTTCTCCTGGCTGGGTACCTGAGTGTAGCACTGTCAGCCTCCAACCTGCAGGCACACAAAAAAATACAGTTCAAAAGTTGTAAAGCATGCAAGATTTGTAACGTAATGCAAAAATTGTAATGTCTGCAAAGTTATTCACAGAATCCCAGAATGGCAGTTGTTTGCAGGGAATTTCCAGAGCTAAACTTCGTTTAACCAGGGTGAGCTAGAGTTGGTTGACAAGAACCACATCCAGGAGGCATTTGAATATGTCCAAAGATGGTAATCCACAGTCTCTTTTGTCAATCTGCTCTTGTGGCTTGTCACTTGGACAATAAAAGAGTGTGTCCTGTGTTCTGGTTTGTGCCCACTGCCTCTTGTCTTGTCACTGGACAAGTCTCCCATCTTTTCATCATAAGAGAGATGATCCAATCCTTTCATCATCTTGTGGCCCTTTGTTGGACTCTCCAGTATGTCTGTATCTCCTTTCTACTGGGATTCCAGAACTGGATACAGGACTCCAGCTGTGTCCTCGCCACTGCTGTGTAGAGCACAGGGATGCTCTCCCTTGACCCGCCAGCGCTTTCTGTAATCCAACCCAGGATAAGTCTTTTTCAGCAAGAGCATACTGCTGGCCAATATTCAGCTCAGTGTCCACCAGGATCTCCAGCTCTTTCCACGTGAGTGGCCCCCGGCACCCATCAGTGCATGGGGTTGCTGCTCCCCAGGTGCAGGACTTTGCACTTCTCCTTGCTGAACATCATAAAGTTCTGTTGGCCCCTATCTCCAGCCTGTCAAGGCCTTTTGGGATGGCAGTGTGATCCTATGGCATTCCTGCCACTCCTGCATCAGGACCAGAGCAGGCTGAATTCCTCCTGTGCTTTCCCAACCTGAACCAGAGACACCTATGAGGAATGGGATGGAATATTGTGGTGCAGCCACCATGCAGGGGGATGAGGCTTGTTGGACCCCTTGTGTATAGGGTGTGGGTTTTTGTGAACAGTGGACTCCTCAGAGATGCAGCCATGCTGGGTGGTTGCATACTGAAGATGTGTATTTTTGTCAGAGAACCTCTGGTGGCATTGAGGGTTCTGGGAGCAAAACCACCACCTTCAGTCAGCTTCACTGGGGTCTCCATGACAGAATATGCCCTACAGTGTATGCTCTGGGCCAGAGGACCCTGTTCTCACAAGGAGAAGCCGGGAACAGAGTGACTTAGGGACTGCCTGTCTGTATGTCCCCAGTTCCTCTGCCAGCTATGTCTTACTTTGCATCCCTTCAATGTCACTGGGGCTGAGCTTTTCCAGCAACAAATCAGAGGGAACAGCAGATATGTGGCTGAGACACCAGTCCTGTAATGAGGGTCAGCCCAGGCTTGTTAATATCTGAGGCCATGATTGCAGCAGCTTTTGAGGAGCCCTGAAAATGCCCTGACAGGAGTTACCTATCATGAGTTTGGGATGTGAACCTGGGCACAGGGGAAGGTGAACACTGAAGTAGCCAGCCAATATGCGACTTTAATTGAGCTGGGAATCACAGCTGCTCTGTTAACCTGTCCCTTGTCTGGGACAGAGACAGCCCTGTCCTGTCACCCTGCTGGAACCACAGCTCAGGAAATGTGGCACTGCTGGACTTCATCTGGGGCAGTGCTGCCCCTCAGTGTGCAGGAGCCAAGCACTGATCTGGGGTGGTCCCTTTGGTCACATGAACAGGACACAAACATGCACCTGATGCGCAGCCACATGTGCATCCTCGTCACGCATCTGCATGCCTTGTGCCAAGGGGCAGAGGACTAGGATGAGCACCCTGCTCTTCAAACTCTCTGTGTGCATGTGCAGGGGTGGAGAGAGGCAGAAAGGGCTTTTCTGAGAGAAATGTAGCAGTAAATGAAACCACAGGCCACCTCCCCTCAAAAAGCTGCCAAGTGTCCTGTCAGCTCCTGGAGGCTGTGAGCTCCTCCTGCGTGAAAACCCAGTGAGCAGCAGAAGGAAGACAGGTCTCCTACTCTCCTACTACTGACCCACAGACTGCCACTGTAGCCTCAGTCCCACAGCAGCATTCAACCAGCTGCACAGATCCCCATGCTGGCTACAACATTTGCTGATGCTCTGGGGATCTGCAGCCTCAGGTGTGCCCAGGTGTTCTTCAGGGCCACCACGAAAGGAGCAGCCCTGGGAACATACCCTGCACTGAGACCAAGCTGTGGTGCACGGTGAAGCCATCTGTTTCCATCCTGCAGCTGCTGTCCTTCCCATTGCAATTTACTCGGCCTCCTATAATTTATTCATCCCAGGATGCAGCTTGTACATCTGCAGTATCATTACTGGAGATGCCATTAGCTTTAAAATTTTATAAACCTCTATGCAGGTGATAAGTTGAAAAGTTAAAGTAATTGTGGCAGGAAAACAGGGGTATTTGCTCAGTGTTCATCTCACACCAGAGATCCAGACTCTGGCGGGGGGGCTTTGGAGAGAGATCAGCAGACTGGTGTGAGTGAGTGAACTGCTGCCAGCTCCCAGTCAACTCACCCAGATGTCAGCCCATCCCTGCTGGATCCACGTACTGGGCAAGGGACCTACAGGCATTTCCACATTTCTCCCTCCTGCCTCTTTGGCTGCACAATTTTCTCAGGTCAATGACAAGAGGGGCTGCACCACCAGATGTTTGCATCTGGATGTGTTGCTTGTGCTTCTGCTATGGACTTGACAAAGGACTGGTGAGGGTTAGGGCAATCCTGGATCATCTGCCTGCTGTCTGTTAGTTTGGATGCTTCAGAACCATCCAGGGAGCTGGGAGAGTCTCCACCATGTAGATACACACCACTCAGAGCATGTCTGGGTTTCCCAAGCTGGATATCCTGCCTTCAGTCTCCTCCTGCCTCTCTGCTTCCTGACCAGGTTCATGTGCCCTCATTCAGGAACACAGCAATTAAGTCATGCTGGGCAATTTTCCCAAAAAGTTTCCGTGGCCAGGGTGCAATCATGCCCCAAAGGTTTGGCAGGGAAGCAGGCATGGGAGCCTTCACCAGAGCCCTGCACCCTTTGCAATGAATTAAGAGCATGCTGATCACTTCTGACATCTGGAGGGCTCTAACAGCTGAGCTAGGGGGATAGATTCCCTCTCCCCAAGGCCAAGGGAGATATGTGTACAAGGGTGATCTACAGGCTGCTCACAGAGAGTGATGAGCTGGAAGGCTGCAGGGAGCAGGGTCAGTGCCAAGCAGGCTGGGACATGGTGTTTGAGTTTGAGTGGGAGTGAGGGGTAGCTGAGACCAGGGAGGGAGTGGAGGAAGCAAGATTCCAAAGGTGTTCCACAGTCTGCAGACAGCTTTCTCTCTCCCTGCTACAGGTGAGAACATCTCAAATCCCCCCTCCACCCCTGGTGTACCTGCAGCACTGCTCAGTCGCCTGCAGCCTGAGGACTTGGACACTGTTGTGTGTCCCCAGGGTCTGGTCAAGGCACGGGCAGCTGTGAGTGCTGGGGACAGGCTGCTCGTGGGTCTTGCTGGCGTGATTCTATCCCATCTTGTACATGTTTTCATGCTGGCTGATGAAAGCAGCCTTCAGGTAATTTGACTTCTACCTGTCCTTTCTGTGAACATTGTCAGTCCCTGATGTACAGTGTCACTCTGTCTCCTGTGGGTCGCTGTCCTGCAGGGTGAGTTAATCACACACTATGCAACTGCATTATCCAAGTCCTGAGCCCTCACCTGAGCTTTGCCAGCAGTTGGTGGCAGTGCTGGTTCAAGCTTCAGGGGGCTTTTCTCCCTCCATCGTGCAAGCATCTTGTTCCTCCTTCCATAGCTATGTTTCCCAGGATGCTCCAGCACCTAATGTGAAAGGATACAGGATCTGAATGCTCAGCCAAGGGAATTCACAAACCCTTGAGCATCAGGAGGGCAGTGAAGCATGGGGAAGTCTGGAAGACACATCAACCCAGCTGAGACTGACCAGTTCCCAGCTTGTCCTGCTCTCCTAACATAGCCAGATTGCCTTTTCTTCCCCAAATGACACCCCCACACACATTAATTTTGCTGGTGCCATCCCTCTTCGCTGTGATTTTCTGTTGTTGGTTTATGGGAAATTAGCTTGAGATGGGACTGAGGAGCCTAAAATGGCTTTAAGCACGAGGACAGCCTCATTCTGTAGCCATGATCTGCTGGGGTGATTTTGCCCCAAGGCAGAGTTCCCATTTGCATTTTTGGGCAACAAGCTGTATTGTAAGCATCATCATTCCCACATTCACAGACCTTACACTGTTAATACCAAAACAGCTCAGACAGGTCTTACTCTGCTGCATAGTTCACAGCAAGGACTTTTTCCTCGTTTCCCCCACAAAGTCTTGGCTCCCTGGGAATAGTGAACTCCTAGAAAAGCCTGGTCATCTTCTGCAGAGTGTAGACCTCTTTAGGATTAGACAACCCTCAGCAGCTTGGATGGCCCTGGACTCAACTCTATGTATCCTAGGAAGTTATGACAGAAATACAGCCCTGCAACAATTTCTTCTGGAATGCAAAGACCAAGCAAGTCTGCACTCAATAGCCAATTTTGGCAGCCAAAGCCGGCTTGTTGCTCTTCTGCTGCATTGGCTTCCTTCCCCCCATGCTGCCCAACTTCCATCCACTTGTACACCAGGATGAAGTCTTCTCTAACTATTCCTGACTTCAGCATGCTGCCAGGTAAACCGCGTGGAAATTAGTGGAGACAAGTAAATAATTTGTAAACAATCATTTATTCATTACTTTCCCCCCCCCTTTCCCTGTGCAAGCAGATTGCAAGATGCCTCAGAAGCACTCGCAGTTTGGAGTGAGTTCTTTTGTAAGGCATTTCCCACTCCCCATGAATAACTTATGAACAGATCAGAGTGAATATTAAGGGCCTGAAAATCCAGAGACTTGGGCTGCTGAGCTGAGTGAGTACTGCTCGCTCTCCTCCAATAGACAAGATATCTAGTGCAACAGCACTAAGTGGATTCACTGTGCTGTAATTAAAGGGTGTGCACATCTGTTAGTCAATGGGCTGCCTGTCAGGTAGGGTAAGGTAACCATGCAGCAGGGCATGGCATGTCTGAGAAATGTGATCTGTGATTGCGATACCAAGTCTTAGCATTTACTCTTGGGTTGATTCATACTGTACGGTGCTTCTACTGAGCTGTTGAGGAGAGGCAAACATGATGTGACCAGCTGGACTGGGTTGATGCAAGAGGTTCACAGAAAAGTTTTCTGAAAAGCCTCATATGTCTATAAATTACCCAAGCATTGGTAGAAGGCACACACGGAGAGCTTAAGCCAGAGAGCATGAGGATGTGCTGACTTCAAAGAGTCCAAAGTTAAGCTTGCACTTGGCTTCAGTCAGGTGCTCTGTGATGGGCATTTATCCACCTTCGAGCTCAGCCACCTGCTTTGTGTTATCTTTTTTTTTCAAAAGGTGATTATAATTCACTCAGAGAAAGGTTCCTAACCCCCTGCCTGGCTCCTAAGGCAAGGATTCAGATCAGTGCTACATGAAATAGGGGAAGTGGGCTATGAGCTGAAATCCTTTTTGCTCTTGCAGAGCTCACTGTCAGCCCTGCCCATGATGTTTCCCACGTCCCCGGCCTGGCAGGATGCACTGCCCAGGGTGATGCTTCTAGAACTGAGGGCTATGTTGATCCCAAGTTCCTTTTCCAGTGTAGGCCTCAAGCATCTCCCAGGGTAGCAGGGACATCAGGAGCCCCCATGGCTGAGAAAATCACCAGTATGCTCTCTGGAGGCCTTTGGCATAGCATCTTTCATGCCACCATATTAGGCCTAATAGGGACCTAATATGTGATCTCCTGTTTCCTTCATTGCAGTAGCTAGAAAGTCCTGGCTAGGATTTAAACCAGGGGTGAATGTGAGGCACAAAGCTATGGATCCATGTTCCAAACACCTGGGCTACCCAGGGGATGCTGTGGGTACCCCCACAGTGCCACGAGTCTCCTCTGGACATCCTGCAGCACATCTACTGGCACAGTGCAAGTCTTCCTGCATGTCTGAGCCTCGCCATGGCAGGCTGTGTGCTGGCAGCCCTACCAAGAGCACCCGCAGAGCAATGCAGCGGGCTCCGGGGCAGGCAGGGGACCATTCCCAGCGCTTGGATGGACCCAAAGCAGCACACAGCTTGAGGCCAGCCCCAGCTCCCCCTTGCTGGATCCCCCATGCATCTGTAGTCCCTTCCCTTCCCCGGCAGCCTCATGCACCTGCATTCCTAGGCGGAGTGGGATTTATCCTGCCCCAGGCGCTCTGTGCAAGGGGTCAGCCCTCATAAACCTCTCCGGCACTGGAGCCCAGGCCAGCTGCCTTGCTTGCACCCACAGGGAGAGCCTCTGCACCCTGGGAGAGTTCTTCTATCAGTCATTCCCTAGGCCAGCACCCAGCCTGTTGGGTCCAGGGCATGGCATGGTGGCAGCATGGTGAGGATGGGGCTGTGTGCTCCTGGTCCCCAGCTCCTCTCCCCACACCAAGCACTCTGGGTAACCCCCGGTACGTGGGAGGCGGCATGAAGTCATTCTGGTCCTCCAGCAAACCCCTCCAGCTGTCTGGAGCCTGTGCAGATTGTGGGACGTGTCTGGTGACTGACGAGGCCTCAAATCCACGTTTGTGAGAGATGATATCTAGAGTTTTATTTTTTTATGAGCGAGGGGTCGAGGGAGGCAGGGACTCCCAGGGCAGCTCACAGGGGAGGTGGCAGTGCATGCATGTGCGTGTGTGAAACACGTTTCATCCCACAGATCCCCAGCTGCAGGAGTCCTGCACAGATAAAACCAGCATCCCATCACCTCTGAGCAGCAGGGACCAGCTGGGGAGGAGGTTGGACAATGGCAGCTAAGAGGGATGTGTCAGCAGGGCTCAGTGTCAGGTTTTGGATCAAATCCTCTGCTCAGTCCCTCCTTCACATCACCAAAGTCCTCTCTGGGCCTTGCCCATGGGGTTAGTCCAGCCTTGGGCCCTGCCTCAGTAGATGAGTTCCTGGAAAGCTTCGTGGAGCTGGTCTCTTCCTTCCCCCATGGAGAGACCACTTGTTGGAGTGCCTCCATGTGACTGCTCCACCCTTCAGAGTCTGGTGAGATGCTGTGGCCACTTTCAGACCCTACTGATGCTCCTGGAGAAGCTGCTCCCCTGCCCTGCAGTCTCATGGACAGCATTCGGTGCATAGTGGTTTCTACAGGAAAACCCTGTCTGCAAACTGCTCTGCCCTGCTTTAATCCCAGCTGACCTGCATTAAATCTCACCACACCATCCAGGAGTAGGTCAGAGTCACCAGTGCTTTCCAGCTGGTCAGAAAATTGCCTGGTCTTTCGTCAGGGGAGTGCAAGGCAAAAAGTGAGCCCAGGTGAAGCCATGATGCCTGCTCCCAAGTGCACTATCTTGGATGGGATCCTGCTGGGAAAGGACAAACTCTTGGCCAGGAAATCTTAGAAGGAGGCACTTTCCTGCTGCACACCCAGGGTCAGTGTCTGACCCTGTTCCCATAGCTACCTTGGGTGACTTCCAAAGGTGGGGATCTGGTGGCCATATGCCATCAATGTCCTATGGCCAAGGCTGGAAGATGACCACCAAGGTCACACACTGCCATCTGTGACTGCAGGGTGGTGCCTGGCTCTTTCAGTGGGAAGATCCTGTCCCCACTTCCCACAGACAGTGGGGATGGAGGAACCTCTCCTCGAACTGGCCAGAGTGCCTGCATGCAGTGACTCTCATCCGGAAAGGAGGAGGGGGGCCGAGGCCTCTTTGTAACCCAATCTCGTCTGCATGGGCCCCTTTGTTGTTATTACATTTATTTATTGATCCCCCTTGGGAAAATCTTAGCGGTGCTGGACTTGCTGGGGCTTTATTAATGGGGATAGGGAGTGAGGGGAGGGAAGGGGGGCCGAACAGAGCACTCAGACCATCTGTTCCCACCAAAGGGATGGAGCAACAATAGCCATGTTTATAAAACTTCTCTGCAACTCATTGTGTTAGCGAAAGGAGAGCTTCCACATCAAAGGCCATTTCCGCTCTCAGTGCTCAGGGACCCTTCCATCTTCCATCATTCTGCAAGGATCGCCCTGTCCTGGTCCCTTCTCCTCACAGCCCTGGACACATGGTGAGGTGATAGTGGCATCACCCACAGAGGGACCACCATGACTGGAGACATCCCTGCCAAAGGGAGTGTTCATCACCTGCCCATATCTGCTGCTCCAGGGAGACTTTCGAAGGAGGGGTTTCTCCTGGAAGTAATAAAACTATCATAAAATATTGGATAGTTGTTTGCCAAGCTCTGGTATTGGAGCAACAAAATGTCCAGTCCTGGAGACCTGTCTCCTGGATGGTTTCTTTCAGTCCTCTGAAACAGCAGTGTTCAAGAAGTTGCTTTAGTTTTCCTCAGATTTCAGATGTGGGAAAAAAATAAAGGAAGAAAAACAAGAAAAGGAAAGGAGTGGGGTTTGGCCACGTCAAAGCTGGCTGATGGGGTCCTTCATAATGAAACAACTGTGTTTGGCTTTGCTTGAGGCTCGTATTAGATTATCTGTTACAATCAGACATGAAATAAAGACCATTAAACAGCGATGAAATATTTTGACTGAACCAGTATGTTGTCTTTTTCTTCCCAAACTGATCTTTACGGACAAGATGAGGGTTTAGTTCTGGCTCAGATCAAAGCCAAATGCCTTCCTGGGGACTTGGAGTTGTCAGCCATATCCTGACCACGACTCGATCGTGCAGCTGGGGACAGGCTGCTCTGGGGTGAATTTGCAGGCTGGAGGTTTGGGGCATATCCAGGCTGTCACACATCCACAGCATGACCCTGTATGATGGCATGTCACCTCCTGGGAGTGCATCTCCTTCCCCATTCATTGGTGCTTTATGGCAGTGTTTGTCTCCATGGGGTAATTCACATGTGAGCTGCTCAGTGGGTTTGTGACCACTGGGTGTAAGAAACAGAGAAACTCTCTGGGGATGTAGAATTATCTCAGTCCAGCTTGGGACAAGGCTGAGACCTCTGGAAGATGCTGCCAGCCTGCAGAAGGACACTCTGGGAAAGGCTTCTCTCTGCACTGTGTGTTTGTGCAGGGACCTGATTTCCAGCTGGCAGGACAGGCATCCTGACAGCAGGCTGGTGGCTGGGCAGGGTTCAGGCTGCCTCACACCTTTCAACCATCCCTTCCATCCTGGAAGGGGGAAACCTTCCCAGAGACTGTATGACGCCTTCTCAGGAAGCAGTCCAAGTCCCTGTTGGCTGTGTCCCCTTGGCCAGGCTGCTGGAGGAGACCTGAGCATGGTCCCTGATTGCTTTTGGCAGGGGGTAGGGAGCATGCTGCTCACTCCCAGCACTTAGCAGCTTCCCTGGGAACCACGCAGGAAAGGAGGAGAGGAGCCCAGACTTGTGGGAGACACTTTTCATTTCATGCCTAAGCCACTACTCCGCTGCTCAGCCACATGGCTCCATTAAGTCCCTTTCTGGCTGTCTTCTTTCCATCAATCACTCCGTCTCCGCAAGCAGCCCAGACACCGGATCTGGGTTATAAATAAGACAATCAATCAGCAATGCTATTAGATAAACAGAGTGGCAGAAGCCAAATTAATGCTTGGCTTTTTCTTGAAAGGGAGGAAAAAAAGAGTCAATTGCTTATTAGAGGACCCTAGTGTGGTCTGGTCTCCATGCTGCAGCTGAGTGGGGTGGGCTGTGCTTGGCTGCCATGTCTGCATGTAGGGAGGTTTGCTGTGAGCATATAATCCATGTGGGTCACCCTGGCCAGATCAGGGAGGGGGCTGGGGCAGACTGGAGGTGAGCAGTGAGGTTGTAGCACTGGGACAGTGGTGGGAGATGGGAAAACAGTGGTGGGAACTGCCCACCACTGGGCAGTGAGGAGGTTTCAGGGCTGATCTAGTGGGGAGGGAGGGCATGAGGCTGCAGGCAGAAGTGTCTGGGGACCAGGGACACAATGCCAGGACAGACATTGAGCCAGTCAGGATCCACACAAGGAAGAACATATCATTGCTTGGAGGCTTTTCAAACAGCAGGCAATCTCTTCTGGAGGTGAATCAAGTCCTTGTCTGGAGCCACCAATGAGTAAGATAGTCCAAGACTGTCATTTGTGGTCTGCTGTGGCCATCTGTCACCTCTTGTTGCTACAAACCTCTGCCCTACAGCATTATGAGGGTGCTCAAGGCTGTTTTTACCTCCAGGGTCTGCACCTGCAGCTCCATCTGCTTCTCTGTGTGGTGGTGGCTGATTAATTCAAAGCTCCTAGGCTCATTCCTGCACCAAAGATGTCAGAGAAGAGATTTTCCTCACGTTGGGACTTTGTTGCCTGAGCTACCCCTCCTGCCACTGGGAAGAAAGTCCTGGGAGGAAGGCCATAATCTGCCAAAGGCATCCAGTGTACAGGAGACATAAGCCCTGTGCAGGAGACATAAGCTTTTTCTGAATCGACACCCCATGCTTTGGGCTGGGCTCTTGTATTTGCTGGACTTGACACTACTGCAGGTTGAGGATTGAGAGAGTCTGGGCTTCTCCAAGCTGACTCTGTTTACAATCTCATCCCTCACAGATGCTGCTCTTCATCCTTTCATCCCAGGGACTGCCTTTCCACCAGCTCCTGCTGCTTTCACCTCCACCTGACACTTCTCCCATTTGTTGTGATGAAGGAGGGTATCTGCCCCTGGAGGACCAGGTCTACCCCTGTGTAAATAAGCAATACCTCTCCTCTGCCAAGTGGCTCAAAAGATCCCACCTGGCATTTCCACCCAGGCCAGCAAGCTCTCAGTTTGTTTCTGGCAGTGCAGCTATGGGTGTGCTTTCTCAGCAGCTGAGCCTGCTTTCATTCCCCATTTTCACCTGTGACTGTGCCAGACTGCAGCTCTGCCAGAGACGAAATGCACAAAACAGAACCCACTGCTCCTCCTTCATCCACCAGAGCATGTCACCCCATCACAGGCTACACAACACATTCCTGTCAGCCTAATTTGTGATAAATAGGCTGGTTGTTATTCCCTAGGAAATCCAGGCTCCTGGGAGGGTGGTGTGGGAGCAGGTAGATTTTCTGACTATTGGGTCAGGGAGAATGAGGGTTTTGCTAGCACCTGCCTAAGGGAAGGATGCAGAGGTGCAGTCATTCAGTCCCACTCCACTGTTCAGCCCCTTGCTCAAACAATGGGGGGTTTCTGCTTCCTCCAAGGCTTCAAGTCCAGGAAATAGCTCCTGCTTTCCAGTCACACTTCTGATCCCTCTTGCAGAGCTTGGGGAGCTCCGTGCAAGGCTGCTCTCACATCAGCAACAACCCAAAACAACACCTAAGGTGGGATTTACTGCCACATATGCGCTGGGAAGATGCAGGGACCCATTGCACCCGGCTGATGTATTGGATTTCAGGTTATGTGATGCACAGGTCTCTCTGAGCATTGTAATTCCCTCTTTCTTCCTGTATGGATTTATACTGCTAAGTGGATGGATTTTCTGCTTGGCAGGGATGCTCCCTTGGGACCTTCCCCAGTTTGAAACATCTCTGCACATCTGCACATAATATTCCTGGGGCACTTAATGAGTGGGCTTTTACGACACACCTTGCTTTATAGACTGCTGCTTAACATGGCCAGGCACCACGGAGGGGCTGACAAACAGCATCCTGGAGCCAGTGGAAAGCTGAGTACCAACTCCAGGTGCTGGATGATGCCTCTGTGTGAAAGCCACTGCTCTCAGATGGCTTCTTACACAGCTGCCCGGAGCAGTGGAACCACCACTCCCTTGGTCTCTGAAACAGCTTGAGAGGGACAGGTTTCTTCTGCTTAATAACCTGGGACAGCATGCCTCTGGACCAGCTGTGGAAGTCCTGGGAAGAGATGAAGGCAAGCTGTCTGTGTGGGATGGCTCCCCCTGGCAAGGGCTGGGCCTGACATTTTCATCTCTGCTAAGAGCTGTCCCTTCCCCCTGCCCCAAAGAGCCATCTGCTATGGTAGATTACCCCAGCTTTTAGCACTGTGAATCCATAATTAGTGCATAATTAATTACCAGATGTTTTTAACACTAATGAAACATTAATAAATGATGGAGGCATGTTGTCTGGTAATGGAACATTAACCAGTGAACCAAGTCAGCACTGCCGCCAGCATGGCCGAGCCAGAGACAGGTCTGCATCTGACTGAGCTCTTCCCTAAATAAAGACCCAACATTGTTCAAATCACAGCAAGTGCCTGGTGGGAGCAAGTGACCAGCTTGGTGCTGCCTTCAGGCTTTGCCTTCACCTCCATCCTTCCTTTCTTTCTTCCACCCACTCACCCATCCATCCATCCATCCAGCCATCCATCCAGAAATCCTGCTAGCCAGCCACACACACATCTCCCTAGTGAAGAGACTTAGCTGGGACACCAGAGAGGTAATTTTCTAAAAATCTGAGCTTTTCCCCCTGGGCATTGTTTGATGGCATCCCTGCTCCAGGTGGTGCTCACAAAAAAGGCACACAGGGACAGATCCCAACAATGTACTTAGCTGGATCCATTTTCTCCACACCGGGTCCCTGTGAGCCCTGCCCTGACAGAAGTTTAATTCAGAACATCTGGGCCAGTGACATTTTCCTAACATGAAATTATTAATCAGACATGGGAAGTGCATTAGTTGTGACTACATGCCATCTCCAGCCTCCAGGCTGCAGTGGGGCACAGGCAGGTCTCCATCCTCCTGCCTACCCAAGAGATGTCAGGTCACAGCCAGAGCTTGGGGACACACGGGACCCTCCAGGGCCCATGAATGGGGAGATGTGGCACTTCCCCGTCACAGCATGGGTGTCATATGGGGTGGTGACAACCATCTCCTTTCCCTCACCAGGAGTTTCCAGGCTGGGCATCCCCCTTGCACCTTCTCAGGATGTCCTGAAGGCCAGCTTTTGGGTCTCCCACCCCTCCGGGAAGATGGTGTTGTGATCTCAAATACCAGAGCAGGCTCCAGTGTGTGTGTGTCTCCCCTCAATGCTGTTCCCAAGTCTTCCCCAATTCAGTCAGCACCACGCACGGAAACGGGCAGCCAAAACCATCCTCTCCAGATGGAAGGGAAATAACACCCTGAGCCACCAGTCATCATGAAATGAACATTTAATGAAGACAGTCTCTCCTGGTGCGTGTGTGTGTGTGTGTGCGTGTGTGTGCGTTGTCTCTGTGAGCTTAGTTTTATCCCCTCTATTACTTTTTTTTTGATTTTTTTTTTTATATATATACATCTATAAAAAATTCAAATACAGCATGTCAACAGTGGGAATACTAGGACGTACGGTATTAAATACTGCGCTTGGGTCCAGGCAGGCCCAAGAGGAGGTGTCTTTACAAAACAGGACTTCGGGCAAGACGGGGAGGAGAGGAGAGGAGAGCATAGCAGGCACGGGGACAGCTGGGGACAGCCGGGGACAGCGGGGAACAGCGGGGCACAGGTCTGCAGGGCTCCAGCTCTAAAGGCAACAGCAGAGCTTATTCTGCTTTCGTTGGAGAATGAGACAAAGACATCAATGGGGGTGATTCCCTGTATCCAACACGGTTAAAAGTTTGGGGGTGATGTCGGGGTGGGGTCGGAGGTGGCGAAGGCTCCTGCAGGGTGCTGTGGAGGGGGAGGTGGAGGGACAGCTCTCCCAGGTGCTCGGCAAGGGGCAGGAGGGTTTTATCGGTGTTTCACTTCCTTTTTTTGTTCCATTAAAACCTCGCCAGCTCCCTGCTCTCCATCGCACTTGTGAAAGCCACCAGTTCCCCTCTCCACCACGCCCCCGGAGGGGACCAAGACCCCCACCCCGATCCACGCACCCCTCCAGCTTCACCACACGGTCGAGAGCTCAGGGGAGCGAGTCCAGTCCTTGGGGGACCCCCTTTTGCCATAAGGGGGTACACAGCTCGGAGCATCATTCCCCTCACCACCCCCCCGTTTTCATATCCCCTTTTCTCGGTGCGCGGCCGCGGGCGGCGGGCACGTCTTTGGCGTGGGGGGGTTTAGCTGTATGAGTGGGGCCCTCAGCTGCGGCGCGGGGCTCGGGCTCGCTTCACTCGGCTGAGGAAAGGGGCACGGACGTGTGACTCCTCACTCCGGGCTGCGAGAGGATTCTGCGGCTCCCCAGGGGACGGCAGCAGCTCTGTCCTCCTCCGAAGTGACGGCGAGAAGCGTGATACGTCCTCAGTGTGTGCAAAATCGAAGAGCTA